>CM076407.1:32959525-33356308 GCA_038363315.1 Mugilogobius chulae | reverse complement strand
GTTCTATGAAAACAAGTACAAAATGGCTGCTCCAGGGCATAATCAAGTCACTTTTGGGGAGAAGCATCCACTTGAAGACAAATGTTTTAGAATGTTTTCATCTAAGACTAGTTTATGTCAAAAAATAAATGGTGAGCCTCGAAATATAGTTGTATTGGCCTGTACTGCATTGCTAAATCAAAAGACTACATTGTATACATGTAAGAAGTTATTTATTATTTACTGACCTTTTTTTTTTTTACCCAAGATTGAAATTTCATTCTCAACGGAGACCTGACAATAACCTACACAATGATGAGCTGGTTTGTATTAAACACATGAACATTTTTGAGCAAATCAGCATGAAAGGGATTTCAAAGTATATTTTTCACAGAACTCTCTTTTTCATCTGAGTTTGAAATAATCAAACTTTACTTAACCACACAGCCAAAAAAGGGAGCGGTGCATTTGTTAAAGTGTCACAGAGCAGACATGCCCACGCCTGGATTAGATTCTCCACATTCACACTGATCCTCTCCAGACTTTTACGAACTGCCTCTTGAGAAGGGCGTGGGCAGCCTTTATAATTATTATGTACCGCTAATAAAACACACATGTTTGGGCCAGTGCACCCCTCTCTCCACTCACAGTATATAAATAGAACTATAGTGTGTGACACAAAAGCTTTGTATTTTGTTTGTATAGGTCTGTTGAAATTGATGCGTGAATTTCACTCAAACAAAGTGTGCCCCCACTGTGAGCACATGAGAGATTGTATTGTATTGTAATGTAATATATTGTATTGTATTGTATTGTATTGTATTGTATTGTATTGTACTGATATGAAGTGCGTAACAAGACAACACCACTGTAAGATAACCTTGTTTTATCAAAGTCACAAGGCACTTTCAGCATTTGGCCCATTCAGACCTGGCATTTACAAATATCACAATCAACCCATAGCCATTCAAGCTCCAACATTCAACGCTACATCACTGTGTTTACTATGTTTATTACAAAGTTCCATGTCTGTCAGAAGGACCAAAAATAAAGGTCAAACCATAACCTTAACTATATGAATAATTCTTAAAAACATAACAACAACAACAAAACATTTGTTCACATAATGAAAGTCTTTGCAGAAGCTTTATTGATTTTTTTTTTTAAAACATAATTCCAAAATATTTCCATTAACAATCAGTTTCACTCCAAATTGTGATGTTATTTCCATCACTGTCATCTAAACAGTGTTTCAGTCATGGTGTTTACATCAGGGAAATCACACTCAATTCTGCTTTCCTCAGAAATCGGTAAGTAAGTAATCTTTATTTGTATGGTGCATTCACAGACAGAGTCACAAGCTCTCCACAGTGAGAACCTCCGACTACCACCAAGTGTTCCCTAACATGCAAAGGTATTGATTTGTGGGGAAACCAGAGTGCTGGAGGAAACCACCCAGACACGGGGATGAACATGCTAACTCCACACAGAAATGCCCGAGCTTGAGTGGGAATCGAACCCACGACCTTCTTGCTGTGAGGCCAGAGCCTGTCTTAAATTATGAAGACATTGTTATTTCTTTCTCTCTCTTTGTCTCTCTCTCTCTTTCTGTTTCTCTGTGCCTGTGAGGTACATGAAGATGAGGACTTTTGACAGTGACTGATGCAGTGTCAGCGAAAGGAGCCTACAAGACACAACACAGTGCTCATTCACATTCACCGTCACTCACTCACTCCTCAAAAGTGCAGGAGTTTTGGGAAAAGTCCTACAGCCCAGTATTTACCTGAGATAGAATGTGATCTTGTGCTGCAAGGTCATGTGACATATGTAGAATGATTATTTGCATTTGGGCAATAGAATCCATTGCTCATATACAAATAAATGTGAAAATGTGTTTTGTTACAGAGTTCCGGCATTATGTTTATTACAGTAAAATAAACATTGTTTCATTGTCATGGTTTTAATTTTTCTAGCAATATATTTTGTGTTTTCTCACTAATGTAATTGCACTCTCTCAGGAAGGAACAACTCCCTAAAACCAAGAACAGTAGATAGATACTTGAACTTGTGGCAGCAGATTAATCTTCCAGACTTTTCTCAAGCATATTTCTGATTACTGTAGCATATAAAGCCTGGGTGATCATTATGTTGTTTGAAGGTGTTCCTTTTGTGCTTTAAGCTGGGACCCCCACAGTGTCAGAGCAGGAGTCAGTAAGAAGAAGACGATATAGAAGCTTGTAAAGCTGAACACGTGAAAAACAGTGTGCTTCTTTGAAATTATGGACTAGCAAACAGCAGCTGTAGCTTTTGTGCACTTGCACATCTTATTTCAGTGTTATTATGTTTGCGTGGTTATATTTAGCCTCTGCCCTTTCACCTAGATCTTTGTGGCAGAGAGAAAAAAGCTTTTAATCTTGAGCGGGAGCATGTGTGCCGGTTAAATGCATTCTCAATCAGGATAATTGCAAATAAATGCAACTTCAACGAGGGAATAAATTATTCCAGTACATTACGATGGTCATTAGCCAGTATGACGCTGTGCACTTTTGCGAATAAATTCACAAGATCAAAAACTACTTGTTTCATTGGTTCTCAATATGGGTTATTTATTTGGTATTTTGATTGTAAGGCATTAGTCCTGATTCAATCTTCTGCTAATGTTTTTCTAGTCCTCATCTAGCCCGGTAGAACAACACAAATGTGTTTTTACAATGGTTCTGTGTTTTTTTGTTTTTTTTTACTGACTTTACCTAGCACTGACTGGCCTTGGATTGGTTGACACCAGTTCTTAACAAGTCAAACTGGGCCCAAACTGGTCTTGAACTCAGTCTGAGCTTTCAGACTGGGTTCAAAATGGTCCAGACTAGGCTTGAACAGGTTTTGATTGGGTTTTGATTGGGTCTGAACAGGTGTTGACTGGTCTGCAATGGTTTTGGACTGGTCCAGTTTGAGTCTACACTGATTCACAGTATTCCAGTCAGGGTTTGTATATGGACTAACCCTAACCCTAATTCTGCATGGAATTCTTACTGAAAGTGTACGTATGAACTTCTATGAACTTGATAATTCTCATTTCTCTCAGTACAGATGTTTTTGTGCCTCATCTCTCAGATTGCTCATTTCTATGTCATGTTGTCTTTTTATAAATCACAAACCTAACGTGGAATGTGACATATGTAACATTTTTGTACAGTACAATAACTAAAACTAAAAATACAAACTCAAGTTATTATGGAATGTAACCCTTCACTTATAAATATTTGTTAGTGTGACCTTAAAGTATTTAAATGGTGGTATAGCAAAGCTATACTTTGTTCACCCAAAGTAGCCAGATTAGAAAAGTTGGCAAAAAAGTCTTGTGGAGAAAGAAATAAATTACAAATAATATATCAGTGAGTGTATCAAATAAGGTATGTATGTCCGAGGGTTAATGTCTTTTTTGCTTGTTGATTATAAATGATAACATCACACAGATCACATACACAAGATAAGATGTGTTACGCTGGGATAAAAACTCTTATTTTTGTGTGTGTAAATAATGCTCAGTGACTTGCTTTTCATCCTATGGTTTTCAAAAAGTTTTTTTTTCCAAACTCCACTGGTGGAAATTTATCTTTACAGGTACTATACCAAAATACATAGCCCATTGATGCACAATAAGATTACTTGACTTGCATTAATTTATTTACAGGTATTTTAGCTACAAAATAAATACTTATAAAGGTGGGTGGTGGCTTCCTGCCAGAAAACGTTCCTATTGCACCTGACCTGACCAAACAGTGTTCATTATTTTGGACACATACAGAAAGAGGAAGACTGTGAGAGGTGTCATGTTTTGTGAATAGAGTTTTGGTTTTGGATGGAGTCGTCTGGAGCTCATCTGAACCATCTGCACAGAGACACACAGGCCGCAGCAGAATCCCATCCTGCTCATTTGTTCTGGCACACGACACAGAAGCTGGAACAGGCACCGCTTTAGAGAGTTTGACAAGATTCTGTGGTTAATTGTGAAGCTTAAACGTTTTCAATGTTTGACAACTTTGTATGAAATAAAGTTTTTAAAACTAAGGAAAGTTTCTCTTGTTCTTAATTGGCTAATTCTTCTGTTAAAATGGTGACCAAATCTGACTGAGCAGAATTTTTTTTTTTTGGATTGTACTGTGGCCTTTGAATCAGTGAGGGAACGTTGTCCTCCGAGTACAGCATGGGCCAGCTGGATGGCACTTATGCTGGGCTGGTGCAAATACAAAGATTTAGGGGCTGGCGCAGGAACAGAAAAACGGCATGAAGAAGCTCATAAGTGGAGAATATGCAGCAACACCAATACTGTACTCCATGGGTAGACTGCTAATCCAGACAGCAACAACCAACCAGCACCTGCTTGTCGTCCTTTTCTGATGAAAAAGCACCTTGTTGTGTTGAAAACAACAGCGGGCGAGCAGCTAACTACGGAAGTTTCACAGTGGAGGGCGCTGCGAGAGCTGAGCCAGTGAAGGGGGTGTAATGGTGAAAGCAGGAGAAACTCGACCCTAAGCTGCTAGTGTTAAAAAGTGTAGTTCCTTTCTCATTGTCAACATAAGATACAGAATACAATACATAAAATGGCTGAACAGACAACATACAGTATAAGAACTGATAGAAACACTGCAGAAAAGGCCTTTTAAAAAAATAAGAACATACAGCTTATTTTGAGGTAAAAATGTCAATAAAATGAAATAATCTGCCTGTGCAGTAAGAACATTTGACTAGTTGTTTTGAGCAAATCTTTTCAAATAAATACAATAAGTTTTTATATCAAGATAAGGTCAATCAAGATCTTAAAACAAGTCAAATAATCATAATCAGATTTGGTCTTATTAAATGAAGAGAAAATGAGTCTTTTAAGATTAATATGCTTAATTCAAGTCATTTATCTAAGTTATTTTTTTCCTTTTTTGCAGTGAACACACCATTCCCCCAAACACCACAAAATGATGGGTGCAAGACATCTTAATAATGGTGCAGAACACTATTTAGATTTTGCCAGGCAGGTGATTTTCAAGTTCAGGAAGTTGTCACTTTATCTAAAAAAATAACCCTAATGTGTACACACTGGTCATGTTTTTAAATCTGGACTTCACTTCACATTTCATTTTTCATTGGCAAAAATACTTTATTGTTATATTGGTGCTCTTGGCTAATGACAATTATCCCATAAAAATTGCACAATGTTTTGTCTGAATTTTCCTCCATTCATATTCAGACATGTTTTTGCTGTCAATCTTTTAAAACCTCTATGAAATAAACATAATGATCTTTGTGAGAAGTTTACTGAATATTATTTGGTTGCAATTTGGTAACAGTCCAATAACTCAAATAATCATATTATATTTTTCAAAAGATCTTCCACAAAACACTAAAAAAATCACAAAGAATTTATTTTGTCTGAAAACAATGAAGCATGAGGACTACTTCACCTTTTGTCCAAAGCAAATTTCAAAAATTAGTGCACATTTGTTTATTCGTTTGTCATTATGAGTGTGTATTATATCACAATATTTGTACTTTTACATCAGTGCGGTTACACATACTCCTTGCATAAGTTTATTAATAACAGCAGACTATGTAACCACCACCACTTCATGATGCGTTGTTTTATCACTCTTTCTCTTCTGCCTGTTTTTTTTTTTCAAGCTAATTACTTTCTCTTCTTAAACTTACATAACTGTGAAATAATTAGGCGATAAGCACTGATTGCATTTAAAGACGTGTTTCTTCCTCCCGTCTCTGATGCCGTCAATGGTTCAGAAAAACAAATGCTGCTTTCAAATTAATTGCTCGGAGCATCCTGAGATTGCACAAACAGAAAGTGCACACAGGAAGATTGTGTTTTGTGAAAGTCATGTCATCACAGTGGGAAGCAATGAGAAAAAACAGCAGTAATTAGACACATTGAGGCCTGAGGGTACCAGTTTAAATGTTCTATCTTGTCTTATAGGAAATTTGAGCCAAGTTACAGTGTTGTTTCTAGAATCATACAATCAAATCAAACTTTATTTATTCTAAATTTGTATTCACTGGGCTAGATACAGGTGGACTAGATGGCAAAAGATGACACATTTAATTAATCTCTCTTATAACTAAATGCACGAGAATATTGCACTAGAAAGTTTTGCATTTGGTGATAGTTTGAGCCATTGTTCATTTTTGGATATTCCTGTTGCACAGAGAAATGAAGCAGTTTCAAAGTTAAGCAAATCTCCCAGACTTAAAATATGTATATGACAAGTGAAGATGTGTGGAGTTTAAAAACACAATGAACACTTTCTGTCTTAGATTTGTGATATTAAAATACTGAAGATTCGATTTGACAATTTCGCAAGCTGGAACAAACTTTAAAATTGTTAGTGTGAATCCCCAATCCATTAATTTTTTATTTGAAAAGTGCTTCAAAACCAACAATAAATGTTTAGAGACGTGCAGTGTACACAAAACAAAACTAAATAGGCATCAACATTATGCTGTCTCTCTCACCCATCTGGTTTTGGGGCTTTGGGGCTGGTTGTTCTCAGCAGTACATACAGAGTTGACCATTTTATTCAGTCTTCTTTACTTCACTTCTTCTGTATGTGAAACAAACTTGTTGCAGTTTTCAGCTGTCATTTCCCTTCCACCACAAGATTCTATATTCTTGTTGGCAGGATGCCTAGCGGCGTAAATGTATAAACTGTAGCTAAAGATGATATTTTGTTGACTTGCCTTGGGTGAACAGAGAAGGAGATGCTGTGAGTTCATAAATTGAGTTTAGGTTTTTAGTTTTCTATAGCAGTGTGAAAGTGAAAAAATTGTATGAACCATTTAATTAATGTAAACATAACGAAATTAATTTATTATCTACTGTATTTCTGGCCTATTGAGCGCACCTGAATATAAGCCGCACCCACTAGATTTAAGTAAGAAAATGATAAAAATATAACGCACGTTAATATAAGTCTATAAATCTATATTCGCATGCTGTATACGCATGTTCAAAGCTTGAAAAAATAGCGCTATAGGCCAAAATACGGTATCTGAGAATGTGTCAAATTTAACTGAATAATTTCAGCAGAACTAGTTAACTCTTATCATCTTTTGCAATTATAGTGCAAGTTTAAATTAGGTAAACAAATTGGTTTCCTTCTGGTTTTTGCTGTTCATTTTTGTTGTAAAAATAATTATGCCAAATATTTTTTGTTAAAAATTGTCCAGGAGTCTCTATATTAGAAGTGCAAATAAAACATACTACACAACAACACAAGAACCATCTAAAGATGTGTCAGTTGTCATGAAAAAAAAAGGCTTGATACATTTTGTGCTGCTCTTTTGATGAATATGCATTCCTGATGTTAACAAGAATGCAATACATTGACTTAAAGTGAGCCAGAATTCACACATAAGTATTATTTTATTCCTGTCAAGCCCAGTGTCGTTCATGAAAATATCACTTGAATACAAAGTTCAAGTCGGCTTTAGATGTTGAACTTCCAAGATTGAATTTCCAGTTTGATTTCATACTCTTGAGGAATTAAGGTAAAGCCCCACTTTAGACATTTGAAATGAATGAAAGCTACAATGGATTTAATCAGTGAAGTCTGAACTGTTGAACTTACAAGTGAAGATTAAGAGCTCCTCCTAGTGGCTGAACAATGGAGTCACTCCCAAAATAAACTCAAATGAGAGAAGTATTTAATACAAAATCAATTACATTTATTATTGCAGGACAAAAACAGGACACATTCACAGGGGTTAAATAAAACTAAACTTTTTTTCCCGTAGAAAATACTTATTGTGATCAAACTTCTACAGGCCAAGTGCTGGAAAAGAAAATACATTTGTTTGCAGACTCCAATTTGGGGCAAAGAAAGAAGAATAACTAGTCATTAATGAATGTTCCAAAAAAACTCAAAACAAAATACAGTCACTGACGTTAAAAAAACTTCACTGACAAGACAAAGAACATAAACATGTGAAGAAGCAATACATCAAATCAAAACAGTGTAGAAAAATGTTTTTAACCGTATCACATGATCTCAATGTTTACATTTTATTAGTCCAAATTACAAAAACACATAATATAAACAGTCAATATGGCTTTGTCTTCTCATTTGGTCTTTTGACTTTTCAAATTTGTAGTGCAGTCATATTGTCATTCTGTACACTCTTTGCACATTCTGTGGATTTTGAACTATAAGTGTTGTAAACAAACCCTTGCATTGTATTAAATGTTACATTAGACCTACAGATCAGTCCATGGTGGCCTTTTTTGTCAAATCTGTGTTTTCAAAAATATCCACTCAAAATGTCCATTATCCTTTCACAACTAATCCAAACTAATTTTATTTTTTATCAGCTGCCCTACAATTTGAATACCAAATATTAACCTGCTGCTGCCCAACTAGCATAAAGAAAACAAAGATATGCCTGGTTCAAATAATTTGAAGAAAAGAAAGCTGCACTTTTGCTCCATTTGCCTCATCTTTATGTAAATTTTAAATACTTCAGAGAGCCCAGTACTTTGCATTCACCACATAAACCTCTGTTTGGCAGTGCTGTCGGACCATTGAAAAGTCTTACTAATAAAAATATAAATGGTCGCCGCATTCACCACAGTGTACAGAAAAAACTCTATGATGAGTCTAGGGAGAGAAGGAAGTGGCATATGCAAGCGGTACATCAAATATGGAACAATATAGTACCTGAATTCAAGTAGTTTTTGGGGTACTGTTGCAGCCACAATACACACTAGTAACGCCAAGATCCAGAACAATGACCTGTATTTAACAGAGTCTAAAAACTCCACCCAGCAAAGACGTATGCTGGAACAAGAAGATAACGGACCAATTCGTGCCTTTGAAAGATTTTCTTCCACACATAGAAAGGGTAATGTCGATTATCAGCCAAAAGGTACTTGTGAACAAAAGTGAATTTCCAAACAAGAAACAAAATGACAGTTGTCAAAAGCACAAAGAAAAATGGCTGCCTTTTCAGACCTTGAAGAAATCGCACAACACGATAGTAGCAAACATTGAGTGGAAGGGCAAAGAACAGGGTGAAGGAGAAAAAGTAGAACAACTGGGGGAAGTTTAGGCAAGCTTCATGACTTGTTCTATCACCGACTACTATGCCATCATTTAGGATTATAAACAGGAGAAATCCAATTGCTACAACAACATAAGGCCAAACTAATAGTAAAACTGACTTGATATGGACAGGATTAGTCCCAAACTCCACTGTAAAAACTAGCACTTTTTTCACACCACTAAAATTCAACGGAACTTGGGATTTCGGCTCATCTTTCTTCTTGGTCTGCTCCACCCTCCAAGTTTCGTCCATTTTGGCAGCAACTAAAGATGCAGCACAAAAAGCCACCCAGATGATGTTGGTTTGGCGGAAGAGCACGGCACACACACCCAAGAGTGCCGAGGTCTTGTGGCAGCCATACAGAGTCATAAGGTACGTGAAGAGGGTGAAGAAAGTAGATCCGGCATCTGTGTAGTATAGGAAATTGAAGAAGTATAGCACTGGAAAGGTCGAGAGGGAGAGAGCGGAGAGGATGCGACGTGAGGCTGTACGAGTCTGAAAAAAGACAGAAAGAATGGATTATGAATATTCATCTTGTTATCTTTAATAGAATATCGTAGCTATGTCTCTTCTATATCAAACAATAGAGATGAGATGATATAATTACTTTTAACATGTTTTGTCAAAAAAACATTTTTTTTTCCATCATTACATCATTTTTAAAAATCAGCTGGTGAAGAAGAAAAAACAGCTAAGATATTTATGATGTCTAAAATTGCTGGGTTGCTGTTCTTTGGTTACTAACACACTAGTATCAATGCAGACAATCATTGAGTGAATATGTTACACTGTAAGAGCAGTTGTTGAACTGTATAATGCCTAATGCTTTCCATAAACACTTTGTAGCGTGATAAACTGCTCATAAACAATGTTACCTTCTCTCGGTGGTGCAGTTTGCAGATGAGTAGATAAAGCAGGTAGAGGTTGCCACAGTTGAAGAGCAGGTTGATGAATCGCAGCATGGCAGTAGAGCAGACTACATCACCGCTCAGCTCGGCCAGCCACACAATTGGCTTTATAACTCCCACAGAGGAGAGGTACAAGCCAGGAAGGGTTGTGATCATAGGATCCCACTGTGCAAAGAAATGTGAAGATGTGTTATATTTCAGTTGCTTAATCAGTTCCAATTATTTAAATGATAGGACGACTTACGAAATGCAATTGTATATGTATGTTATTTTATGAGTTTATAGTTCAATCTACAATTTACAATGAATAAAGACATGTAGAGATTTCTAAGCAATTAAGTGCTACTAAATCACTACTAAAAATCTAAAATCTACTAAATTCTCCTTAAACACATTCACTTTATCGCTTATTTATATGTGAAATAAAACAATAAATAGGTCATTTCAGACAAGAAACAAAACATATCAGAAAAAAATGGTTCAATCATTTCTAACACAGTTACATTACTTTATGGGCTTAAAAGGGGCTTTGTGTTTGCTAATCCCCAGCCAGCAACATATTCATACCTCGTTGAATTTCCCTTGGCAGTATTTTTGAGCTTGTGGGACATGGAAAATCTCATCCATATAGGGCTCCCTCTGTTCCCGGGTGACTCTGGAAAAGACCAGGCAGGAGATGAAGAAGTTGGTGCTGCAAAGAGCTGTGAAAATGTAGCCTTCAAATTTCTCCATGGTTTATTCAATTTGACGGCTCCTTCTAAAAGTCAAATCAAAGACAACTAACTCTGATCAAGCTTTAGAGCCATCACGACACGGTTTTCAATGCAAATCAACGCCGATTTGTAATTTATTCAAAGAGGAGAATAGCTTTTAAGCGGAAGAGTTTGATATTTGACAGCTGGCGGTGCGATCCGCTTAATTGCTCTACGTAGAACTTTGCCAAGCTTTAAAGGTTCCTACCAAAAAATTGAGTCTCTGTAGTCTCTTTTTAAATGCACAAAAGTAAACAAATAAATACAAGGAAATGTAAACGTAAATAAATCAGATTTTTGCCCGATTATCAATTGATTTTGTTATTTTGGTTTTGAATGGTGTCACAGTGTTATTGTTCCCCCTGCGCAGGCGTTCACGTGAAGAAGCTCTGTTGTAAAACGTGTTTAACCAGTTAAATGTATAAATATGCATTTAACACAGGAGCTAGAATTATACCCGGAGTATAAAGTCACCCAAATGCTATTCAAAGATGTTAAAAACGCCGCAGAGCTCAGACAAAGTGCCGTAGATGGGAAATTTAGTGGAGCATTGATCAATCCTACAATGGTAAGTCAATAGGGCGGTAAAACACCGCAAACAAAAAACTTTGATACATGAAATGAGTAGACTGCACGTTTTGAACTACTTTTGATCAGATTTAATCTAAGTAATAACAATAGTGTAATGAACTCATTATAGTTTGCAGACAAATACAATTCATGTTAATACTAAATGTTCACTAGTAAGTAGATTAACGTTACTAAAGAACTTCTAAATTTTACAAACATGAGCAAATATGTTTTGTGTGCGTTACAGGTGGTGAGCACTTTCCAGGTGCTGGTGGCGGCAAACAAAGCAGTACATTTACAGAAAATTGGTCAAATGAAAACAAGAAGTCTGTTTTCAGAAATAATATTTAATCTTTCACCCACTAATAATGTAAGTTGTCCAGATACAGAGAATTCAAAAGTAATTACCTCCAAAATAGCTTTCAAATGTGAGGTTTATTCTGTTGCAGATTTCAGAAGCATTCAAAAGATTTGGCATTTCTGATGGAGACAGCTCAGTTTTGGTGGTTTTAGTGTTTACCCAAAACGACACTCCAGCTTTGTCAGACATTGTGAGTCGAGTGGATGGACATCAGGTCCCAGTTCAAGATGTTTCATCACTGTTGGACACTGCCAAATTCAAGAAGGTTCACTTGTTTTTTTGCTCTTAATATTACATTTGTAAAATTCTACAATTGCAAACATTGAATACAGGTTTTCTGTTCTTTATAGTTACTAATCTTGTTTTCCTCTACAGTTCTTTAAAATCACTCCACAGGAAGAGAAGATTGGAACATTGTTGGATGCAGTTGTGTGCAGAATGGCCATTAAAGATGTTCTCTAGACACAAGACCTTTTTTTGGTTTGTTTGTTTGTTTTTGATACATTTGATCATGTAGATGGATTAGTGTGTTTTTGTCTTAAATAAATGAATAAACAAATCTGGGTTTAGATTAAAGTAGTTTATTAACATATTATAAAATAAGTTAAATAAATTGCATCACAGTAGATTAACAAGGTTAACTTACACTTAATTGTCCTCAAAGATAAAATGTGTACTCTGCATTTTGAAACATCCTTCAATACCACCCAGACCTGGTTAACTCCACACGGAAAGGTTCGCACAGCCCCAGAGTTTAATCTAGGACCTTTTTACAATAAACTGAGAGTGCCTGCTACCGTATTTTAAACTCGGTGGCAGGCACTCTCAGCTTGCTTAATCCCGTCAGGGGTCGCGGGTGACTGGAGCCTATCCCCGTAACTTTGGGCCTTAGGTATTTTAAACTATAGATCATAAAAACATTATATTCACATTCAGGTAAACACAGTATTAACTATTCATAATTAACTACTTTTTATTAGAACTGACGTTAACATAGTCTTGAGTTTCTACCATCAGTCTGGAAAATTCACGAGCTCATCTTTTCCAATGTTGCCTCCACTGAGAATACAGACCACTTTCTTTCCCTCCAGATCAGGAATTTTATTACTGACAACAGAAGCGAAAGCTGCAGCTCCTGAGGGCTCCACTACTAGCCCTGCTCTGTATAGGGTGGATACAGCTGATTTGATCTCCTCATCATTCACTAGGACAATACCTTCCACATACTGCTTGCACAACTCAAAAGGCAGTTTACCTAAAATATAAATATAAAATACAGTTAGTGAGTTTCTTTTTTCTACTTCATGCTGTCTGCATTCTTTGTACAAAAATGTATTGATCAATCCTTACCTGCAAAAGGAGGTGCAAGTCCTGAAGCTATGCTCTTTGCATCCATGCCAACTGGCTTCTTTTCAATAAAACTTTGGAACATGGTACAGGCTATAATGAGAACACAAGTAATTTTAAGAAAAATGAATACAAAAACACATTTTTACGGTCTCATCCCTGACCTCCTTGAGGTTCCACACCGTATATCCTAGTCTTTTCACATCCAGACAGTTTAATGGCAGCAGCTACACCAGCCAGCAGCCCCCCTCCACCACAGCACACCACCACCACATCGGGGTCAGGCAGCACATCCAGCACCTCCAGGCCCAGACTGAGCACAGAGATGCAACAAAATAGAAACAATGAGTAGAACTGCACAAATTTGTGACAACAATACATTTTAGTAGTACCTGTACCTTGCGTGACCGGTTATGAGATCCAAATCATCGTATGAATGCAGAAGTGTCATGTTTTCCTCCTGAACACAGCGGTTCACCACATTCATTAAAGATGAGGTAGGGACTCTCTCAACTTCGACACCAAGACTCTGAATACAAATATTAAACTTACATTCCAACAAACTTTATTCACTCTCAAGGAAAGAGAACTGACCTCTATGAGAATAGATCTGGACAACGGGGCTGTCTCTGGCATCACCACTTTCCCCTTTGAGCCATAATGCTTTGAAGCATATGCAAAAGACTTTCCATAATTCCCAGCAGACATTGTGACAAAGTGGCCTCCCTTCTGTCTTTTAGCAAACTGGTTTGCGACACCTCGAATTTTGAAGGAGCCTGTGTAGACAGAGATAGACACATAACATCAATAAGTGCTTGTAAACTGTTCATAATGCAATAAGCATAAATTGATACTGACCAGTTCTCTGCATGTTTTCCAGTTTGATATGGATGTCACACTTTATGCTCAATGGAAGGGCGGTCTGTGCCCAGGGTATAATGGGAGTTTGTATGACCCCTAGTGGGCTTCTCCTCACCGCCTCCTGGGCCTCTCTGAGCAGCTCCAGGGTCACTGAATCTGCAGATACTTTGGCCATCTAGAATGCAACACATTTAAATAAGTATTCATTGACTTTAGATTATATATTGAATTAATTGTTTTAAAGATACACTACATTTTTCTGGCAGAGGGAGTCACCTGCTTGTTTTTATGAAGATGCTATTACTTTATCTGGAACTGTGCATATTACGCCTGCTAAAACAGACGTTCTTTGGTTTCCTTGATAACTTTTCTGTTGTGTCAACTGTTGACCTCAAAGCAATACAAAAGAGCATTGGGTACACCGTGTCATTTATTTAAAAAAATAATAATAATAAATATATAAATTATATACACTCAACAAAAATATAAACGCAACCCTTTTGTTTTTGCTCCCATTTTCCATGAGATGGACTTAAAGATCTAAAATTCATTCCAGATACACAATATTACCATTTCTCTCAAACATTGTTTACAAATCTGTCTAAATGTGTGATAGTGAGCACTTCTGCTTTGCTGAGATAATCCATCCCACCTCACAGGTGTGCCACATCAAGATGCTGATCTGACATCATGATTAGTGCACAGGTGTACCTTATACTGCCCACAATAAAAGGCCACCCTGAAATGTGCATTTTTTTTTTGTGCTTTATTGGCGGTCTGGGGACTCAGAACCAGTCAGTATCTGGTGTGACCACCATTTGCCTCATGCAGTGCAACACATCTTCTTCGCATAGATTGTCTTTTGTGGCCTGTGGAATGTTGGTCCAGTCCTCTTCTTGGAAGCTGAAAATGCCCAGTTCTTGCATGGCCAGCATACTCACCGAACATGTCACCCATTGAACATGTTTGGTGTGGCGTCTGGCGTGCACCAGTTCCCACTAATATCCAGCAACTTCGCACAGCCATTGAAGAAACAGGAGAGGAGAGAACCACTAATAGAGAACAGCCAATCAGGGGCATTTGGCTCCTGATTAGAACTAAAATTCTTTATTATTCATTTCAAACAGTACTCAGTGACCTAATTTTTCACAAAGTGCTGCATTTATCTGTCACAATGAACTTGCATTTTCACTTGAAAATACATCAGTAGGCTTCAATATTTATTTCATATACTTTTAGGGGAAAACACAAAGTTTCTAATTTACAAACTTACTTACACTATGTTTAAGTGAAAATGTCGAAAACCCAGCAAACAACTTCACCGATGTGCAAAAGACACCCACAATATTAAACTTTTGTTCTGTTGTTAAGTTCTTAGAGACAATATATTTTGAAACTTGTGAAATGTAATTAGGCAATTGTAGTGTCATGGATGTACTGTATGCATTTACTTTTTCAGTACTTTTTCTGAAAGTATTAGAGTAGGAAACAATACAACAAGCTCAATTACCTACAATATTAAACAAAAATTTATCAAAGATTTGTTTTTGCAAAGAGTTGCAAAGACCTTGTTGACCAATTGATCTGACCATGTGGAAAGCATGTAACGATAAGTTAACTGCACAGAAGGCACCTTCGATTTCAAAAGACATAACATAACGTTACAGTATTTGTCATGTTAAAGGAACAGTCTCATGTGTTGATTTACTAACTTACCAGAGAATGTTAAGATTTCAATCAATAAAACCAATGGAAGCTCGCCCACGTTGTTGTTTTCCTTCGTGGAAGTAACCAGGAACAGGTCCGTCGCAGCGATTACGTTCCTGTTTCCACACGGACTGTTTTCACCAACGGCATACAAACAAATATGGCGCCCATGTTGGCGTTTCATCGTGGATCGGTTATACTACACGTTAAACCAAATATACCAGTCCGCTGATAATGTTATTTAGGTTAGTAGATTGATATTGTAGCTTGAAAACATGGGCCTTGCAAGGCACGTGGTGTGTGCAATGTCAGGAGGCGTGGACAGCTCTGTGTCCGCGCTGTTACTGAAAAGAAGAGGTGAGAGGACACCAAAGCGCCTGTAGTAATGTGTTTCAACAAATAATCTGTGTAATTGATTTCTGTTAAGGTTACAGTGTGACTGGAGTGTTTATGAAAAACTGGGATTCCTTGGATGAATCTGGCCTTTGTACTTCGGATAAGGACTGTGAAGATGCCTACAAAGTGTGTCAAACTCTAGACATCCCCTTTCATCAAGTGTCCTACGTCAAGGAGTACTGGCATGAGGTTTTTTCGTGAGTAACATTACTAGATTTAGCCATGAATTGCATATAAGAAATTTTTCACAGCATTGTGTCACAATAATCAGAATAAAATTTATGGAAAACACTAAAAAGTGAGCCAAAGCATAGAAATGAAGAATATAGGCCTATATTTTAGCCTATCTTCTAATATTTGTGTATTGCATGCACGTGTGGAGTTCTTTTTTTAGTTCAAAACTTTTTCTTCTTTCTTCCAGAAATTTGTTGAAAGAATACCAGAAAGGAAGAACTCCAAATCCAGATATAATGTGTAATAAGCATATAAAATTTAACCATTTCTACAAATATGCAATAGATACACTAGGTATGATTATCTTCCCTGTATACCATTACATATTTTTTGCTTACTTTAAGGCAGAAAAACAAAAGTTTATATTGTGTTTTATAGGTGCTGATGCAATGGCAACTGGACACTATGCCAGAACATCCCAAGAAGATGAAGAAGTATTTCAACAGACGTTCTCCTCTCCTCCAACCAAACTCTTCAGGGACAGATTTGAGATCAGAAATCGTAAGATTGTTTTTTCTCACTCTTATTATTATCACACTTGCAGATAATTACATTACTGTTTTGGATAGGAGACACGCACATCCAAAAATATGAGCCGCATGCCAGATTAAAAATCATATCACAGAAAAATAAAATAAAAAGTCTGCACAGCCATTAGCTCCCACGAGTAATGCTTTGGTTGTCATGTCTAATATGATCATCTCTGATTTCTTCTTTTTGGTAACATTTTTGTTTTCAGCTGTTAGGTTGCACCAAGGAGCAGATCTCTTTAAAGATCAAACCTTCTTTCTCAGTCAAATCCCACAAGACGCTCTAAGACACACCTTGTTCCCTCTGGCTGGACTCACTAAAGATTTTGTCAGAAAAATAGCTATTGAGGCCGGTCTCCACCATGTGGTCAAGAAGAAAGAGGTGGTGTAAACATATCATAAAGCTGCTGCATATTTAAGGGTGAGCATATAAAATGATAACTCACCAAACCTAAATTTTCTTGCAGAGTATGGGAATTTGCTTTATTGGAGAAAGGAATTTTGAAAATTTTATTTTAGAGGTAAGAGAGAAACACATGTCCAACTAATTAAAAATAATTAAAATATCTACAACCTGTCTAAAGACCAAAACACGTTTTGTTGCAGTATCTTGAGCCTAAACCAGGAAGCTTTGTATCTGTCGAAGATGGTTCAGTAAAAGGAAATCATAAAGGTTTGTTCTTCACATAATAGAAATTAGATTTTTATAATTTCCTCTTTTTTCTCTTAGGCTGGTTTACCATGACTCTTGGACAGAGAGCGAGAATAGGAGGCCAAAAGGATCCCTGGTTTGTTGTAGACAAAGACATCGCTACAGGCGATGTGATGGTGGTGAGAAAGTTAACTTCTATATACTATTATTCTTTTTTTTTTTGTTAATATCTTGTTCAATAACATTTATACTATATGTACCCAGTCTCAGTTGTCTTTTTATTTTTTACAAGGCTCCAACCACCAACCACCCTTCTCTTTTTCGGGACACATTAAAAACAGATCGTTTTCATTGGATCACGACAGAGCCGCCTCGTGAATTGGCCCAGAATAAGATGATGGAGTGTCATTTCCGCTTCATTCATCAGATGCCACTCAGTTAGTGTTTAAAATCTATAATCTATCAATCACACATTGATAGATCACGTGGTGTAATATAAACACACAATTGCTTTGTTCATCCTTTTAGTGCGGTGCACTGTGACTCTAAACATGGATGGCACTGTTTGGATCTCCCTGGCTGAGCCTGTGAGAGCTCTTACACCTGGACAGGTAACAATGAAAAGTTTCTTATATGTTCCATTTGGGTTTAATAAGATGTTATTATGCATTTTCAGTTTGCTGTGCTGTACAAAGGTGATGAATGCTTGGGCAGTGGGAAGATCCTCCAGTTGGGGCCGACTCAGTTCACGCTGCAGCGCGGTCGAGAGCGGCTGTTAGCGGCCACAAAAATGAAAGAGCCCCAACTTGAACCGGTCAGCTAAGTTGAAGTATCCCAACAACCACTAAGGTGCATTGTATTCACACTGTTGTTCAACCTCAGGCCTGAGGAGCCAGTGTAAGTGCATCTGCAGCTAAAGTGGCACTGGCTCCAGGACAAACTAATGCACAACATAATGTGGCGTCCTTTTTTTTTTAATGCAAGTCCGCTGATGTTTTTATCAACAAATCAACAACACATCCTGGACCTATATTAACTTAAGGGCTACTGCGTGATTAAACTGGACTTTTGGAACCTTTATTTACATTTTTGGATAACTAAAAGCACTGGAGTTTTCTCTAAAATGATTTTATCTGTTGTTGTCAAAAAAAATGTAATGATAGAAATTAGAAACAATTATGCCTTTGCCTTCTTTGATCTGTCTCCTTCATTGTTATCTCCTAACCCCATTATGAAGTGTTCACTTGATAAGTCATAAGTGATCACTTTAATTTATGTTGAAATGTTTTTTAATTGTTTTATAACAACCAAATATGTATAATTAAAATGTATATTATTTTTTAAAAAAATAATTGATAATATGAAACTTACTACTTCTTATTGCGTCCCTGTTGATAAAGGGTTTGTAATTACTTGTAATACATTTGATATCCATCCAGAGGCGCTACAAGACAGGATGAATTATCTTAAGTTTTTACCGCAGGTATGATGCCAGTAATTTTAATCAAATTTCTACAAGTCTTATGCTAGAAATGGTTTAACCAAAGATGGAAGTGACAAACAACATACATTGCATTATCTCATTCGAAGTAGCATTACAATAAGTGGTTCACGCGTAACAAAGCCACTGTAACACCTAACCAAATGCAAATTAGACATTATGTTATAGTTTAACTTCATATATTCAAAATGTGAAAGCAACGTTGAGAGACTGTAAGTTAACTGTCTCTTGAGTCCTGCTGTTGAATAGTATATTAAAATGAAAATTGGCAAAACTTTTCCTCTGGTTGTTGTGAGTGTTGACACTCGACTACTTTGATTAGCACACAAAAGCTGCAAAGAGCGTCCATCAAACGTGCAGTAGAAATCGTACCTACTCTCATTCTATTATAATGACAAAAGATGTGCGCGCATTGGTCAGCACCACTTCCTAAATCTCCATGAGAAAAAAAAAAGCCCCCCTGCGAAAGCGTCCCAGAGGGGGACGCAGCAGGTTTATGGTAATGAGCCTCTGAGGAGGAAAGCCGAAGGAGGAGGAGAGCCACGGAGCCATTTTGTACTCATTTTAAACTTAGTAAACGCTGCCGCCGCTGCGCGCTGTGGATACACTGGCTCTATGGAGACGCGGAGACTTTTCCACTTTGAAACCTTACAATGAGGAATAAAAGTAAAGCGCGTTGTTGGAAGAGAGAGAGTTAACGCTCTTTCGGATGACTTTCTTCAAGTTTCTTGGGATTTTGTTGGGAAACAAGAATGGAACTATCAATTTATTGGATATGGATGTGTGCCTTGTTCAGCGCGCCTCTTGCATTGGAAATACACATCTCGGACACTTTACTCCCCGGGACAATTTTGGCAAACTTGTCACTTGGTCCAGGATGGATGTACAAACTGGACAGGACTTTAACTCCCGTGTTTCTTCAAAACTTAATTCAAATTGGAAAACACGATGGTGTTGTCCGCCTGTTTCATGTGGTTCAGTGCGGATCCGCGCTGAAAAACCCCGCACCTATGTACTTTACTACAGAATCTTTGTCATCTGAAGACTCTGTTATGACTCGTTTCAATGTGTTTGTCCATGGACAAGACTGTTATATTAAGTATAAGAGAAAGAGTGTCTCAGGTGGTCACGATGTCAGCATTAGACACCTCTCCAGACTGGAGCCAACTTCCTGCTTAACCGCAGGTAAACTGCTACTGAATTTAACAGAACTTCTTCCCCCCTTTACGCACAGTTTAAACTTCTCTGACTCGTTTTGTGCAGAAAAAGACCTGGCTTCAGTATTTAGACACGGGACTGTGGTCTTAGCCAGTGAGTTTTGTCTTGAACGTAGAGAAGTCACTGTGCACTGCGCTCTCCACAGCCACCCTGGAGGTAAGCTCTCTGTGATGCTCAGTCTGACGTTTCTGTCTGATGGCCATTTGCCCGAAACCGTCCAAAAAAAGTTTGTCAAGTTGTTTCGTAGAGACAAGCGACAGGTAAACACTCAACCCCAATTTCAGCTGCCCAGCTATCAGGTGTCTGTGCCCGAGAACGAGCCCCGTGGGACCCAAGTGATCACACTCAAAGCCACTGACCCAGATGATGGAGAAGCGGGGAGACTGGAGTACACCATGGAGGCCTTGTGGGACCACAGGTCCAACGACTATTTCAGCATTGACGGACAAACTGGCAGCATTTCCACAACTCAGCCTCTGGACAGGGAGTTCAAAGACACACATGTGTTTAAGGTTACAGTAAGTGACAATGGCACCCCTAAAAGATCAGTCACCTCCTTTGTGACTATTACTGTTAGTGATACCAATGACCACAGTCCAGTTTTTGAGCAATCCCAGTATCGTGTGACCATAAAGGAGAACACAGAAGTTGGTTTTGAAGTCCTAACAGTCCGGGCCACTGATGGAGACGCTCCATCCAATGCCAACATGATCTATAAAATTGTGAATGAGGATGAGGTTGGTTCTGTTTTTGAAATTGACCCTCGAAATGGATTGGTTCGGATCAGAGAAAAACCAGACAGAGAGACCAGAGCCCAGTACAAACTTACTGTTGAAGCTAATGATCAAGGCAAAGACCCAAAGCCTCTAACAGCTACTGCCATTGTTCACATTACCATTGAAGATGAGAATGACAACTACCCACAGTTTAGTGAAAAGAAATATATTGTCCAAGTCCCAGAAAATGTAAAAGTGAACACTAAAATTATCCAAGTTGAAGCTACCGATAGAGATGAGGGAAAAAATGCCAGAGTTCAATACAGCATCAACAGAGGCAACGTAAAGGGACAATTTTACATCCACTCTCAAACTGGTGAAATTGATGTGATCAGCCCACTGGACTATGAGGCCCACAGGGAATACAATTTAGGCATCAAGGCCCAAGATGGTGGCCGACCTCCCCTTAACAATATCACAGGGATGGTTGTAATCCAAGTTGTGGATGTAAATGACAATGCACCAATGTTTGTCAGCACACCTTTTCAAGCCAGTGTTTTAGAGAATGTTGGGATTGGTCACTCGGTCATTCATATCCAAGCCAATGATGCTGATTCGGGGGAAAATTCACGTTTGGAATATAGGTTAACTGACACAACTCCTGGATTTCCCTTTATAATCAATAATAGCACTGGTTGGATTACAGTCTGCAAGGAGTTGGACAGAGAGACAACTGAATTTTACACATTTGGAGTTGAGGCCAGAGACCATGGCATGCCATCTATGTCCTCATCAGCCAGCATTTCCATAACAGTGCTAGATGTTAATGATAATGTACCAACTTTCACTGAAGAAGTTTATTCCCAAAAAATCAATGAGGATGCAGTAGTTGGGACAAGTGTGCTGACAGTGACAGCTATAGATCGAGATGTTAACAGTGTAGTAACCTATCAGATCTCCAGTGGCAACACAAGAAATAGATTTGCAATTACAAGTCAAAGTGGAGGCGGTCTTATAACTCTTGCTTTGCCACTGGACTATAAACAAGAACGACAATATGTGTTGACAGTTTCAGCTAGCGATGGGACGAGATATGACACTACACAAGTTTATATCAATGTCACAGATGCAAACACAAATGCACCCATCTTCCCAAACACTAACTACCAGGTAATACTAAGTGAAGACAAACCAATAGGGACAATAGTACTGAACATCACTGCCACAGATGAGGATATAGGTGAAAATGCTCGTGTAACGTATATGATGGAGGACAGTGTTCCTCAATTTAAGATAGATCCAGATACAGGGGTCATTACCACTCAAATGGAAATCGACTATGAAGACCAAGCATCTTACACCCTAGCCATAATCGCAAAAGATAATGGCATTCCTCAAAAGACTGGCATGACACATGTAGATATTATGATTCAGGATGCTAACGATAATGAACCTCAATTTATTCGTGATATGTATCAGGGAAGTGTATTTGAGGACGCTCCTGTGTACACAAGTGTGCTTCAAATATCTGCTTCGGATCGCGATTCAGGATTAAATGGCCGAGTGACCTATACTTTTGCTGGTGGAGATGATGGAGATGGAGATTTCCATATTGAAGTGTCCACTGGAATTATTAGAACACTGCGAAAACTTGACCGTGAAAATGTCCAGTCCTATAACCTCAAAGCATTTGCAGTGGACAAGGGCACACCGCCGCTCAAAACATCTGTGAAGATCAACATTGTAGTCAAAGATATCAATGACAATGCACCAGTTTTTGAGAAAGATGAGCTGTTTATTAAAGTTGAGGAGAACAGCCCCGTTGGGTCAGTGGTGGCTAGAATCACTGCTACTGATCCGGATGAAGGAACCAATGCCCAAATTATGTACCAAATTGTTGAAGGAAATTTCCCAGAAGTTTTTCAGTTGGACTTATTCAATGGAGATCTTACTTCACTCATTGAATTGGATTACGAGACAAACAAGGAGTATGTTTTTGTAGTACAAGCCACCTCTGCCCCTTTGGTTAGCCGTGCCACTATCCATATATGTCTGGTTGACCTAAATGACAACAAACCACAACTGCAAGATTTTGAGATCATTTTCAACAACTATGTCACAAATAAATCCAACAGCTTTCCGACTGGGATTATTGGAAAAGTACCTGCTCATGATCCGGATGTGGCGGATAAACTGAAGTACAACTTTATATCTGGAAATGAAATGAATTTACTTATATTAAATGAAAACACTGGGGATTTGAGGCTGGGTCGAGCTTTGGACTACCATAGAGCTCTAAAGGCAAATATGACCATCTCTGTAACAGGTAAGAAGCATTTTTGTACCTGGAAATTAATATATCTTTGAAAATGTTATTTGCATGTTGATATGATACTATGAAGCAGCATTTGTGCTTTTCAGTATTATTACACACATTTTTTTCATGTTAACTGACAAATTAGGTGGTAATACAGGAAATCCTCTACTGCATTTTTTTTTTTAACTCAACATGACTTACAAATCATTTGAACACTTCCAGCTTTAGATTTGCAAACTTTTAAAGCCTTGTTTAAATATCCTTACTTCTTGTTGCAACAGAAAATATTAGAACAAATAAAAACAAATCCCAGAAAAGGCGACAATGTAAGATTAGTCTGGTGGTTTGTAGAGTAAAGCATTTGAGATGGAAAGAAAGCTCCCAATGTAAAAAAAAGTATATAAAATAAAATCATAAGCTGAATTCCTAAAGGAAAAACACTCACGCACACACACACATACTTAACAACAGTCTTGATAACCTGAATGACATTTTTGTCAGAAGTCAGAACATGTAGCATATGCATTTATAATTTTCCATCATTTACAACAAAAACCTTGGTGAATATAGTCTTGGGGCTGTTTTCAGCTGCTGTTGACTCTGTTGCACTGTTTGCTTGAGGCTCTCTGCTGGATCCGGTTCAGCTGCTTTTGTGCTAATAAATGAATTGTTTGGAAGTGGTTGGTTGAGGTAATAAAAAAGTGCCATCAGGAGGGCACCCGTATAACTACAGGCTTCTTTGTTGTTAAAGATTTGTGAGTTTCTTTCACAGACGACCACATACCTGCACTGCCACTATCTACACACACTTCTGCCGTAGAAAAGGGAATTTCTTCTTATGACAAATGAGTAAAGAATCTCTAGTTAAGATGTTTAGCTTTTAACTCATTAATATTAATAAACAAATAATCCAGGGTTTCTTATAGCTAGTGAAATGTTAATAAAGTAATGCATATAGTCTGCTTTTTCTCAGTGTGGCTTACCAGCTTTATACTACATAAACATTAATTGTTTGCATTTCAGGTAGTCCTATGTGGTTTTGCATAGTTCAACCTGAAGGTCATGCATGAGGAATTCTTCACTATTTTCCTCATCACTACAGAAGCAGACTTTGTTCTTAAAAGTTAAAGATTAGACTGGATGCAAACACTTACAAATTCACACCCAAATGTGCTTCCACAAAGACACGTACTTTTACCAGAAGAGGAACATAGAATACACAACCAGGACCAGTCACATACAGAATAACCAGAAAGTAACCTAATTTGTTTTTTTAAACTGACCTTTATTTGAACAAAATCTCACAGATTCAGAATCTTTTGGTCTCTCTTCGTCACACACACTTGCAAAGTTGGATAAATTTTATGTAATTGAAGAATTTTATCAGTAATGCTAATATATATTTTAACAACATGAAATATATGCCGACTCTTAACATAAAGTTGGACTAAACATCTTCATCATACTTAATTTTAAGAAGAATTGTTTAAATTTTAAGGGCTGCTTCTCATTACTAATGCTAATTTTACAGCTTAGAATACTTTTGGTGGTCACTCATCCTGTTGTGTCGTTTGAAGCTGCGCCTTAGTTTTGCATAATTGCTATAGTTTGTTGTTGTCTGTCCGTTTACGGACCATATCTAACAGAGTTGGTTACATCTAACCTCTTTGTTGTGGCTAGTTGTGGTTGTAAATACACATTTTAAGCCCAATACTCTTACCAATTACTTATTCTTGCACAATATAATTTGGAACTGAAAACCTGCTTCATCACTTTTTTGACCTCCTCTTCTCCCAGTAACAGCTGATGTCCCACTGACCGTTTCACAGTCCCAATGGGAGCTTGATAATTGGACAGGCAAATTCATGCCCAATTTGCCCTGGATGCGCACTCACTCTACAAGAACACAGCACTCACCCTGATGTCAAGTGTTAGGTAGCCATTACTGCTGATGTCTTGACCTTTGACCTCAGCTTTTTTGGTGAGGAAGACCTTAGGGGATTGGAGGCTCAGACCACAAAAACCAGGCAGTAAAAGACAAGACTGCGATTGTAAGCCTGTCTCACAAAAACTATCATTTGAAATACCAGTAACACTGCTGTACTGATGTTGAAAGTGCAGAAAAAAGACATTAACAAACTAGTGTCATTCCAACAACTAAATAGTCTATTCTATAAATGTTTTACTTGCTTACCCTTAGACACCCATAACTTGCTGTTGCTTTCCATAAACTTAAATGGTCTGGACCCTTCACACCAATTAGAACACATTGGAGCACTCCTACCTACACAAAGGATCAATAACCAAGATTAATGTATTGATTTTATGGTATAAATTCTAACTTTAATTTGTTTTTCCTAGTATTGGCGCTCACAGTTTGTCCACAGTCAATTCAATGTCTAACTTTTAGATTTCTCTTTATGATGTTCTTTTGCAGTGCTATTTAAAATTGAGTTAAAACAATTATGTTATCAGTAGTTTAATGAAAGAATTGAAAAGCAGACATGTAATAGGCCTACAGTCACATTTTCTCTAAGTTTTGAATATGTACTGTATCTTACAATTTCAAAATGTTAGTGATATATGATAATTAAGGGGAGAAGATAATTCACAATTACTGAGACCTAGCAGTGAACTCTGGATAATAGCAAAATTCCCACATATAATTTAAAGCATTTACTACGACATGTTTTGTTTGATATGGTATAAATCATTAGAGACATTTCTTGTTTTTTTTCCTGCCTGTCTTCATGTCCAGGTGCTCTTTTGTGACAGTGAAGAATTACTCTTTAAGTCTGTAACACAAGTCGTTCCTGATAAGTCTCTTGAGATCCACTGCTCTAGACGCTGCAGTAGCCACAACACCCTTCTCCATGTGTCTCTGTACGGGACGGTCTCATGACCAAGGCCTGTGTGTTCCTATTGTACCCCAGCCTTATCTGAACTCGTCCGATTTCACTAAAACATCACTGGACTCTCTCAAAGATTAGTATCGATGAGTTTTTACTGACTGCTTCACGGGTCGAACAGAGGATAGGTATTTGAGGCGCAATGTAGACACGCTGTCCCTTCTT
Organism: Mugilogobius chulae; assembly: GCA_038363315.1. Taxonomy (NCBI): domain Eukaryota; kingdom Metazoa; phylum Chordata; class Actinopteri; order Gobiiformes; family Gobiidae; genus Mugilogobius; species Mugilogobius chulae. The sequence goes on along the minus strand of CM076407.1, from coordinate 33,330,086 downwards.
TCTTATCATTACAGCAGTTGTACCAACTACTTACTGTATGCCACTGTGACTTTGGGATCCAGTGCAGTTCAACTGCACATTCTGGATTTTGCTGAAACATGCAAAAATGTATAACGGTTTGATTTTTATGAGATTAGGTGTTTTTTTTATTAAATCATCATTTATAGAATATTTAATATGGACATTTTTTATTGTATTGAAATCTTAAGCCAATAGTACTTTAAACTTATTCTAAATTCTTGACCATGATGTGTTTAGAAGCGTATTTCACAACTTTCAGACGCCAGAGTGAGTCGTGTTGACACTAACAAAAGGTTAGCACAAGGCTTAAAAAAAACAGCATACCCTGGACACTGAACTAATTTACTTAGTAAATTCTGTATATCAATACTGGGGCAAAACTGTATTGTGAAAAAAAATCAAGTATTGTTATTTTAACTGTTTTGTTACTAATCTAAAACACTGACTTAAATGCACACCAATAATAATTTCTTGTGTACCAGCCAAAATGAACAAATTTATAAATTAAAAAAAGTATGGTTAAAAAAAAACAATGCAGATAGAAATCATACTGCCAGCACACAAAATGAAATGTTCTTTTCAGTTTATTCTGTAGTTTTTTATTATTGTTATATGTGTGGCTGCAGACAGTAGCTCGGATGTGATAGCAGAGGCAGGTCAGTGTGTCTCCTTTCAAAAACCTTAATGTGTCCATTAAAGAGCGTAGGTAGTTTCCAGAAAGCATTTGGCAGGAGTTTTGTTTCCATCTGCTGATATAAAGACAAGCACAAACTGGATAGAGCTGATGAAGTATAACATAAAGTAATGCAGAGAGGCTGGTCTGATCGTTGCTTAAATTATTAAAATGATTGATGCGATCTCATCCTTTTCCCACTCAGCTGTGATCTCCTGACTGTAGACTGCGAGAGAGCGTGCTGTTACATGCACTGAGCCACCCCCTGCTCACTCTTCACCCCCACAGGCCTTTTACACAGTTATGCTTTTGGTTTTTGGTTGGCTAAGGCTAATAAAACTGGAGTATTTAACTTAAAGCAGCGTTATGCATTAAGATGAAATATGTCACTTTTCTTGTGCTTGTTTTTATGGAGATTAAAGCCGCTCAAGATATTGCAATGTATTGATTTTGTAAGGTTAGCACTTTAATCAATAATGACGCAGTTTTGTATTTTTTTCTTTGAAAAAATTTGGATTATTGTGTCTAAATTGCCTTGATTTAGTCTTGGTTTTGTTTCTCTGAAGATTTTATATTGAAATAGTTTGACTAAAAAAATCAGATGTGAATTAGTTTCTTAATAACTTTATGTATTGTGTCAAAACATATTCCAACATTTCCATATTACACTAATGTTATAGTATTGCCTTCCTGGAGATTATTAATTATTGGCATTAAATCTCCATGAAGACGTGCAGGTGACACCGCAGGGCCAAGTTTTAACTGTGGAGAGGACACACTGCTCAAGCCATTTTGGAGCAACATTTTATGTAAAAAAATAAGTTAACATACTATACTATACTACAATAACATCAACTATGAAACATAATACCAACATATTCAAATTCTTAATGAACCTACAATTATTTATTTTATAATTTCCAGTACCTTAGAAACATGTTTTTGCATCAGCATAGATTGAAATTTAAGGCCTATATCTGTTTGGGTGAATGTTAGCTATCCAGTGTCTACTCAATTTGTGCTGGCTTTTGAAAGTTGTGAAAAGCTTCTAAATGTAGTATGACTCAAAATACATTACATAAGTGAGCAAAATCTGCTGTATTGTCCTCATGCTTTCAAATGCTTTTGACCCACTGTAAATTGTTCGGCACGTATTCTACCCTATGTTCTACATGGATTTTGTAAAGGAAGCTATATTATCTTCTGCTGTCTTGAAACATGGAATGACATGTCATTGTGCAGCCAACTTTTTGGTTTGTTTTGGAGCCATTATTTCGTACCCAGACATTTCGTGGCTTTGCACAAACACATGTTGAAAAAGACAAATGACCCAGTGACAAACAGGACGTCCCGGATGAGTCAGGGAGAGACATCTTTGTGCTGGAGTCTGCGAAACACGCGAGTAACACGACCCAGAGCGCTGCGCAGGTGTGAAGCAGTTACACTGGTAGACACAGGGATGACGTCTTAGCTCCGAGATCAAAGACGGATCAGACACTGAACAATGGACGTACAGGGCAAATGATCCACACTGCCGTTTTGTGTTAGTCTACAATGCTTACTTGGTTGCACTTTGTTGGGTAATCCTATGTGTGGCATATGTGTGTTACTACTTACTTGTTAACAATAGTTCATAGGCTCTGATTGATTGGATATCACAGTTATTGGCTTGGGGAGTGGTAATCAGAAGACTTTTTCACAAACTGACAAATATTCTCAACTGTGTCTTTAAACATGTTAAATGAGTTAATTAGTTGAGTAGAACAAGTAGAAATGTATCTTGAAAAATTGAAAAATAATTTGCATTTTTAAAATTTTTGCTTTTAATTTGAAATATGATGTACATTCTGTTAAAGTTTTCTTAATTACCGCTTACTAAAATTAGCAAATTAGTATTCACAGATGTTCACAGACACATTAGCCCACGTCATACCAGTAATTATTTCATCTTAGGTGTTACATCAATTTAAACTGATGTCTCCTTGTATCAACGTCAGACATTGATCTTTCCCATTATCCACAGTCATGTAGTAGTTGTAATGACGGGTGACACATTTTGCCTTAAGACTATTGAGGTTTTTTTTTAATATTTCCTAATAAATGCAGTGAATCATACTATGAGATATGAGAAAGTTTTAACTTAGCAAGGAGAATACCACCCACATGTCCATACGCATCATTTAATGTTTTACAGATGGTATACAACTTGATTTTAGTAAGCTGTTGTTTTATTATTTACTTGGTGTTGTTTTGTATTTTCCTTTTTTGACACTTTTTCTTAATTTATGCTAAGCTAGACAAAATTATCAGATGAATCATATAAACTCACAATTTACTCACAAACTACCAAACAACAATCATTTTAATAATATTTCTAATATTTTTGAAGGCTTGTTTTTACCCCATTTGTTGTTGTTGTTGTTGTTGTTGTTGTTGTTGTTGCTGTAGTCATTATTAGCTTTTCCATGACACAAAACACATTTTAAGCTCATCACAATGAATAATGAGGAGGTTCAGAATGCATTAGGTAAGTGAGCAAAATGGACGAACTGTTGCAAAATGAAATTGTTCTGTTTAATTTTATGTTTAATACAGTAAACATCAAGTGTCTTATTTTTTTTTTTTAATAAGAAACTATTCAAACTTGGCAAGACAATAATTTATTGTCATTGTTAAATTAAAGGAGACCTATTATGTTTTTTTTAAAAATATATTTAGTAAGAAACTAGAACATGTACAGATCAGTAATTTACCTATTGTTCATTGTAAAACACAAAATTGATCAAAAACAACTTAAAAATAGGAACAGCTCTACTGACTTCCTGTTCAAACTGCAGATCTGATAAGCCCCGCCTCTTCACTTTAAAATGTAACTGTAAAAAGCAACAGATTTTTAAAAACTTTTTTATTGTTGTAAAGTGGCTCTGGGACAGTATTGAACTGTATACGCTTCACTTTGAGAACTCATCTTTTGAATTATAATATCATCATAACAAGGTTAAAATCTTAGAAAAGTGAATTTGACATAATAGGTCCCCTTTAACAACGGAATTACATTAGAGCATTCATCAGTCAACATGGCAATGTTGTACTTAGTGCAACTGTCAAGTGCAGGATGCTGACTGCAATGTGTGTTAACAATGCACTTTGTAAGACATATCAACACAAACAACATGACAAGAGAGACAAATTGAGGTAGATCAACAGTAAACAGTGTGTAGATGTGGTTGAGCTGCATCAATGCAAAGTCCAGTTCACGGTTATGGCCTGAAGGAGAGTGGTGTATTCATGGTACCTAAGTAAAAGGAGAGATGATCTGAATCGCCTGCTTCTCAGCGTTAGTGCCACTGGAGAACCACACTAGCAGACCGTATGTCAGTACATTCTGATCGGCACAGTTGTAAAAGTTTACAGTTGTAAAAGACAACTGTTTTTCTGTTGCATAAAATATTTATCTTTTTGTCCTCACAATCTTTAAAAGGCCTGGTTCCACGCCGTATCTAGTTCTGCCCATACACTTTCGTGTTGCCCCTCACACATGTTGCCATAGCTGGGTTTGGCTCCTTGAGTAACTGATATTCCTAGATCCCATTCATTCCTTAGATATCTCTCACAGTAGTTTTAACCCCTGCTTCACCCCCCTTCCCTCCTCTCTTCAGCCCACTTCTCTCTCTTCACTCACTTTGTTTCATTGTAGGTCTTTCTTCTGACTCCACTTCTTTATCTGCTCTGGTATTTTCTACAACAATGCCTCGCTGCTGGACCATGCGTCTGGAAAGTGTTGCCATCTTGGACCATGTTTGTAGATCTAAATCTGTCCAAGGCGGTCAGAGAAACTTATTAGATTACATCCACAAAGTCTACATGTCTATATGTATATTTTTAGCAGATCATTTTCCTTGTTAGCCATGTCTTAAACAAGTATTTCAGTTTGTTTGTCGTAAATGGTACAAATTGTGTAATCTCTATAGCTTTGTCAAATAGGTGGGTTGATAAGATGTTGCATCACTAAAGATCTTACATCTGACTTTTCTTTCTTGCACTTTGGAAAGCACTCTTGAAATATTTTTTTATAAATATATTGGCATAAATTGCTTAAGTTTTAAATGTGATGCTCAAAGTTGTCCATTTATGCTCATATACCTGTAAGTTTAGACTACTATCTCTGACAACATGCTGCTTCCCTTTTATAGAAACTTCAAAGCGATATTCCTACATTTGAGATCATTATTCTGCTATTATTACAACCCTGTCAATCCTTCAGGAGAGGAGAGAGTCTAGCCTGAGCAGGTGTAAAAACAGTCTGTATTTGTCCAGTAAGCAGGACAGGATCTACATTTAGGTCTAATGTGCTCTCCAATAGCTTTAATGTTGCAGTCTCTTTGCCTCGGGCTGAAGACGGCAGCTTGAAGTGTAAATACAGTATCTGGGATCAGCAATGGGCACTGGTTCGAGTCTATTCAAGTTTCCAAATTATAAAGACCACAAACTACACAACTTGGGCCTGTATGTTTGGGAAGTATAAGAGCAATTTTAAAATGTAGGAGGCTGTTAATGATATGGCAGAAATAGACCAAATTGTTGAAGTCTAGAATGTTCTCGTTCTGGTAAGATTTTTAATAGGCTAACTTATGCAAGCTTATTGTCAAAAAAAGACAGTGTTGCTGATTGCTATGACAACATCCTAGTATTTAATCACTCTGAAGCTTGTAAGGATAAACTATATACAATTGTGTTTTTATCATATAAAGAAGATAGTATTTGTTATTGTGTAAACATTTGTTTGTAGGATGTGACTTGAAGTTGGCCTGTTTGCATGTATACAATGATTCAGAATGATAAAAGAAGGAAAAAGGCAAATCCGTTGTATTCAGTGGTGGAAAGGAGAAACTGTCTCTATTGGGTATAATTTTATGGTGACAGTCAATAATCCATTCACTGTTGTGTTTGCATTGTCAGCACTCTGCCCAAGACAAAGTTTCCTCTTTGTGACAAAAAAGTATTTGATTTGACAAGTTGTCTGTGTGTATAGATATTTCAGGTGATCTCTCTCCTGAGTAGACACATTAACTCTTTGTACTGCATTTAAACAGTGGTAATTTTAGCTGTGCTCCACCTGATTGTAATAACATTGGCCTGTAGAATGTAGTGATGTCACAACATTCAGTGGAGCCTATTATTAGGAACAACTTTGCAAACAGCATCTTGAGACAAATATCAAAGATCAGTGACAAAACTCTTTTATAAATACTTTTTGCTCTTGTGCACATTAGATTAAGAGGGCTATATCATTATTGGCGTATCCTCCAGTATTCACTTATACAGTTTCAAAATTGAAAATCTGTATCATTTTTAGCTCTTCAACATGTGTATCACGATATAGGATATGTTACATGATAGAATCTTGCCCAAACCTACTTTGCGGTGAAAGTTTGTCTTTCTTCACTTGCTATTGAAGACCAAGTCATGATAAGTTCATAGCTCTTAGTCTCCCCACCCTCTCACTTACCCTCACTCATATCAACATTATCTGTTTTGGCAAACTACAGGACAGTGATTTCACCACTCTCACTACTTCTTTGGGGGAGGGGTCTTGTGCGTAACCCAACACACCTTTTCTGCTCCCTCACTTTTTATCCTCCTCCAAATAACACAATAGTTGCCTTTGTTTTGCTTCAGTGCTGTGGCTCTATGGCTCCTGTGGTTAATATTACACTGGAGAGGCTGACCAGCTGCTAAATGTTAAGTGTTTGGGGCTTGGCTAAAACTTGTTGATTTGGGTGAGAGACAGATATAACAAGGAGAAAGATGTACAAAAAATGATACTGTACAGAGGAAGTATGGTGTGGTTTGGGCCATGTTCGCACCGCAGGGCTCCTGACTTACTAATTATGGCTGCTATCTGATTGTGTGGGATCTAATAGGCAAACCTGTGCAGGCCTGTTGGATGCCAATGTGCAATCATGAAGTCACAAATCCCACTCTCCTTTAGCTTACTCATGCTAACAGAAGCTAATGTTTTGTCTTGTGTGAATGACAAGATGCATCATGCTGTTGTCATGGCAGTTCCCTCAACATTGCAACAGAAAAATAAGTCGTAATCTAACAATGTTCACAGTCAGTCTGACAAGTCAATAGTAAACAGATTATACATGCAACTTTTCTTGTATATACAGTACAACATTTATATTTAGAAGTGCCTGTAAAATTGGCCTTAAACCCGCCAGATTTCCCGCTACAATAGTAACCTTATCTAGCACACTGTAATTGTCAAGGAAGTCTAAAAACCTGAACTTCGGCTCTATTAATCTGAGTATGTAACCGTATCCTTGCCATTATTAATGCCAGAGCCTTGTTCCTTTGTGGACAGTATGTAATGCACCGAGCCTCAATCCTCCAGCCATCAAGACCTGACAACTGTACTGATAATACCAGATTAGGATGAAATGACAAACAATTTGTAGATTTTTTTTACAGGCATTTATTTAGGATTGTAAAGACAAAGAAAATTAAGCATTTCAGTGAACTCATTAATCCAATGTACATCTTAGTAGATTTTGACCGTATTGCAAGATTTCAACTGTGTAGATTATGACATGACAATTGTGCAGCAATGTAGTTGTGGTATGTGGTAGTAGTAGTAGTAGAAGAGCCTTGTCTGATCTGGGTGTGGTCAAAGGCAGGTTTCATTTAATTTTCTGCTGTTTATTTTTTTTTTTAGCTGTGCACAGTGTGCTTTGGTTGCGTAGTTACACAAATATGAATTGGCTTGGCAAGTAATATGGATTTGCTTTAGTTTGTTCCATTAGATTTTGAGACTGGTGATGAGCAGTCCTGTAGGATTTGTGTTTCATGTTGTGTTGTCAATATTTAAAACATGTTTTGTCTGCAGCTGTCTATAAATTGTTTTCAAGTAGGCTTTTAGAAACTATGTGGGTTGAGTGAAGGACACTATTAAAGCTGCGGTGGCAGTGACTATAAATAGAGAACATCTTTGTATATAGAACATGGACATAGTGGTAAGAAGATAACACTCCCTCTGCGATAATTGCCTCTTACTACAACAGATACTTTAGCGATTGTTAGTAAATAAAGTTGTTTCTCAGAAGTGTCAGATGCTCTGATGCAGGACAGGAGCTGGTGACAGGTGTAGTCTGACAGTTAATCCTCTGTGAATGAACCTGTCAGTGCACGCTTGGCTTTGGTTTGTAGTCCAATTTGATTCTCACTGCTTGTCAAAAAGCACTTGACTTTTCATTTGTGAATCATGGGGTGTATTTTGTCTACTTTAATGTAATTGTAATTTGTCTATAGCACAGATTCTGCGGAAAACCAAATACAAGATGTGTTTAAAAAGGTGAAGAAACTGAACTACTGAATGCATTTGAAGCATTTCTCACTTTCTAAGCTCAAACTTTGACAAGAGGTCCAAATGCATAGCTAACAGCATTTTTTAGATTACCCAATATTACTTGTATACCTTTGTGTCAATCACTTTTAGCCTTAGCCTCCTTACCATGTCTCAATTTACAAATCCTCACAACAATGTCTAAAACGTCCTGGATTGCATCTGTGATTTTGCATCCTGATACTTCCTATTACCACACACAGGGTCTCATTGCAGTTTGCTTCAGTTCTGCGACAGCCTTGGCAGCTCGAGGCGAAGCTTAGGCCTCACTAACATCTCAAAGACTCAGAGTAAGACGTGAGGATTGAAGTGTGTTTTCTGCAGCGCTCCCGGCCTCGTCTTTTAACATCCAGATTGATACAGAGATGTGCAGGAGGATAACGTTTACTTTGGCTGGTAGTTGTCTTGTGATGTAGCTACTATGATTTGAAACTGGAGGTTGTGGCTGTGCTTTAGTCCCAATGGATGGATTGTGAAGTTATGCATTTATTGGAATAAAACTAAAGTTATGCTACAAGTTGTAGAAAGAAAGCATAAGAATTTTTTTTGGCTTGTTTTGGCGTTGATTATGGCATTACAGTCTTGAAAGTTGGCATTAAATGGCATTAAAAAGCATTACATTGTACATGTATAAAACCTCTTCAACTGGTGATAACTATGCATACACAGCATGCTGTATTGTGTTATAATGCGTTTGAAGTACGATTGCCATATTGCTAAATTGAATTGGATTTTTTTATACGAAAGAAAATGCTCAATAGTTGTCATCATAATAATAAATACATTTTGAATAGCAGTTTCCTGACTGTTAAAGTTGGTATAGTATTGTTTCTGATTTCTATTTCTAAAATCACGCAGGAATGTTTCACTTTTGTTTTATTTATGTGATCCTCCCAGCATTTAAACTTGTTCAAATTAGTTTCTAGTTTCAATTGTTGACTTTGTTGTCAACCTTATCTTAAATATAATACAAAATATAATTTCTTCTAGCGCCAAACAACACCCACATACACATTAAAAACTTTGCAACTTGGCACCTTAAAGCATTTCAAGCTAGTCTTTTTTTTTTTTGGAATGGGAGCAGACCCGGGTGCTAGTGTGCTGCTGTTTGTGTCACTGGATAATACTCTGATGCTTTTGGATTCCCAAATATTACCTCTAAATCCATTTTCCTTGTTCTATATTGTATTATATCTATATTGAACTCAAAAAGACAACACTCACTTAAATATCTTGCCAGCCTATCAAAGTCAATGACCACTTTATCCAGTGCAGGAGTGTTCTAAAAATGCTCTAAGGAGGTGGCGATGACACCTCTTTACCCACAATGACTCTCTCTGTCCTACTCCATGTGATGCTTTAAATGACATGCATGCTGCTGCTCTGGATGTGTTGCATTAGCAGATACAGAGGCGACTTGTGAGATCCGAACTGTGAAAAATCAGTCTGTTCTCACAGATATGCATGTCAATACCACGCAATTTGAAACCGTATGTCATATGAACGCAATTTTAATTTTTTGTGTGTGTATTTCATGCGTTTCTGTCCCAGTTCTATGGTTAATGTAAAGACTCGTTATCATTCATGGTTACTAACACAATCCTAATCCTAAATTTAACCAACTCCAAACCTCAGACCTAAACTTACCCATGTTGTAAGCCATGAGAATATGTTGGAAAAATACTCTACGTAATCATGATGTGTGGGAACTTAAGCATGTTTCTCTCAGACTGCTGAAGGGATGGTTTTTGAGTGGAAGGATTAGCCTGAAACTAGATATAGAGGCTTGAACTTTAACCCCAGCGACCTCCACTTGACCCTTGTCCTCTGTCTGTTCTGGTTCACAAAATCATGAATGAACCAGGACAAAATAGGTGGTTTTAGCGCAATTATAATATTGTCCATGTACAATTGAGGGACGGCGTTAAAAATGTGTGTGACAAGTTAGATGAGAGAAGAACAGTAAACTCAGGAGCATGTTTATACATTATCTATTTGTTCTTGTCTTTTTATATTGTTCTTACAATTTTGGTAACATATATTTCCTAGTTGGATGTGATCAACAGATACTTGCACACACATGAAGCCATGAGACACTGTTATGTTTTTTGACAGCTAAATATTTTTGATAATATCCTGATGGCATTATTCAGATAATCCATCAAAAATCTGCCTGTATGCAATTAATCAAATTTCAATTAAGGTAATGATTATTGCTCTAATTATTAACATTGCAATTTGTTTGATATATGTCACCTATTTCATTTTATCACTTCACGCTCTGCATTTAAAAGCCAATTATGTTCTGTATTACTTCTGTATTATAAAGTATTATTTCATTATAATTGAGCAGCCACAAACTACCAACAAAAATATAGAAATACCACTTTACATCCGTCTTTGGAGGATTGGAGCTTTTATCAGCTTTTATTAAAGGTGAGGTAACTGATTTTCACACTGCAATTTACGAATTAAATTTCCTCTCATAAATCTTTTCACAATTGGTTAACGTGTATTCATTTTGGTTGTAGCACAGCCAATCAGAGCGCTGCATTCAGCTCCTGATAAGAACTAAAATACTTAATTATTCAATTCAGACACTACTCTGTGGTCTTGTTTTTTCAAAAAGTGCTGCATTTACCATATACTTTTTAGTAAAAAATACAAAGTTTACTGTTATACAAGTAAAAAGTTTGTTACCCCAACTTTAAATCTGTTTTTGTAGTTTTTTTTTACATAATGTAGTACCAGTAGTTATGATAAAAATAGCTGTTTTAAGCAAGAATCATATTGCCTAGAGTCTTTACAAAAACATGTTGCGTTTTAATTTACCAAACTCCTTTTTCCCCTTGCCTCTGAAATGCCTTTCTTTGTGATGGCAATAGTTTCATTATGCTTATCAATCACACAGGCTAAACCAACAGCCCGGAGCATTTTATTTGAAGTTTTCATAAAGCACTTGAAAGGGTAAACATGTTTGTCTTTGTTCAAAACGTACACAAGAAAAGACCAGATCAATATGAGTTCAGAATTGTGGTTACTGCGGTCAGTGTAGTGACTGGTTTTGAATAAAGCCATTGTGTGCCCTGTGTTTAACAAAACACACCTTTAACATTATCAGTGCTTCCCAGCCTGACTGACCATTTTTAACGGGCCACCTCATGTTAGCTCCTTATGAGAAAATGACACAGAACAGCTTTTGACCCCACACTGACCTCTGACCTCCACCAAAGTTGTACTTAGCCAATAATGAAGGGCCGTTGAGATTGTTAGCATCTGTGGTACAAAGATTGTTCTAAAGCCCTGAAGGGTGTCTAGCATGTTACACTGTCGCACAATCAGAGCTAATATTTGTTCAGGTGATTTGAAGTTATTGATTGACCATAATCTTCCATTAGCTGTTTGTTTTGTTCTGATTAGTTTAAGCGTAGCAGAAATCTATGATGCATTAGCAAATATGAATAATAGATTTGATTTATAGTGCATTATTTCTCCTATACATCAACATATTTAAGTTGAAGTTAAATAGGTGCTTTCACTTTACCAGCAATTAGCATACTGGCAAAAGTGCACTGTGTAACATTTTAGGACGGGTGATGTTTTAATTTGTCTACTGTTTATTGCATTAAACATACAGTATTTATATTGCATTAGTCAATGATGTTATTGTAATTGCAAAGAACATGCATTCTTACTGTGAAGAGTCTTCTTTCCACAGGTCTGACCTGTTACTTTGCTTGTATGAAAATAAAGTATAACCTTAAACATTCAATGGAGAGGCGATGTTGCCTTCAAAAAGTTGCACAGTAGCCTATACCTTTAAATATGTGATCACAAGGATTAGCCACAACAATCAAAACATTCCCACACACTTGGAAATCTGTTTTGTAGACAGATTAACATTTAGTGATTTCCAAGTATCACAGTTGCTACTTCAACAGTTGCAAAGAGATTGTTAGCTGATTGTTTGAATGTGTAATATTCACACTATTTGTCAGTGGGTCTGCATTTAAATCTGCCTGATTTCACACTAAGAATCCAGAAGTAGGTAATCCAGAAGTAGGTAATTTAATCAATGCAACTTGTCTCTTGCTCTCACAAACTCTTTGGCACATTTTTATCATCTACCGTACATGCATTTTTTTTTGCTCGTACATGTCTTTAGAACAGCCTTTTTTAAGCAGCTAAGTGGAAAACCAAGTGGACCACCTGAGCACAACCAATCAGAGCACTCCTTTTGGCTCTTGATTTTATTCTGCTTTTCCAAAACAAGTCTGGTTCCAGCGTTGTAATAATTTTAAGTGAAACAGCTTAATTTTGCACTATATCATCGCCCTGTTAGGACTTATAGGCCAATATCGTCCGATGCTAGCTGTCCCAGTCCACAGTGCCTTCTTGGTACATGGCACTCAGGTATGTCATGGTTGTTGTTTTTATGACTCCTGTGTCATACATTGATCCAGCTTTGGGAGGCCGGTTTGTGATACTTAGTCTGGACTGAGGTTGGACCACGGAGAGATGTGAGGAATGATTGGGTTCAGTTTTCTGAAGATTCCTGACTTGACAGCTGATCGTTCCAAAACACATGCACCATGGGGCAAAGAAATAGTCAAGAAGGAACAAGCTTTAGAGTAAGGTCTCAAAATCTGGTCTCTATCCAAGTAATAAATGTAATGTATGTGATTACTAAAATGTGAACTATTGTGTAAATCTTTGGTGAATTACTTGTGAGGTGATGGAGAGTAATTAGCTTTTGGCGAGCTACAGATGTGAAACCTCTGCTATGTACTTTTAGTTGTCTTTCATGGTCTCTATTCTCTTCATTCTTAAAGTCAGTAAATCTTTATTCTCCATCATACAGAAATAACATGAGATTTGAATGTATTAGATATACAGAAAAAGTAATACACAGTAAAAAAAAAAAAAAGGAAAATCTAACATGGATAAACAGACTTGAATAAAACATATTCATCTTAAAAGACAAATTTTAAGATTTTTTCACTTAATAAGACCAAGTCTTAAGATTATTTTACTTGTTTTAAGATATTCTATCCTGATTTACCTTATCTAGATCTAAAACACATTAAGCATCTGTTTTAAGCTATAATTGCTTGAATCATAAATAGATTTGCTTAAAAATCTTGTCAAGAGAACTTGAAACTAGCATTTTCTGCTCAAAACAACTAGGTTAGTCAAATTTTCTTACTGCACTGGCAGATTATTTCACTTAAAAAAAGAATTTTTTACCTCAAAACAAGCAAAAATTTCTTATTTTTTAAAGACCTTTTTTGCAGTGTAAAAACATGCATACGTTTATTCAAAATGAAAAGATGAGATCTGCTGGTTTGACTCATTTTAATGCCAAACTTTCTTTGTTGTAACTTAAACAAAATGCACTTCTCACTGTAGCTATTTCTTGCACTATCATCTAAGGACAAGCACTCCTCTGAGTCAGGGTCCATCTGTCTTTTCTTGACAGTTTCTATAAAATTAGAGTCAAATGCTGTGGTTAGCCGTGGTTTGTCTTCAGGGGAACCTGGATTTAAAGCACACCTCTTACTCACTCACACACAGACGAACAATTACGCACATAAGCTCATCTAATGCCTTTGTACTTCCACTTGGGTCTATAGTGACTTGAGGCTCCTCTAGAAGAAGTGGTCTGTTATTAGAGAAGTGATGACAGAAACAGTGGCAGGGTTCAAACTGACAAATCTTTCATTCTCTGCAATTGACTTTGCTTTCACATCACATTGTCCAGTAAAGCGCCAAAAGTTTAAAAAGAGAAGGATGCAGTTGTTTAACCTTGCCAGTAGTCATTTTAGCTAGTAAAGAGTAAAGTTTGTAAAACATGTTCGTATGATTTCTGATCGAATTGTAACTTATTACCTGATGTAGGCCTAAAATAAATTGCTATGTTAAGCCAGTCATGTAGCGTTTGTAAAAAAAAAACAATAGATAACGAGGTACCTCGTTATCTATTGGTCAACAATTTACTCATCATGTCCAGTTTATATATTTTTATAATTCTTTTTTTTTTGTTTAGCATAAGTACAAGGCTCTTACAAATTTATGCAACTGTTTTTGACCAAGACTGTCAACAAACAATTTTTGAAAATCCTCCATACAACCTTTAAAAATAAAGTACATTTCTCTTTTTTGTATTTTAGTTAAACAATGTGTCCAACTTGTCACTGGTGCTTTAAAAATTAAATTAAGCAATTCTGATCTCTTAGGTTGTGTACTTCTGTTGGATTTTAGAAATGTACAATGCCAACTTTAAAGAAAATGTTTTCTCTTTATTCTGATCTAATCTGAAAAGGGGATCTTGGCATGACTTAATTTGACAGATTGCAGCAAAACATACTGGTCTTATTCGGTTTTAGTTCCAAGTTTAGTCCTGTTTAGAGCCATTTTTTGTGCCATTATGATGTGTGCAAGTATGACTGCAACCAAGGTCCAAGACATTTTACACAAGACAAAAAGTAATTACCATCTTTGTCTAGTTTTTCAAAACCACATCATTGTTACACTTACTCGAGACAATCCATCTGGATCTATTCTCGTGTAGTAATGTGGCAGCTAATTCTGCTCACAGTTTTGGAAAGTGTCCATAAACTTGTCACACTTCTTACTCCACATTCCTGCCTCAACCACAGGAACGCTTTCACCTGCAGAGAAACCAACAAACACTGTTTATGTGCCTGGAGAAAGTTTAGGAGAAAACTGTGCCAGGATGCCCCTTTTTAAATGGTGTTAAGTGAGCTGTTGAAAAATATTAGACTTCCTACTCCTTTCTTCATACGTTAGTAGGATTTAGTAAGTGTTTTTCAGATGAATTAATGAAAGCAAAAAGTTATGCTTTTTGGAATCTTAGTAAACTATTTTGATAGTTATCTGTCCAGGCAACTTTTATTGTAATGCTATTTAGATGAGCTAATTTTTTGTTTGTTTATTTTTAAATAACCTTGTTATAAAAAAAAAAACAACAAAAAAACTACTACCTTTGCAATGTATAAACAATTGTAAAACACAAAATTGATTTTTTTTTTCTTTCAAAACAGCAGAACTGACAAAACCTGCTTCTTAATGCACAGTAACTGTAAAGCAGCAGACTTAAACTTGTTGGATTGCTTTTATTGTTGGAAAGTGACTACATGACAATTTTGATTCCTATGTGTTTTTTTTCCCCGCAATATATTTTTTTATTATTATTGTTTTTGCAAAATCACTAGTAAATACAGGTAAATGGGGGGATAGGTGATAGGTGAAGAGCAACAGTTAGTCAGATATTCATTATCATTCATTCATTTTCTACCGCTTATTTCCGACTTTGGGCATTAGGCGGGGACACCCTGGACAGTGGGCCAACTTGTCGCAGAGTTAGACAGACAACTATTCACTTAGGTTAAATTTACAGTGATGCCCAATTAACCTAAACATGCATGTTTGTGGCGGTGGGAGGAAACCAGAGTACCCGGAGAAAACCCACGGTGACACGGGGAGAACATGCAAACTCTCCACCCAGAGAAATTATGAAATGTTTGTTGATGGTCTGACCTGGGAGTCGAACCCACAACCTCCTTATAGAGTTCTAACCACTCTGCTACCATGATCTTTTTATTTAAATTTCATTTAATTTTTATTTTTTGACACAAGCATTAATCTATGAATTCTGTATTTGACTTTTTCATACATACACATTTACCTCTATTGAGACCTGAGTTGGCCATGTCCCCCACAGCGCACACTTCTTTTTGTAAATATAATTGATGGAGGGGCACTTTGATGCAGTAATTCACGGCTCTGACTCTCCAGGGGCCACTGTGATTCCTGAGTGAAGTCTGGTTCAGACAGTCACAGTTAAACAAAGTGAGAAACTGCATTGATTTTGTAGTTATTTCAAGTTAATATTTCTGCTATTGTAAAAAGTTTAAATAAATAAGACATATCCTCAATGCAAACGTTTTATCCATGCTTTTAAAACTGATACATTTTGCTATAAGATCTTGTTAATTCTTTAATATCTCCTAATGTTATGTAACCACTGTTGTCTTGGGTAGAAAGCTACATACCTTCTGTTTAACAACCCAGTAATCATCCCTTATTGTACCAACATGGGACAGAGAGCAGCAGCAGGGGTGTAGGGAGATTCCCCATCCCGCTGACAGTAACCGATCCGTCCCTGTGCCCTCCCTCTGTTGTGTCTTAGCGCTGACTCATTATCACACACCATTCTTACGATCCTGTCACCAAACACAATACACTGACACCAAACTGACCCTCGGACCACAGCGGGTGTGTGGACAAACTGTGGAGATAGTCATTCGCAAAATGTTCACCAAGTTCAACTCCTGAAAATGTTTGGCATTCCAAAATTAAAAAAAAAAAAAAAAGACAATGCAAGCACTGATAGTTTCTTTCAAGTCTAAGTCAGGATTAGTTCAGAAATACACTGCAAAACTATAAATCTAGACTTGCTTAAAATTACTTGGATTCAGAATTTTAATCCAGATTTGAGCTGTTTTTTCTGGATAAGATTGATTTGCTTATGTAATGTAGAAAATTTCACTGGTATCAAGATACACTTTGAAACTGAGAAAATAATCTAGATCTCTACAATAGGTCATTGATAAATGAGTCAAAATGGTTGAAATCCTAGAATCAAACTACTTTAACTTGCAGTGTAAAGAAGGACAAACCCAAGAGAAAACCAAGATAATAAAACTGAACATGACATTGAAACCACTTAGTGTAGGACTAAATAAAAATAAATAAATTAAACACTCCCGACACTCAAGAATGAGCACAAAAAGTCACTTAAATATACTTAATTTTGTTACAGGCTTTTATCCACAAGTTTTTCAGTTAAAAATGATCGATAAATTACAAACTTTTATATATCCAACATGGAAGGTTTAATAAGAACTCTAAAGGAAAACTACAGTAAGTAACTGATTTTCATTTGTAAGTTGGCATAATGGTTGCATATGTATTTTCAGAGCATTTGAAGCTTGCGTCACCTTGCAGTTTTCTGAATCCTGACCCGAGATACCCTAGCTTTAAAAAAAAAGTATCTTTGGTAGTAAAATCAAGGTAGTCAATCTTAAGAGAACTGTAGAAAGAGCAGCACCAGAAAGGCAACATTATGAAATGCAGTTTTACAAAATCATGATAATAGTTATTGTTATAAAGTTCTTTCAGTCATTTGAAGTGTCAATCAACTTTTTTTCTACTGCAGGAAACTAAATCTAACCAAGCCAATAAGAGCCCTGAAGACAAAGCAAAATGAGTGAAAAACTTCATAATATTGTGCAATTTTTGTACATTAATCCTTTTCAAATCATCTTTAGCAAATACAATTACAGTCTATGTGTTACCAGGCTGAAGGCAGGATTGAGACGTCCAGGGGTCATCTGGCAGACAACAGCTCCAGGTGGGCAAGGGTCTGGTCCAGAATCTACCCAGACATCTGTGCCCACTGACGGGACATTGTTCAGGCCTGCCTCCTGATTGGCTGGTCCTTCAGGGAAGTAAACGCTTGAGAGGAGCAGTGACCGGACACAGCGATTAATTACATGTTTCAATAGACTTATGAATGACCCATTAATTTGACAAAGGCTTAGTGAGATGACCAACTGGCCCTGGACAAGCAGACACTGGGAGGGATTTACACGTCTGTTTTTATGTGGAGGGGCGCACAGTAAATGCACTGTTGTTTTTGACCTCTTTGACGGTATCCAAACTTAAGGATTAACCCAGCAAGAAATGGAAATGAACAATGTAACAGATAACACTAAGTTAAAATGCTAGATTGTTGTTTGTTGAGTTAAGTCCATTGTTAAACATGCTAGTTGTTGCTGAGTGTAATATGATGTTGCTTTTGAAAGTTGTGAAAAGTAGCCTCCACATGAACAGTTCACAGTGCAATTGTGATGCATGCAATATAAATGAGACCTGCCTGCAAGTTGCACCTTTTAAATAATGTTTTTAGGACAACTGAATATGTGCTATCCAGAAATGTTAACTTTGTTCACTTGTACGCTAGGTATTTAACACTTTAAAGTAGCCATGCTTACCACAAGCAGATGACAATTTTACTTTTATTATTAATAAGCATTTTAAGTTTAATGCTCCTTATGAAACTGTATAGATGGAATTTTTGAACTATTATTGGTGACATTTGCGAATATTAGCATTTGTAGTTATCTTATAATATGGCAAAAAACCTGATAGACAAAAACGTAAAAATGTATTTATTAATAATCTGAAAATGTTTGGAAAGTAGCTACAATTTTTTTTCTCCCAAGAATTCAAACCCACATTTTTGGAATAATCCCAGCTCAATACAGGCAAGTGGATGGAGATACAGTATAGGTGATAGTTGGAAACAGAGTTTTTCTTTAGCTGCAGGACAATGCAAATTACTCAAGCTACATCAATCAATCCAAATAACTTTGAACATGAGAGAACACTGATATATACTACCACTTGAAAAACTATTTTCAAGTGGTAGTAAATGTGTGTGTATGAGCAACTGGAACCTTATTTAAAGGTTACAAAAAAAAAGTCTAGAAAACAGACAGCAAGCCCTAAATCATTTGCTAGAGTATAATTTACTATGCTGCACAATCCTTTTAACAAAGTTGCCTGATGATAATTGTTACCTTTCCCATTCACTCTTAGATTTGACAAATGTATTTATTTGTCAGTGTTTCATAGACTTCCTGAAGTTGACAGCACATCTGAAAGCTGTGCCCTCCGGGTCCTGAAAACTATAACAAAGACTCGCTTGAACAGACCTTTACTGTGGCTAATTTAGACGAGAGGCACAATTATGTCTTTTTTGTAAAGCCCAGTTTGTGTTTGATGCTATAGGAGCGTCCAGCGGTGGGCTGACGGTGCACTTAAAGAGAGGAATGGCTGGTATGTCACTTGCTTAGGGGCTGTTTAACAGGCAAGGTCAAATATATGTTACAGTCACACTTGTACAAGGCTATGCCAGCAATGTGACCAAAGTAACAGGAGCTGTGTTTCCACGAAGGTGTTAGAAATTAGATTTTGGAGCTTAGAGCAGCAAAGCTTTTACTCAATTAAGTGCAAAGTTACCGGCACATTGAAGTTATACTACCCACTTTAAAGTAAAAATAAGTAGCTGATACTTAAGACATGGAAATGGAGAAACTAATAATTGTAGTGTCTCTAGACATAACATTAATGTGATTGATAAAACAAACTTTCGGTAATGCACAAAACAGGGTGTTGTCAAAGGATAGACCTAGAAGGATAGACAGATAGGATATTTAAAAAAGCAGTGTAAGAAATTCGTATTTAAATCATTCAATGTAGTGAACATACTGAATTTACTCAGAGTGAACCAACATTTTATATCAATTAACAGTACTGTTACGCAAATTACTGTATTCTCAACCTAGACGGTGTAGTCCCTCATTCATCCAGGAGTGATCCATAGTAGAAGTCTTCAAAGTAGTCATCTGGACAGTGTTTCCGAAGATCAAGACGTTTCACTCTCATCCGAAAGTCATTTTCAATCTGAGTTTCATCAGATTGAAAATGACTTTCGGAAGACTTCTACTTTGAAGACTTCTACTATTCTCAACCTAGCTAGTACAGTTTTAATAATGCAATCAATTATTCAAACAAACACTTATATTTATGTGTTTTTCAAACACAATTTATGAATCTTAGCTACTTTAAACAAAGAATTATTTAGTAAATCATCTTTGAGCTTCCAATGCAATTCACTCTTGCTGTAAATATTAAATCTTGTTAAGATTGTGGGTATCTCTGCAGTCTTTTTGCATTATTGATTGTAGTCTGCAGGGTAATATGATGACGTAATGCCAATGGATGGGTGGGAGCTTTGAGCCGGCATTCAGCAGGTGTCAGTGGGGTATTTAGGCTTTTGGGATGGGTCAGTATGTCCTCCTGCTTCACTGAGTCCACTCACACAAGTGCCCCAGCTAGGATTTGTCCCAACTTTATTTAAATTGACACAAGTCTCACCGTTTCCCCGGCGACCCCCTTTTAAACCTTCCCCTCCTTTTTTGCGTTTTTGTTGAAAAGAGCCAATCATGTGTGTGCTTTTTGTTTAAAAGAGCCTATCATGAGCAAGAACAGTTACTGAGCAACCTATTATCAGTAACTAGCAGCAACAATAACTGGAACTCGACACCGTGAGTGAAAAGAGCAGGACAGAAGAGTCTGGAAAGTAGAAAAGACAGAAAATGAAAGTTCTAAGATACAGTATGTGTCTAAAACACCTGCTTGCTGAGATTTTTATATTTTTCTTCCTGACTAAGTCGGAAAACAAAAGATTACTACAACAATAACATAATCAGTAACAGGTTGTGTTCAGTGTCTAGAATTTTCTTATGTTATGATTTCAGATGGAGGGTTTATCTCTATGGGACATGTAATGTTTTCACAAAAATGTTGAACAATTAGGAAAATTACTCAAAAAAATAAAAATAAATAAATAAAACACTTTTGTCTTTTAAGCTGTGCAAAAAGTTTGTAATTACAGAGATATTCCATCCACTAATTGTTGTGTGCAAATCATTACCTTTATGGTCCATAGATATGAAGTAAAAAAAAAAAATCCATCAGAAAAGTTACATATGCACAATTAACTTAACAGGCCAAAATATTTAAATACATTACAATTGTGCTTTTCATTATTTTAAATCGCATATAGATAATGCTTTTATAATGTTACTGTTGGTAGTTAAACTCTGGGCTGGATTTTAGTGAAATTTCCATGACATAATTCATTATTTCTTTGTTTAATGCAACTTGGTGCTCAAACAAACCGCCCACTCTCTGCTCCATTCTATAGAAGCAGATTTAGTAATTTCTTGAACTACTGGAGAAGATGGAGAAAGATCCAAACGTTTGTCGTCCAGGTTGTTGTTGTGACGTTGGTTTTGGTAGCCTCAGTGACAGAGTAAGACTATCTCGTGTCAGTGTAATGGATACTGTGGTTTATGGCTGGGTTGGGTGGCTAAACGGAGCACCATGGGTCGACCTGTGAAGAGGCCTTTGAACAGTTCTCACCCCCCACACCAGTAGTTTGGCCGCTATTAAGGCAATGAGGCTAATGTGTCTCTTCTGCTATTGTTTATCTGTTATAGAACGGTTGACCAATCATTGTTTGTAAAAGATACTGTACAATATAGATGAATTTAACATTTCAGCTGAGTAAGCAAGAAAAGTTTCAGAGATGAAGAACATCATAAAGAATATTGAGCGACATGTTTTTATGTTATTTTTTAGCCTGTTAAGTTAATTTGGTCCTACTGATTTGTGATAAAAATCATTTGAACTTTCTATAGATCAATGTTTTTGCTTTATAATTAGCAAACTGCCCTATTGTGTAATTTGCATTTATTAAACTATAAATTTTTACCGCTCAAATATCTAGAAACGTGTTATCATATGTGTGACGGGGGTCGCTTCTCCGCAGATCTGACTTGGCCTTGTATCATCATGATTATCTCAATGAAAATAGATTGTTTTAAAGCAAAAAATTCACACATTCAAAGTAACCACTACTATTACTCTGATACATAGGCTGAATTTGTATTTGTGTTAGAGGAACACTCATAGCTTGATACATGTTCTTTTTCAACAGTGGGTCACATGATAAGTAATGCATCAAACCTTAACTTCAGATCATGTTTGACAAGTGTTACAGCAGAATGTGACAGACCAGTGTGTCGTGTGAATGTGCATTCTTGTTAAACTTCAGTGACTCTGCATCAGAAAAAGCCTGTTTGACTCTTCACCTTTTTGTGATCTCATGAATAAGGATTTGAGTTGGATCTAATTGTGCCCATACTAATCTACCAACCACACACAAACAGTGAGGCCACTCACATAGTGACAGAAGGACTGCAGCAGTGAAGCTGTCATTAGCTTCATTGTCCTAACTATATATTGTTCATGATGTATTGCCTTTGCTTTCAGGGAATAAAACAAATGTGGTGGTGAACTACTTAGATACAGTTTGTATGCTTATTAACATTGTAGCAACATTCCACAGTATTTTGTGAGGGGAAGTCCTCAATCATATTCCACAAGTAAGAACTACCTCTTTTTTATTTAATTTTTTTTTTTTTATAATGTTAAAATTCCACTTTCATGTTGACTAGCCATAATGTCAAACGAACAATTAAACGTAACTAATGTGTAATTCAGTTTTATTTAATGTTTTGAAAATTCGTGTTCTTGAAATGTGGGTCACATTGGAAATTGAACCAACAACCATCTTGTAAAGTCACCTCATTGCTAAGACAAGAAGATGATTATTGTCAAGATCTCAAGAAATATTGAGCTTTTCTATTATAAAAGACAAAAATGTGATAGAAATATCATCACCATTTGACACAAAATGCCCTCCAGGATTGGTGGTAAAAGTACTAAATATCAATTGTAGCAGCTTGTACAGATCAGACTGCTGTGAAAACAGAGTCATTAAGTATGATGGATGGATTACAGTTTGTCGTATAGAGTTAAATGTCTTGAATGGACCAGGAAGTATCTCATGGATCATTATAACGTGTCTCAGACTGCTGGCACTTATGTTTGCCTGAGGGCTTAGTATTTAACATTTCATGTTGCCAAATAACACCTGGATTTCACAAAATTTGGCCTTTTAGGAGGTGAGGAGCATAACTTCGATTGACTTTCCAAAGAACATCTGTGAATATTTGCCTCAATATTATTCAGATGATCAGCAACAATTTATTAGATCATAAAAAAATTCTTCTTCTCACAGTAATCATAATCTTCCTTTTTGCTTTCCATGCAAATATACTGAAAGTTGTCAGCAGCTCCACATCGTGTGAGCTACAGATTTCATATTTATAAAGATTTTCTGCAAAACAACTGTGAAAGTGTTCATAATTGAGTTAGGCGAGACACTGGACTCATGACACATGAGCAATTAGATTCACAAAGATTAGATTATGTGTAGTTTAGATTACATAATTCAGATCATTTTGCTCTATTCATTATTGCAGTAGTGCCTCAAGGTGTCTCACACTCAGATTAGGACTTGTTAACCCTAATGCGCTGGGTTTTAACAGATACTTGTCAAAACAACAGGAACTCTGATAGCTTCAATTACAAATGCACATTTTTCATTTATACAAGACAGTACTGTTGGGATTGTGTTTCCACTGTTCCTCTGATACAGGTTGTGTTCATGATCTTATCCTGACAAGTTTCCCTACTAGCTTTGGTAGAAATTATATTCACGTTATACTTTCACAACATTCTGAAGCAAATAGGAGTTTGTCTTGCAAGCATTAACAACAACTAGCATGCAAAAATCTCACTTTCTGGTTTGTAGACAATAATACTATAATTATTATCAAACAAAATACAGTGGTCTTATTTTGACCCATGCAGAGCTGCTTTCACAAATTGTCTGCACTGGCTGCAGTTATAACAAACCTACTTACTGTAAACGTATTAGCACCAAATAATTCTATATCTACATTTTAAAATAGGTTGATCAAACGAAATACTATATTATTTCAGTTCAGTCCATGTCAGGTGGTGATCACACAGGCCAATAAAGCTTAGTGACACATCACCTTGCAATACTTTGTGTCCACTAATGCCAAAGCCTTCTTTCAAACTGGAAACCACTTAATTCACAGCTTTCACCAAGAGTGTAATTAGAAATGTCAAAGATTATCTGAAGAGACAAGCTTGTAAGAGATACTCCACTATCATTAATGACCCTTCGGAGATACTTAAGAGATGATGAGCTATCAAGTGCAGTGGTAACAGTCTCCTTTTGGCTCGAGGACAACTTGGTCAGTCATTTAGGCTCGATTTGTATTGTCTGTCCTCTTCATCCGGGCTGCGTCAGTATTGTCTATCTCAAGAACAGAGGACCCATTCTCCTATCGTGGCTCTCCCAGGGATCCTAAATGGGACGAGGATATCCAAGCCGGGTGAGTTTTTGGGCTGGCACTGGAAGTCCCTGAGTGCCCTGCTTAAGCTTGGTTCTGGTGGTGGTGGACAGGGCTCGGACCAGAGCAGAGTGCTGGCTCCGGACAGGCTGCCTCTATAATCCATAGAAAAATGTAAGGACAAATGCATGGGCTCAATCTATTTGCCATGTAATGTTTAAGCTTTAGGCACAGATGGTGTTAACATGTCAGCTGTTGTCGAAAGTTATGCGTGTTGTTGTCTTATTGCCAAGAAGGATTTGCTTGTGTTTTGAGTAACTTTGATGTTGTGCCAGAGTCTTGATTCCTCGACACAACACCATAAAAAACAAACCTTGTCAGTGTCATACGGTACCCAAATGTAATGACACTAATCATCAATTATGCCATTTTTTCCTGCCTCTAAGGGGGCAAACATCTTCAAATGCCTGAAATGAATGAAAAGCTTTCTACCAGAATTTAAAGCATTCATGTTGAGGCAGAAGTTCAGAACTCTTGAGTCTTGTCAGGTCAGGTTGTTCTGTAGTGTTCAGACCCATTAGTGATGGGTTTGTTTATAATGATACAAAACACTAATCTTTCCTTTTAAGGTTTTTTATTTTCTTGTTTGTGTACATTGGTGTTTCCCAAGCAGGTGACTCTTGCACACCACCTAACTAGAAGGATAGTATTGTGGCATGGTTTTAAGATTCAAAATGTCAAATTGAATGTACTTGAGCAGTTAAAGGGTCCATAAAATATTTAGGACATTAAAATTAAGAGACAAGGTTATCTAATAGAATAGTTGCCATTATTGCTGGTAAGAAACAGCTTAGGGGAACTCAAGACAACCACCGGTGTTGTATACTGTCTAAGTATGTTACAATTTCTTTACATTCTAACTTTGTGAAGACAGACTTGAAATTTTTAGCCTCATAACCACACCCCAGAAAACACTTGGAGCTTTATTATGACGTTTCTTATTGTATGAAGCCATTTTTCCCAGACCACTGTCTCCAGTCCGTATCAGAGCGTGTCTTGCACCTGTTGGCTCGGAGTGTCCGGTCCTTGATCCTGCTTCACTCGATGTGTCGGCTGACTGTAATCCCACCTGTTTCTGAGCTGTAGGCAGGATGTTATCACCGCGCTCCCGTCCACCGCTCGAACCCCAACCCCGCCCCTCACTGCACGGGTGAAAGGAATCTATTGTGTTGGTGCTCTTTCCCAATAAGAGAGAACAAGGGAGAGGCGTAATCCTAATAGTGTGGTTAGCACCGCACAGTGAAGCGTGGAGCAGGGATAGGGGCTGCTGCTACTCTGTTGTGGCCCCATGGAGTGCCACAGGTGTTGGGGGAAATTGGACGGCAACAGCTGGGGATGTATGAGGGTGATGTACAGACACAGATGGACACTTATATGAGGTCTACAGTCTTGGCTTTGGAGTTGTAATATGGTTGAAAGTGGTAGCACGAAATATCACATCCCATGTGGGATTCACTTTTAAACCATGCGCCTATGCTATTTACCAGGTTTCTATTCATGGTTTACAAAACTGAAATAGGGATTCATAACAAGTTAAACCTAAAGCTGGTGTATCTCATTTTCAAAAGCTAAAAATGATATAAGTACTTTAACCAGGGGTCACAAACTTGCGGCCTGGGAGTCAAATGCGGCCCTCGAGATGATTTCATGCAGCATACAGGTCGATTTCTGATAAGAAGTGAAAATGGACCATCGATGCATGTAATTTCCCACAATGCACATTACAAAATGCACTAGACAGCACAAATTTTATAGAATTTACCGAAAAATATTCTTGGGAGGCCAGCTGATTACCTCTTTCATTAAAAGTTTAAACTTTTGTAACACATCTCTAGCTCTCATAAATCTTTTTGCGCGTCACGAGTTTTCACAGATTTTTGGCGCCTAGCACAGCTTTAGAGCATGTTTATGAAACACAAAGATGAAACAGACTTATGACCTTTTACACAGCCAATCAGCCTTTACTCCAAAAAGTCCATGTCCATTTTTGTCCATGTAGTCAGTACTTCTGCTTACAATAACTATTTAAGTTCAGACATTTGGCATGCCTCATTGCATAATAATTGTTCTTTAGAGAAATTGCTGTCTTCAAAAGAATTCCACCGATCAAAGAAACTACTTATTATCTGAAAGCCAACCAATTCAAGATGGAAATGTATCTCACCCATCCTCATAACTGCCCTGGCACTGGTCTGACTGTGTGTTTTCACCAGCGCGGGTTGGACAGGATAATTTCCCCATCCGTTCAGTGCAGGATGTGCTTCCAAACAACTGCAGGCTCCTGATATGTGATCTGAAATGAATGGGGAAAAAAACATGACAAACCTATGAGACGTAACATGATATTTTAATGAATAGAGATTAAAAGGGTTAAACAAGAAAACTTATATATTTTTTATTTACTTGCAAATGGTAGACAATGAATGAATGGGTGATTAATATTGACACATTTGGTTTTGTTTTTTAATTCATTTTTAGTTGTAAAGAAGAAAATTGGCTTTCATTAGCCCCTGGTTTAGCCCCAGTTAAGATTTACTGATTGTTATTGGATGATTGTATTTTATGCTTCTCTCTAATTGGCCGAGAACCACTCTGGTTACAGTCTTTGTAATTTTTTGAATGTTGAAATGAAAGCAAGAAGGTGAAGGCACTGCTCACTCAATAACACACACACCCATAGGAGGACAAAGAGAAGGAGAGAGAGAGAGAGAGTTGCTGCACCAAACAGATTTCATTAGCTGTGGTGTTGTAAAGTTTAACTGAGAAAACTTTACAGCAGTGGGCTTCCTGCTTCTGAATCGAAGGCTTTCCCTGAGGTTTATCAGTGTTGTCTGTGTTTAAATGCTAATTAGAGAAAGTTTTGTTCAAGTCATCTCAAGCGCACCTACTAGTTCCATCCTTACACTACAAGTTCCAGAGTCAGAATGATCCATGTAGAAGAGATTGGTAGTCAGAAATAAATTATCAAATACACCTTTGCTCCCAAAATATATTTCCCACAGACTTACAAACCCTTAACAGCCATGTGTTTGGAAAAAAGAAAATAAATAACACAATTATTTTTGTCCCGGTTTAGAGCTATTGTTGATATATGAAAGAGTTATTAGTAATAGAGTTATTTATCCACCAAAATGCCTATTGTTTTTAGCCAGCGCTTCCACTCAATTTAATTTCACTTGACCCAGTATCAAATGTGAACTTTTGTTCCTTTACTGTAATTGGAAGGTTTACT
Source organism: Mugilogobius chulae (assembly GCA_038363315.1). Taxonomy (NCBI): domain Eukaryota; kingdom Metazoa; phylum Chordata; class Actinopteri; order Gobiiformes; family Gobiidae; genus Mugilogobius; species Mugilogobius chulae. Next base: position 33,302,745 of record CM076407.1, on the reverse strand, counting down.
GGAGAGAAACTCTCTACTTCCTGGGACTACACTGATGTGTTCGAGTGCAATTAGTTAAAGCAAAACAACATAAATAAAACCCATCTAGTCTGCAGCAAACAAACCCCAATGGGCGATGGTTTGCACAACTTGCTGATGCATCGGAGTAGTTTTTTCTCGGCAACAGTTATTAGCTTGACCTAACTGCTTTTCTTGAACAGGTTTCTGAAAGCTGTGACATGTCTGTGCGTCTTTAAGATGCTAAAAAGTAATTAGTAAAATGGCTCATTCAGTTTTGTGTGTGTCAGCTATAGTTTTCTTAAATCAATGCCATGCAAAACATATTTATGTTTTTTTTTTTTTTTTTTTTTTGTAGTTTATTTATCTGGCAAATGCATGAGCATTAAGAAACAACTAACCTTTTATTGAAATTATGTTTGTTTGTTTGTTTTTTACAGTTTTTCTCAGAGGTGGTCTTTGTGTTAGCATGTTGAAGCTTGCCAAAAGCTGCAAATGCGTTGTTAGTTTTCTGTTGTTTTGCTAACACTCTTGTCACCGACTGAATAAACAAGTTAACACGTTCATCCCAAGGACCAACCAGCACTTTGAAAGCCTGATGTGTATTCAAAACATTGTAAAAACTGAGCTTGTGGAGCTATGTTTGTTCAGTTTTAAAAAGGTTATTTATAAAAACTTAAGTATTCTTTTCAATTTGATGTTTTTACTCAACATAATTGTTTTAAGTGTTTGAAATTAAAAATGCAAAAGGTGGAAAACATGAGCTACAATGACAGCCAGTCTTCATGTGCAGCTCATGTTGACTTTTGCTGTGACTTTGGCAACAGGAGAACAGTTAGCGCTGGAGCCAGAACAAGCAGTTAGTTTCTCTCCTATCAACAACATACTTTTTACACGCATGTCGCCAGATATATACCTTACACATAATCTTAGCAAGCAAACTGTTTGGCCTGTGCGTCTGCTTGATTTGATCTGATTATTGTTGACTGCCTGTCACCCAGATCAACAGTTGTCTGCCGTCATTTGAGATTCTTAAACGTGTGTTGCCACATCACAACTGTGCATGAGTAGGTAAATAGCTAATTAGTCATTTACTTTAGTGTGTGTGGTCATCTAACTTCACTGACAAAGATAAACAAGTCGTTCTCAGCTCATTAACTGTTTTTAGCACCAACATAGTCTCCACAGCCACTGAAGAAATGTGGTAGTCTCACTGTGTGGTCTGAGTGTTCATTTGTAGATTTGGAGGTTGTTAATCTCTACTTTGTATGTGAAAAAAGTCTAGATTCATCATAACTTATAGAACATGCAACAGTTATGTTTTTGTTTTTATTATTAGTGGACTAGTGCCTTAAACAGCAGCTAACATGCAGCTTATGAAAACAATGTGACCAAGAAAAGTTTGCACATGGAAATGATGATTTTCACACTGCAAAATACAAAGTAGATAGTTACATCTTTGTAGTTCTTCAAATTGTTTTTAATACATGGTCCCCATACATTTATTTTTGGCCACAATGACAGCTTAAGAACATCTTTTTTACAGAATGCAAAGTGAAACTTTAGTGGACCACCCACACATAGCCAATCAGAGCGCTGCTTTCAGCTATTCATGAGATTTTACATTCTTCATTGTTTGACATTTCACATCTGTTTTTTGGTAGAAAAGAGAAAGCTTATAATTTACAACAACAATGTCACCCCTTCTTTAGAAAATAAAGATGTTTTTAATTGTTTTGTTTTGTCAGTCCAGTGAAAGCTTACTATAGTTTTTCCACTTCGGCTGACCACACCCGTTCCGCTGCTCATCCTTCTGTGTGGGACTCAGCAGCTGTGGACTCTATAGTTAGAAAGAGGAATCAATTCCTCACCGGAGAGATAATGCAGTAGTAGTTAGGGTGGTCCTAAATGTAAAAGTTAAGTTTGGGTTTATAGAAATATTACCCACTGATGCCTATAGTATTTATCTAAAAACAATGATAAATCTAACAGCTAGATACTGATATCACTTTTAGACCACACGTTTTTGTACATTCTTCTTAGTATTTTACTTAGTAGATCTCCTAAGACCCTTATATTTTTGGGATTGACAGATGACACCAAACTCACTTGCACACTGCTCACATGAGGCATTGCACTCTGAATCGGCTGCTGTGTCTCATAAATACTTCACTTCTGTCTGCGCTCCTGTGATCCTCCTTGTCACGCTCCATCACTGCAGGACCACAGGAGGGTTTGCAGAATCCCATCTGAGCTCCTGGATCAGCTTTTGGTCTTGCTCTATCCTTGTATGGGAATACCATAAGTACATACAAGTGTAGTGGTACAAGGTTTCTGTCTTAAGACTGTGTTAAAAAATGTTTTTAAACCTTGATCCTTTTATCCGAAAGTGTGACAGACATGAAGTAAAAGCACTTTGATTTTCCATGTTTGTCTATGCATTTGCTCAGAAACCAAGTCTCTGCTGTTGCAAAAGACCACTTTGTGGTGTTCATTGTTATATGATTTAGACATTAAGGTGTTTAGTGGATTAAAACTGAACTTTGTGAAAAAAAAAATAATTAAAAGTCATGTTAGTCTACGTCAGTATAGGACTTTTTGGGATGAGAGAAGGCTGTGGAGGATGGTAAACTTGCTTCATTTGTGTTTGGAGAAAAAAAAACTGTTCTTAAGATGTGCTAATCCATGCCTGTGAATCTGGTGATTTGCCAAAGAGTTTTTGAAAATGAGAAATTTTAATTACACCCTTCGTTTTTACAGTTTGAAAACTAGATGCACCAGCTTCAATTGGGCAATGTGACTTGGCTGATCAAAACTTTATTAGTTCATCATTGATGAGAGATCTAGTGAGATGCTTTTGATAACTACTTTATTCTCTGTATACTCTATTTTGTAAATTTTTTCATTGACGTGATGAGAAGCAGAGTGAAAAAATGTGGCTTGTTCCAATACATTGGTTTCCTTTTCAGCCAAAAAAAATGGCTAACGGAGTAAGACACTTTACTTAGCTCATTGATGAATTTGATTCAAGTCATATTTTCACTTTCTTCAGTTGTTTACTATGTCCAGACCCCCCAGACCTCCTGCCCCTCTTCTTACTGTGTTCCTGTCAGTCCTTTGTGCTGTTGAAGTTGACCTCAGCCTGATTAGCGCTTTGCCCTGGTCCAGTTTGGTTATGGGCCTTGTCCACACCCAGCTTGTGATTGACAGTCCCCCTGTCAGCCTCACAGGAGTTTGGGGTCTTGCACCTGTGTCCAGACCTCAGCTTGACTCCTTCACCCTTAAATCTCCACAAGTAACCCTCAGTGTGTCTCTGTATGGGACCGTCCTGTGCAACTCGACCCCTTCTGCTCCAGTTCAACAGTATTACCCCAGCACTCATCTGGCCTTACCACCTGTTGTTAGCTGTAACTCACTTCACTGTAAAACTCGCTATTTAAAAAAAAAAAAAAAACTGAACTCATGATGACTTGGCTTTCTTGTTCACTCAGAGGTGCAGGTTGTAGACACAAACATTTAGCTTTATGTGCGGCACACACATTTGCATCTTTTTGTAATCCCAGCAACTAATGAGAAGATTCTCTATTGGCCAAAAATAATAAATATAAAAAGAATATATATATTTTATGGAAAATTTTATGTAATAAATTCAAAAAAAAAATCCTTCTGCCTATGACCTCAGTACATTGCTGAACATGAATGCAACAAAAAAAAGATGGCTAGATTATTATTTATAGATTATTATTATTCATCGCAAAATTATATTTTGTTATGTTATTTTTCCCCTAAAGGTTTTAATGGCATCAGATAACTTTCTGTATCCTAATGTTCATCTTTGCAAAACCTTGGTAGTGATAGATACAATTTTATGTTGAGTAGAAGTATAGTGCATAATATAATGAAACAGCAGTCAAATGTAATAATTACATTTACTGTGCATAATTCCCTCTGTGATTTAACAGCCCCAAAAGTACCAGCCCTCCCCTGGGGCAGGAATCTGACCCTGATCCAATTACCCCTGTCCCGAGCAAGAATCAAACCAAATCTGCCCCGACTTAATTCAATCTAGCGGCAAAAGTGTTCCTCAGAAAAAAAACGTGGAGATGTTTAACTACTGTAAAGAGAGATGGAGCGTCGCCATGGGAGACTAGATCAAAGTAAATTAGTCCAGCTAAAGGAATGTGACTATTCCCTACTATAGAAGTAATAAGAAAGAACATCATGTGTACTGGCTGGAAAATTGCTAAGCGTTTGATAGTTCATTTTTTAAAGATTGTGTAATTGTTTTTTTTTTTTTCTGCAGATATTAACAATTCAGTTTTTTATTCCAAGTGTCTAGCTAGAGTGTTTAACTTAGACATGTATTTAGTGGGCGCGCAGTTTGAGTTTACAAACCTGTGTGTTTTATTGCAGATAAAATTAGTGTATAAAATTGCAGGTAACAAACTTCATGTAAAGATGTCTCATCTTGTGGAACTTATAAGACTCTAATGGCACTAAGCATCTTCTGTCACATATTAAATTACCGAAATGTAACCAAATGAAAGTTGTACATATACCTTCACTTATCTTTAGAGGAGCGCCAGGGTCACAAGTGATGGGGTTTGCATAGAATTTCATGTCTATGAATGCCATTTTGGAAACATTGTCAATGACATTTTGAAAAGCTTTAAAAGGCACAAATCAATTTGTATTTTGTATAGTTTTGCTGAAATTGCCTGTTTTAGTGTGTTTTATCCATGAAAGTGCAACCTTTGCCTTTGTGTTCAATTGATTTGCATCATCACATACTACTGGAGGAATATGGTATCGCACTGTCTGTCTTGTAAGAACTGAACAGATTGGCGCGTCTACTAATTTCATGTCTATTGTATTTAATTATTCTGGAGAATGTAGTCTAGTCTATGTAGTCTTAATTGAACATATCAAGGATCCTAAAAGTTTTGAAATGTCCAAAACAGAAAAATCATTCCCTTTTGACTGCAGCATGGTTTGACTCAAGGCTATTATTTTAAATTTGCATTTACATTTGGTTCTGACAAATTTTCTTACAGATATACAAAATTGAGCTTGACCCAGTAATGACTGTATAACCTTTTTGATAAGTTGTGAAGGAGAAGCAGGAAGTCAAGACAATATGGCCGACACATCTGTGAGGCCTGCTCTGTAAGGTGATAGTGGAGAGGAACAGGGCGGGAGAAATTTGAACACTGTTTTGCATTAAGATAAAAGAGTTTTGTAGTACAAGTATTGCCTCTGACACTGCAGTGGTGTACAGTACATGTTGACAGCACTTCAACTCTTGACCTCAGCTTTGAGTGAACTGCGTTTGTCTTGGGCCACCTGATCATCTTCTGTAGATTACATGATAAAGCCTTTCTGTTCTTAAGTGGTGATGGATGAGTTTGTTGACCTTATGTGTCATGTTATACACTGGAAAAATCCTTGTACCTTTGTTCGTCTAACCATTCTTTGCATTGTGGTCCAACATTTCCTAAATACAAGTGGCGCCATTAGTGGTTATTGTTGAGGTTGTAAGTTGTTTTTTTCATCAGCAGCTCCGTGTCACTGAATGATCAAGTGGATAGCTTTGTAAAGTAATAGCTGAATTAATTAATCCGAAATACTATTCTGATTATTTGTCACTATTGTTTTGGCAGTGGGAGTGACTGCCCCAACCTTCTACCCCTGGTCTGTTCAACTTGACAATGATGTTAACTGCTCTGGTGCTCTCATGCAGTAAATTTTCTTGTACTTACCACTTAATTTGCACTTATTTAGGCATAAAGTTTAAGCAATGACTCACATTTTTTTTAATGAAGTGGTTCACAGCCAATTTAGATAAAAGCATGTGGTTTGGACCAGGGTATTAAACAACTATTTTTCTTTCTCTATAAAAATACATGCATGCTGCTATTTAGTCCATGTTCAAACTTGACCACCATAGTTTGAGAATTATTGCTGTTCACTATAAGCATGAACTTAAAAGTGAATAAAATCCTTTGTCTCTCCTCAGACGGTCTCCATACTGTGGTGGCTCGGTGCACTCTGAGCGTGACCATCATCACAGACGACATGTTGACCAACAGCATCACCGTCCGTTTGGAGAATATGTCTCAGGAGCGCTTCCTTTCTCCTCTGCTCGGGCGCTTTGTGGAGGGTGTGGCAGCAGTTTTGTCCACTAAACGGGAGTCAGTTTTTGTGTTTAACATCAAGAACGACACGGATGTCCAGGGCTCCATCCTCAATGTGACCTTCTCGGCCCAACTGCCTCCCAGTAAAACGAGCAGAGGGGCCTTCTTCCCCTCAGAGGAGCTGCAAGAGCAGATCTATCTCAACAGGACACTGCTGCGGCTCATATCCTCACAGGAGGTAACACTGGGGAGTTAATGCATTGCATCTCTAAAGCACATGTACAATGGTTCTTCATGGTACTGAAGAACGTTTTATATGTTTCTATTCTCCTTTCTTATTTAGGCTACTATTGCACTGACAATGCATCTTGACACTTGCCACAATATACAGTACATACTACCGGTAATTCACTTAGTGTTTCCCATAGCTTAAAAGAAGGCGATGATGACACAAAAATCTTTGTATTTTGTGATGTATATATTTTTTCCAGGTTGTTTTTATCATAGAGGAAAAAATATATACTGGAAGGGATCATCACAGTCTCTTCTAACTCTAACACAGTTTTTGTATTGGGACATTAAGAAAGCACACAATTTGTCTTTGTAATTAGGAAATTTTATTGCCATTGCTAGTGAACAAAAAATCACAAACTTGCTTAGGTGTTCAGGTATTACAAAGAACACTGACTGATAGTAGTAATGATGTAAAATTTAAGCAACAGCAGATTTTAAAAATAAAATAAAATTAAATACAAAATACTGCATATGCAGCTACAAATTGCATTCTATTGTCTAAAAAAGTATGTATATTCACATTACAGGTGTTACCTTTTGACGACAACATCTGCCTGCGAGAGCCCTGTGAGAACTACATGAAGTGTGTGTCGGTGCTGAAGTTTGACAGCTCTCCTCCATTCATCTCGTCTGACACTGTGCTGTTCAGACCCATCCACCCATTAACGGGTTGCGCTGTCGCTGTCCTGTCGGCTTCACTGGAGAGTACTGTGAGACCGAGATCGACTTGTGCTTCTCTGGACCCTGCAAGAACAATGGGCGCTGTCGGAGCAGAGAGGGGGGCTACAGCTGTGAGTGCCAGGACAACTTCACTGGTAAGACAATCTGATACATGTCACTGTTGTTTCTATGGTGATGTTATTAGTTTCACTAGATATTCACAGTATGGTTTGGGGTTTGAAGTCTTGGATTTTTTTTCTATTACAAATGTTGAAATAAACTGCACCACAACAAAAGTGTACAATAGGTTGTGCTCACCGACATCACAACTTTATAAGCTAGTAACGGCAGCTAAGACATTCAATCATTTCATATCATTTCAAAATACAAAAGTTGAAAGAGCTGAGACATGGCATGATCCTTAACCTCATTTAATCATTACTGATTGCAATTTTATTCCCAAAAAATATCATTATTGGAACAGTCATTTGGTGACATAACTTGCTTGCTTTTTGCTGCCAAATAAACTTTGTTCAGAGCCATGTGGCGAAAAGCAGGTGGCGATCAACCCTCCACCTTTAAACGTAACATGGTTGTAAGTGTCTTAGCTTTAGCATAGCAGCAGTTTGAGGTCAACCCTAGAGCAGACAGGCATTTGTAGAGAGAACACCTTTTTAAATTACACAAGAGACACAAAATTTATTGTCTGACTTGACTGGTTCAGCCAGACTAGCCATCTGCCTTCTCTCTCAAGCCTGACTCTGAAACACCTGTGCTTGAGTGCAAACATGTTACTGCGTGTGTCTGTATACCTTGTGTTATTTTTCTTTATTTTGCAACTATTTATCATGCTGTTGAATATTATTCCCATGGATTAAGAAGTATATTTAAATTGATCAGGCATGGGTTAAAATAGATGTTTTTCTGTCTTTAAGATGTTTTCTTTTGCATTCAGTTAACTTCTGTTCTGTTAGTGGGTGTTCCCTCATAAATATCAGGTAATTAAAAAAAAAAAAAAAGTTGGTAAATGTAACATGTAAAATTTGATGGCACCGTCTGTAGAGTGGTGAGCATTCTTGCCTCACAACAAGAAGGTTGCATGCTTCACTCACTCGTTGCCCTGACCACACAAGTTTGCATGTCTCTCTCCGTGTCTGGGTGGGTTTCCTCTGAGCACTCCTGTTTCCCCCAGCCAAAAACAAGCACATTAGGGAATTTTCTCCAGCTATGGTACTCCTGACCAAGCCAAGGATGGGTCAAATGTAGAGGACAAATTTCTCGTGGAGATTAGAAATAGTACCATAGCTAGATTTATAGACTAAAAAAGAATTAAACTGAGCTCAAACCAGGAACAAACCAAGTAATTTTCCTCCAAATATTCCTTCTCCGTACTTCCCCCATATTTGGCCCACATGATACTTTACACCCACTGTCCCCTGTCCTGTCTCCTGCCCCATTACCTGCCCCTGACAGCCTTCATCTCCTCCTCTTCCTCTGTGTATCTGATGTAATTACCCGATTAGCCCTGCCCTTTCACTCAACAACCCACTTTTTCTGCCCCAGCTCCATATTTTCTTATACCTGCTTCTCCTTTGAAGGTCAAAGTTCAAGCTAAGATAGTCAGGCCCCATCAGGATCCATTATGGGGCTGTTGACATGCGGTAAGCTAAGGTTACCGACATTATACGGGGAAATAGATATGGCTAATTCCTCACCAGAAAAAACAAGGATTACACTGTAGAGAGAAGAGCTATTAGCTGGTTCCAGCACAGAATGGAGAGTTGTGGAGAATGTTATTGTCTGGGGCAAATATTACAAAGGCAAGAAACAGGAAACAAATAGTGTTGTTTAGTTAAAAAAAAAACAAAACAACAAAAAAAACCAGCAAGAAATATTTGAGGAATGCGTGAAAAAATGTTTAAATCCTAATTGCAAAATTGTCCAAGCATGTTATAGCTTTTCATCAATTTCCCCCCATGATATTTTTTTTTCCAGTTTGCATTTATCTAAGCCATTATTTAGTTTCTTTGGTGATGTAATCTGTACAGAACAAATGTGATTTATTTTTTGGTCCCTGTTTATCTGAGCGTTAATTCAGCTTTTTACCGTCTGTGCAGTTAAATATCAAATTATCTGTGGACTATTTTTTGACGAGTTCCAATTTAGAAAGTCATTAAATTGTTGTCGGCAAACAACAATCAAAAGTTTTCTTAAAAAGTGAAATGCAAGTTTTACAACAAAAAGTCAAACTTGCAAAGATTAGAGATTTTTTAAAGTGTATTTCTTGCTCCTATTAACACTAACTTTGAGCTTTAAACTGAGTATCTCATACATTTATGGGTCACATAAGTCTATGCTGTATATGATTTAAAAGCCTGTTTCGAAGCCCTTCTCTTAAGGTCTTTTCCAAATAAGGACAAATGGACTCATGTTTGGAAGTCTATAAACAGACTGAGTTTCTTGAGATTAAAGTGGCTCTTTACTGTATTTTAAGTGGCTTTAAGTTCTGCTTTGTCAAATGTTCAAAGGTATTTCCGCGCATGACTGAAAATCACATGTCTTATTAAAACTAGTGAATACCAGGCGAATGATTCAAAGTGTGTTAAAGTAACATCATGCTTGATAGTCAAAAGCAAATAATAGGATTATTAAAAGTGATTTGTCAATGACAGCAGTTAAAACAACATGTCTGAAATCTAAAAGCACATGCTGGGAAATTAAAGTAAAATCAGAAGGGTTGCTTTAGATTAAAAGATTAACTTTTGAGTTTGACAAATTAAAAAATAATGAAGCAATGAGAAACACACATGCAGAATAAAAGAGTTGAACAATTTTACAAATAATAAAATATGTTTATAAATTGCTTAGATAGACAGTATAAATGGTCTTTTAATGGTGCTTTCTGTTTATTAGATTATAAGCTGTTTGTCATTCACATTTTCACTGCAAACTTGGGCTGGGCGATGGGCCAATAATGTATATATCTTGACATATTTTTTCATATCTCTTGTATATCTATAAAAAGTGAATTTTTGAAAAGAAATATTTTTTTATATATGTAAGTTTACATTGGCTAAATTAATTTTGATAAAATTAAGCAAAGCACAAAATTACCACAAGTTTATATTTTGACTATTACAAAAATAGAAAATCTATCTAAATCTCTCTTTTTTCTGTAATTGTAACCAACTTTTTCCGAAGGATTACAGTATCTCAATATTTATATGGCAAAATTCATATGTTGTCCAGAAAGCATAGTGATATATACGATAAACTGTATATTAATATATCGCCCAACTCTACTGCAAACTATAATTTTATTTTTGAACAGCTGCAACAATATTCATTCTAATATACTATGTCCTCAATGCTCACTGTGTTTTATCATTGAATCAAAATGTTCTTGTAAAACAATAATCCTTTGTATATTCTTTCTCTTCACAACATTGTCGTAGTGGTAATAGTAGAGTAAAATATTCAGATGTTATCTAAAATGTACCTAATATCTGTCTATTCTTTGTGCAGGAGATCACTGTGAACTGGACGCCTCGTCAGACCACTGTGTCCCTGGAGTGTGTAAAAACGGAGGAGAGTGTGTGAACAAGGCGAGCGGAGGCTTCAGCTGCAAGTGTCCTCACGGAGAGTACGAAACGCCGTACTGTGAGATGACCACGCGCAGCTTCCCTGGACAGTCTTTTGTCACATTTAGAGGGCTCAGGCAGAGGTTCCACTTCACCATGTCACTCATGTGAGTAGGCCTCCTTTTTAAACTGTCATTAGATTACAGCTATGGGCTTCAAATTTTGAAATATGGGCATTTGGTCATTTATTGTTTCTGCTATGCATAGATAAGCATCAGGTAATTAGGGCAAGTATTATCAGGCTAAAAAACAGCTGAATATTTTCTTCATAGAGATGATTTTGCCTTTTCTTACATCAATCCAGAGATCTGTAGAGAGTTTTAAAAAGCAAAAAAACACACGCAGTGAAATCATTTTTAGATTTATGTGCAATGCTGCAGTAGGAAATGTTCTAGGCAAAGCAATAATATCACAGTGGAATCAGGCAGGGGTGGACCTTCTACTAGAAAAGTTACATAGTGCACCTTTATCTGACATTTGTCTATTCAGGTCATTCAAAAAATTACTTTTCTTACAATGTTTGATTTTATATCTTAGAAATACAATTATATTAAATTAAAATGTGGAAAAAATTGATTCCCTGCTGTTCTCTAATGTCAGTAATTGTGAATAATTCTCAAATAGCATTGTCTCATCTCACAATAATCATACTAGCATTTGCGCTTGCACTTTAAGTCCATAATGAGGTGGTAGCTAGCTTATATCTTTCTATTATATTTTTTATTTACACCTTTTGCTCTGCAGAAAAAGGTGGTGTTGTTTTGTCAAATTCACAGACAACACCATGAACCTTTAACTTTGGAGGAATTTTGATAACTGTTTAACTCTAGATTAATGTTTGCTTGATGTGTTAAAATCAGCAGACCAACTCTACAGTACAGGTTTCTGTTTGTGTTTTTGAAGCTGTAAACTGCAATACAAATGTACTTGAGTTTGAACTGTGTCCATGAGGCATGTGCAGACCTGAGCGCAGGTATTGTCTGAAGTGAGCTGCCGCTGTTTCCCATAAACCACACACAAAGAGATGTTACTATTCCAAATACAACTGACACTGCTTATTCTGTCATGCAAACTTCACTTTACTTCAAAGTCCAGAATATTATGCATAACGGGTGACAGAAACCCTTTAAATGTTAACTAAAGACTATTTGCGTTGCCAGCTTCGTTATCACATTCCCACACAAACACGTTTCTGCTACAGGTCAAGTTCACTGAGTTTATCCACTAGTAAATATTATCCATTACTCACACTAATGACTGAGATGAAGGTATCTGATATTAGTTTATGGCAGTAGCACAGTGGTGGGTTTTGCATTGCAGTAAAAACAGGAAAACCTTTGATGAGTTTGCCTTATCGTTGTCCATCCTGGTTTCCTGAATCCCTGGACTTACCGTCATCTGTTCAGTGACTTCTCTGCCCTCCACGAGCTCACCAAAAAACACACATGTTCTCTGAGCTATGCAAGCGTTACATATGAAGGTAATGCTTTTGTTAGGTGGTTACCGTCATCACTCTCATGTTGTGTCTTGGGCCTGTAGTTTTCACATCCTGTCTGTTGTTACTGTGGGACTGCCAGACGCTCATGTTGAGTTTATCTGTGAGGTCTTCACACAGTTTTGTTTGGGTTGGCCTGGACAATTATCAAAGAACTTGGCAATTTTCCCACAAAGGTTGTTAGATTTTTTTTTGTTTTCCAAGTCAAATTCTCACAGAGGCCCATGGAAGCAACAAGTTTCAATAAATTAAACAGTAACACAGATAGTATACTTGTGAAGGTACTAATGCAAGGAACTGTGACTCGACAGTGTCGTGTGGCCAAACAAAGAAAGAAAAATAATCTGACAAAGACTACTTGCTTATACATAATACAAAATAAAAGAAGATTTTGTTTCATTTGCTGCCTGAATCTACATTACAATTAAATTTTTTAAAATGGGCGTGAGGAAACAGAAGGCTAAAAGTACTTTCACCCAAGTCCATGGGTAAATTATGTAGTAATTGTGCAACACTTTGCAATATTTACATTCATATTTGAAATATTGTTAATATTGCTGTTCTGTTGGAATACAACATATTTAGCTGAAATGTCTGTCTGTTTCAGGTTTGCGACTCGAGAGAGGAACGCTCTGCTGCTGTACAACGGAAGATTCAACGAGAAACACGACTTCATCGCTTTGGAGATCATCGACGAGCAAATCCAGTTCACCTTTTCTGGATGTGAGAAAACTCTCAGTGATCTTATGTAACGTATTTTGCTGACATTTACTTCAAGTACTGGGTAAATAACTCACACATCTCAAGGTTAGATAGCATGTGACTTGTGGCTTTGTGACTTCTACCTAAAAAGCAGCCCATTTTCCAAGTCTAGTTCAACTTTTCCAATGCAGATTTGTGGCTTTAATTTGACAGAAAACCAGAAATAGTACGTAACAAAGCTTATGGAACCTAACCAAGAATTTCAAAAAAATACCACAACAGAGTTTTCTTCTTTGGCTTTCATTTTTGTATATTTAACAATTAATATGAAGAATGTCTTTGGTCACCCCAGAATGTCTTTGGTCACCCCACCCCCACCATTTTTAATGATTGATTGAATGATTTTTAAGATTGTCACATCAGCACACAGTCCCATAAATGACGGAAACGTCTGACTCGTTTGAGCTAAATAAAGAACAAGCAATATTGTACCATGCAACTTTCTCTTACATATAACAATTACATGACAATTATAGTAAACAGAGAATATGGCTGTAGTTATTGCTGCTCCGTTTCTCTGTGTAAACAAATACACCCTCTGTAACTGTAGTAACAGTTGAATTGTTGCTGTTTTTCAAAGAGTTTCCCATAATGCCGAGCTGCAGGGAGGATCCTTGATTTCTTTTGGGATCTCAGCCAAGTTTTAGTCCTTGAAGTTTAACTCAGATCTAAACTATTGAGTGTATGAATCATCAAATAAATCAGTGCTGCGTGTTATAAGTGATTTTAAAGTAGTTGATTTACAGTGTAGTTTCCTTTCATAATGAAGACACAACTGTTCAAAACGTTGTACATGTCCTTTTTCTTAACATTTTCTTAAAAGCCAAAGAGAGTGTAGAAATATTATACAAGATTAGTTTAGAATTATGGATTTTGTAAAACCTCTTTTAAAGTCACACACGTTATAACAAACAGTCACATTTTTAGTAATAAAAGATTTGGTTTAAGTTGGGCATGCTTATACTTTGTTCCCACTGTCTTGAAGAATTCACTCTGTGTTATGGTGACTCCACCTCCTCCACGAAGTGTTCTTGTCTCTGCTGCCAATAAATTTATGCCTCGTGAGCATGCCGAACCAAATACTCTACCCACAAACATCACTTTCGTTTCAACTAACTTTGCTTTGAACACAAGTTGTTTTTTTCCCGAATTTGGTCAAGCAGAAGTGATGAGCTCACTTTGGGCTGCTCAGAGAGTGCCTGTTAACCTTCCATATGATTTTTTTCACATATTGTATTATTTTTACCACATTAAATTATATAATCATAGTGTTAAAAAGTAAACTACAGATGACGTGTGTCTCGCCTTAACTGTTACAATTCAATCTTAAAAACAGTTTTTGCCAGGCCCTGGTCTGAACACCTCTTGTTCGAAAACGGTGAATTATAAGGTTCACTGGTTTCCACATATGTCACTGTGGCATGTTCACAAAAGGAAATAGCCTGGACTCTTTTGACCTTCAGACAAAGAAACACACTTGTCTTGTGAGAACATTTAGACTGATGTGAGACCAGTGGATTCCTGCCGCCTGTGCCTTTAACAAATACACTAAAGCCTATGTCAATCTGAAGTCATTGTGCACTACAGTGACCTTACTGTGGACTAACCTGGATTTCACAAGGTGTGATTAATGAGGCAGCTTGCTATAAGCTTGGCAAACATAAAGAATCTTCATTTACTTTAGATTTAAAAAACAGTAATCTGGCAATATACTTTCCACTGTACTTTTAAAACAGCAATTGTAATTTGATCTTCTTGTCATAAAACAGAGTCAAAGCTGTGTCTGCTGCTGGAAAACAGCACTGCACAGAAGTTTGAAACTTGCCAATATTAAAAGCCACTTGGATTAATGCAAGATGTGACAAACATGCAACTGCCCTGGCTCATGCTTCTGACTTGTGTGGATTTTAGTTTTGCTGTTTGGCCTGAAAACTATTTGCAATAGACAATAAGATAGAGGTATAACATTGGCAGTGATGCAAAAAATACATACTAAATCAAAATCAAATCAAAATAACTTTATTTATCTGTTAATAATTCATTAGACAGAGCACCATGTAAGCAGATACACACATTGTAAAAACACATTCATAAAATACACACTAAATAAATAGATCAATAAAAGAGAATTGTCCCTTCCTCTCTACAAAGTAGCCTGTCACAAGTCAGCCATTCATGGAACGGGGATAAATTCAGATGTGGTTTTAAGTGAGAGAGACCTGAACTGCGACCCGATGGCGGAGGTTAGGTGAGGTGAGAGTGTGTGAGCTGTCTGTGGAGATTGGTGCACGTGCACCCTTTTATAAATGTCATATTAGCTTAATGTTTAATGTTTTTATCCCAAAAATATTTAGCTCATTACTTTTATTTATATTTGTCTAATTCCAGGTAAGGCCAAAACCACAGTGGCCCCCTATGTCCCTGGAGGAGTTAGTGACGGACAGTGGCACTCGGTTCAACTTCATTACTACAACAAGGTAAGACGCTGTTCAAACAAAAGCTGTGAACTGCAGTGTAGCATCTTTATACTGTCCTTACTGATCTTTTTATATAGTCACTAAAATAAAATTATAATACAATATAAATCAGATATGAAAGATTACACTAATAAAAATCTTATCTTTAATTTAATGCATGGTTTTGTGGGCTGTAGTTAAAAGAATACCATATCTATACATGAATGGCTGCCTTCACGACTGATGTCTTTACACTGGCACTTGTTGTGACCCATTGCTTGCGTAATACTTGCTGGTAAAGTTGAATTTGTTGCACCGTTCCGTGTTTGCCTTGCATCTCGTCTGAATGTAATCGCACAGAAGAGGTACCGATTATTTCACAAGCTAGCTCAAATATCCACTTCAGTTGTAATTTTATATCAGCGAGGCTTATGGTGCAGCTTGTCATTTGCTGGTGTAGTTTTGCAGTAAACTTCCAGGGCCTGCAGACAGTTCTCTAACACTGAGATTGACTGAAAATAATAGATGTCTTAAAGTTATTATTATGAATCTGAGTAGTACAGGAAGTCTGGATATATTCTGTAGTTGAGATGTATTAATAATACATGATACAAAATGAGTTTCCTTCCTTGTTGCAGTTAATGTTTGGGTGAGCCTCTTTGTGTGTGTTAAATTATTAAGTCACTGTGCCTTAATTTCAACAGCTTTTAAGATAAAGTTTATGTAATGGCCTTTTGTGCTTTTTGTTGTGCACCTTAATAATTTCCACCCCAGAATGATGGAGTTTAGTTTTAAGTGCATATTTTATTTAATTAATATTCATATATGCCAAGTTTTTTGGGGGGAACTGGGGCTGCCAGAAGTTAATCAATTGCAACCCTAATCTTGTCTGACCAGACTAGCGTTGTACAATAAATATTTTCATTATTCAGTGCATTGCCCTCCGTAATATATATCTGAATACATATTTCCTTTTGTTCGTTCCCTCCTCTTTCATGTCGCAGAAGTGAGGAGCTCAGCATCCCTCTGACCTAAGACATGTGGCATCAGATTTCAGACACATGGTTGTTTTTTTTCACCTTGTTAACAAGAGCAGCCCGTCACAAAGCTCGTCCTCTCACGTTTCACAGCGTGTTCGTCTGTTGCTTGTGCTATTGAGCAGAAAACATACGTACGTGTTAGCTCTGACAGCGGTGATGAATCATAGGAGCTAGCACTCTTAGCAGGTTAGCTCCAGGGGTGCTATTGTTTAGGCCTGTCCCCCATCTTCACAATGTGAACTTCAAACTGGATAACAAAGATCCACATAATCATTTAAGCCTTGTAAGTCTTTGTTGAAGAAGGTAAACACCTCGGGTAGTCTTTTATTGTTAACACATACTTTGTAACGTTGGTCTGCTTGGTTCTTCAAGTTTTTGTGTGCTGCTGATGATGACAAAGATTAATTTTGCCATCAACACAAACATTTTTCTAGTTTTATTAATTCTCATATTATTTTTGGACTAGCTCCTGCCTGCCTAAATCACCATCTCATTAATCAACTTGACAAGATTTGAAAGTCACAACTGTACATGTTGAATTTACCGAACTCTTGCCAACGAGGCCACATTTTAGAGTTGAATTTAGAGTGGGCAGTGTGCCAAAAAAATATTTCAAGTTTTCTTGTCTTGTTGCCAGATCACAAGTTAAATATTATGACAAATAAATAATGTAGATATTTATTTTCATGAATTCTGAAAGTGGTAAGCAAAAAATAGCAGATTTCAGGATTGAGATTACAATTAGATTTTTTTGTCTGGGCCTAGAGAATTAAAAATGATTTAAAACAATATTTTCAGTTGATTATTTTTAAGACGAATCCACATCTGTAACTTTAACATCTTGCTGTCGACTTAAAATATTGTCCTCATCATGTCTCACGTAGTAGTCTCACGTATACCGTAAATTGGCCTTGGGACCTGTCTGTCTGCCAGTGGCACGAAGTGAGTTTTTCTGTTGACTGATCAGACGTGGCTTTGACTAAATGTAACTTAATCCTATATGAAGGGCTGCAGGGGTAAATGTATCTGAATAGTGATGTGAAGACACGTTGACATGTGAATGAAAGTATTGATTTGGCTTGAAAGAGACGACATTAATCCTTGCCAAAAAGGACACATGCTTAAACTGTGATGTAATGTAGATTTATATTTCTGCCAAAAAGGTTTTTATAGCTATATGTAATTATATAGTTTATAATTTGAATATAAAATAAAAAAGACATCATTCTATTTACACAAATTACACATTTTATGGCTCTAGAAATTTCACATAGTAAACAACATCAACAATAATATGAATACGAAGGCACTCATTTTGCTATTTTGCAGTTCTCTAGATGGCATTGTCACAAGATACGTTGACAGTTCACATTTTGATAAAATAACAGACGAATCACATGATTATCAGTCACATTTATCAATTGTAACTAAGCAGCTTATCATGTTGGCTGTTACGTCCACAGAAATTTGGCACGTCTGACCAGAGATGTGATTTTTTTTTTTTTAATCCATGTTCTACAGGTTTTTTTTTTTCAATTTGACAAAACTGGATTGTCTTCAGTTGCATTGAAGCCGAGTGTTATTTGTTGTCATGGCACACCCTCTACACACAGAGTGATTTATTAGGTCAAATGATGAGGCGGTTGAGGGCGTGCAGGGGTGTAAAACTGCCTCTTTTCAAGCTGCTTTATTCAAACCAAGCGGGGAGCCTCTAGCCTGAAAAACAAAGGTCAAAGGTGACGAGACGACTGGCATGAAAACAGCTATGGATCTGCTGCTTTAGCATCGATCTGCGGCAGTGTGAAAGCTGTGGAATCTACTGGGGGTAGTTTTTTCTTTTGCTTGGATGCTTATGGGACGTTTGTGTTTTGGAAATGACAATAGAAAGAAGCGGTGCAAACACATTTCTTGGATTCCCCATCAGGATGTTTCAAGGACTGTCTGAGGATATTTAAACAGGAAGTAGATTCAGGGTTGATGGTTAGTGTAAGAAGCTGAATGAAATACTGGAAATAGACCATGTGTTGGAGGAAATTATTAGATTGTATTTGACAGAGGAGAAGACAGTTTAATATGAATTACTAAATCACAGCCGAAACCAGTTAGGTGAAGTCCTATGTAGTCTCTTTTTCATTATGGGTTACCCACAGTTATTAAACAGCAAAAGTATTGCCTCATACTTAAGCTAGGGCTGACTCTCTAGGTTCCAAACTTGTTGTAAATAAACTAATATTTCTAAAATGTTACCCTGCTTAATCGATGCATTGTACATTGTACTAGCTGATGTGAAGGATTTGCCGCTTTGTAAATCCATACATAAATTAAGCTTATCAGTGAAAGTTTTTCATAGATCTTATTACTGAGATAGTCTCTGTGTGTTTCTGAGCATGCAGACAGATTACTGGTACACATCCGCTGCTTCTATCACTAACACATCTCTTTAGCATTAGTATCCATAGCTCTGTTTTGTTTACTACACTCTAGAGTCTCAGACCGAGGTGTTAATGTCCTCGCTGCTCAGCTCAAAGTGAGTGTCTATACTGTACAAGTGTATTTTTGGATTGCAGTCAAACTTGACCTCCAAACAAATTCTCTTCATTCATTTGGGCACATTAATTTAACAGTGTGATGAGACCATGATATACGAATAATGCAGAATGTTTGAGGAAAATATAAGTGAGTTCTGTATTATAATACAAGTATATCACGATCATCAATTTCAATCTTTAAATCAGTTTATAGCATTATAGTAATTGTATTCTTTAAAAAAGCTGAAATAATCTAGTGTGATTTTAGGTGTTAATACCAATGTAATTTTATCTTTTACGTTTTATTGTATTGTATTTACCCGTAAATAGTAATTGAAGTGTTATTAATATGGTTAAAAGCTATTTGCCAAACAATGCCAATCATGCCTAATTTTGTAACCCGAGTATTTGGATAGCACAGGTTAAGACATGTCACTCAATTGTACTGCTATTATGGTTAATGCATTCTGTTTGTCATCTTCAAAGAAACAGCTTGTACCATTTATAATATTATGTATCAAGTAATATCGTTTCCTTGTCTAGTCCCTGTCTGTCTGTTCTGTGTTGACATTTGACTTACCTACTTTGGTTAAAAGCTTTAAAAATAAAACGTATTGTCACACAGCATGATTGACGTGCATTTTAAAGTGGTTAGCTGTGCAAATGATGCCGTCTTATTTTACAATAGGTACCCACCCCACAAAGTCCTGTGTGTGATTGCTCTGTTTTGCAGTCTGAGAGGTTAAGTGGTATTTTGGAGGTAAGGTGCCACTGTTCTGTGCATTCCCCTGCAGGGCGTGTGGGCAAAGGAAGAGTCTGTGTTATTGTTTGTCCTAAAGCTGATAGCCATAGACCTCCAACAGTTAAGGTTATCATACACCAAAACATGCTGTTAAATACAAGGAAGGGCATTATGTGTTAAGATGTGTGCTTTTGTTGTTAGATTAGCTTTACATAATTTATTAAGTTAGTTAATGCTGTATGTGTTCAGAGGCCTAAGCATTGTTTCTGGTACTTTTGTTGTGTTCTGTAAGGTGTTAAAAGACGTAAATCTGTTTCTTAAAACCAGTTTTGTCCCATTGCAGATACATTACAAACACATTTATTTGGAAGAAAATGTGTTTCCGTTGCCCTGTCTTCATCTTCTTCTTCGAAACCAGGAAGTGCAAAGTTCACATACTAATGTTTGTCCGCCACTATGACAAAACTGGCTTGGGCTTCTGAAAGTTGTGAAAAGTACTTATAAACTTTTTTGCTGATTAATACAGTTACAAAATTCATTAAGCAACTAAGCAACATGGATTGATGTGAAAAGTGTAAAATTAAATGGTTTTGTTTTTGTTTTTAAGAGTAAAAACCAAAAACAGGACATTTAAACTTGATTGAAAGCTAAAACTCCCTCACACAGAAATGTCCCGCTCTTAATTCTAGCACTTCCATAATGTTTAAACTGCATGCACCTCTCACCTTTTCCACTGTCATGATGGTAGAAGATGTCACATGCTGATGCATAGTTGACTGTGTATGTTGTTGTGCGCTGGCCGTGGTGAGCCTGGTCTAACCCTCTCTCCCTCGGTGTCTATCCCAGGACGGGGGGAGTCTGGTGGACTCCAGTGGGGCACTGCGCCTCCCCTTCTATACGGCCTGGCTGGAGCTCTATCAGAAGGAGGTAACTGTTAGTCCTTTAGTCCCGTGGTGTCTCTCCTGTCTCTGGTGTAGTGTGTTTCTGTAGGACTAACTCCTCATGCTTACCTCTCTCACACAGAGGTAACATGGAAGAACCAGGGGCTGTAGGATCTCGTAGGTCTAGCGGGTCTTGATCTGGACTTAGTGGTCTGTGCAGTCTGTATCAGCTCTATGTTTTTCCTCTCTCCTTTGACATGTGGGTGAATTTTATGATTTTTGATTTCCTATAACAAATACTGATTACATGAATGTTATGTTTTTGATTGTTTGAGAACATAACATTTTTTCCAATCACGGAAGCATAATGTCTAATATAAAAATAGGGATTGGGCATTTCTTTACATTTATACATTTACTTTACTTAATAACACTTTTTAAAAGGAGATCTGTTGTGTTTTTTCTATCTATTCAGTAATACACTATGTGTATGTCAGTGTTTTACATTGTTCATTGGTCAACACAAACATTGTCTAAAATGTCTTTTATATAAAATATATAAAACATTTTTGATTAAACGAATGATAAGTAGATGTATGTGTTTTATTCTAACTTCTTAGGATTTGATTGGACAACACAGGATCACTCATATGCATGAATAATATGAGTAATGTTGAGCTCTTGTTGTTGTTGTCTTAACAGTTACATGCCATACTTTTGTAAGCCTTATTCAAGATTTCTTTCAAATTGTCACACAACAATCAACATTCCAAGCAGACATAACCAGTGTTATGTATCTTTTTGAATATTATGTACACGTTTGTGAAATCACACCTTTTATCTTATGACTTAGTCCCTGCTCTTCTTTTTCTATTGAAGTGTAATCAGATGGAATAAACACGTTTGAACACTCAGACAGCCCTCAGACATGTAGGTCTTCTTCTCCAGCTAATCTTTGTTTTTATTGGCAACGTCTTTGTCAGTATGTCAGGAAGGATCAGCTAGAAGTCACTGTAAATAATGTTGCCCTATCTTTTCTATTGACTTTTGTTGACTGTAATTGTGTTTAATCGAAGTTTAGTTATGGTTTATAAGCCTTTAATTGTCTGTAATAATTTGATTTCAAAGCAAAGATTAGTGTCAGTAAACTGAGCTGCAGGTGCAGGGTGGATCCATAACTGCACTGGCTTAAACATACCAGAGAAACTTTAGCCTGCATAAACTAATTTAAATTTATAGAGCACATTGGAGTAATTTATGCGACTGGACTGACTTTGAGTAAATGTTTTAAGCATACTATTTTTGCCTTTAGTTATAGTCATGTGATTGTGCTTTCTATTGCACGTAAGATTATAGAATTTACAGTTCTAGACTCAAAGTAATAAGTAAAGTAATCTCAAAGCCAGGCTGTCACAATGCTGTTTCTGTTACACACAGACAACACTGCATCACCTGGCCAGAAAAAACGATTTTTTCTTCAAACAGTTTAATTTCTCAAGTTTTTAAAAGAGGACTTCTCAAAGTTTTTGGTTAAGGACCCCTTATCAGTCATCCTTATCATGTCAAGGACCATATCATTTTCCATAGTGGCATCACAATACAATGCTGAAGTTCAGGTCATGTTTATAACCAAATCAGGATAGACACAGTTTTCATAATCTTTTTCAGTTTGTGTAGTATCACTGCTATCCAAAGTGGTTAACCAGAGATGCCCACGTTTGAGAACAACTGGCATAAAAGACCGATCTATAAAAGCTTGTGCTTTGGGGGTTATCACCACATTATTTTTTAATATATGCTTTGAGCTAAGAGCAATTTTGTCAGCATTATATACTTTTTATTGTGTATATATTTTGGTATTTACCCGCAAACGCTCATTTTCTGCACTCTTTCCACCACTAGATGTAAATATGAAAGTACCACCTGGGCCCACATGACTAATACTTTCTGTAGTAAAGGAGATTTACATTGTCGGGAACTGACTTTGTATCTGATAAATCTGTCACTGCGGTCCGCCTCCTACAACTTGTTCTATCACTACATCTGCATTGCTTGTGTTTTACACAGTCATGCTCCACACTCTGTAAAGAGTGAATGGGCCACTAACAGGAAGACATTTCACACAGTTAACCGAGCATGACACAAAATAACTGCATATGAAAGAACTGTAGCCATATATACTCTCTTATCTGTTTTCCTGTTTGTTTTTCTTATCTCTGTATTCATCCCTGTTAAAATCTTCTGTATTCTTCTGCCATCACTGATATGGCTTTTACTGCTATGTGTAAATCAACTGCGATAACAGTAAGAAAAGAAGTGAGTCAAGTTGAATTGTATTGTAATGTACCACCTTCATAATATTGTTTACGTGGACGAGCAACATTTAGATTCTTATGTTTATATGCTTTAGCATGGTCAAAGTTTTATGTCAGAGTTTGATTACCTCATGTTAATGGTAAATCTTGCTGATGTGAGGCCAGACTTGCAGATGCGTGAACACTGAATTGGAATTTTCTCAAGCTTCTTCAAGTGCGATACAGTTTCTCTTACCTCAGACTGTAGACATTTGTTCCTTATAAGACCCAGGAGTACAAAAGGTGCTGTCCATCTTGTCTCTGGGTGCTGTGAGGCGACAGAGGACAGCAGAAAGGAATAGCATTGAACCTGACTTGGACTTAAGAGCTGCAGGCATCTCTGTCGTCGATCCGTGTTTGAGTCATTCACAAGTTTAAGGTTTCCAAGCTGCGGGGCAGGTTAGGTAATCTGGACATGAGTGTGTCTTCTGCTGACAAAGGAGAGAGGACAGTGTAACTTCAAGATGGCACGTCCAAAAACTCATCTTAAAGCTTGTATTGTTTCAGGTATTGGAGATTTTCCATTTTCTGCTATGTTTACAGTAAGCTTTCTTGTTTGTATAACAAGCTAAACATGCATTTAACAGACTTTTAATCAAATCTGGATCCAAGCAATTGTCAATAATTAGCTTGAGACTTTTTAAATTTGAGTTCTGAGCCAATCCTCTGTCGGCAAAATTGTGTGGTTTATTGCTGAGGAAAGAAATCTAATTATTTTAGGTCTGTACTCTGCAAAAACAATGTATATGGACTTGGATTCACAATTTTTATCTGAATTTGAGTCGTTTTAACAGCATAAGGTGTAATTGCTTATTTAATGTAGAATATTACACTTGTTTCAAGGCATTTCTGACTGGTTACAAGACAATTTTCTTAAAATAAGACCAAACATTTGCCAATGGGATAAGAAAAGTTTTCTTAACCCACTGGCAAATAATTTGGCTCATAAAAGAAATAATGTCTTGAAATATGTTTCAAAACTGTTTGAAACAAGAACAATGGTCTTGATTGCCACAATAACTACAGCTTAAACTAGTCAAAATGCTTGAAATTAGGGTTCAAATCCTAGAACCAAGCAATTTTTACTTGTCATGAATTTCATTTTTGCAGTGTATTATCTATTTCTATAACCCTTATTATTAAAAGCCCATTTTAAATGTTTGTCATGGGCAGAAATAAAATCAGTTATTTGCAACAAAATTGTGATACAGTATACAAAATAGCCATATTGTTTTTTATGTGCTTGTAATGAACATAAAACATTAAATTCGTGCAATATAACTTTTGTGAATGGAACCAATGACTATGCATTAGGAAAATGTGTTTACTTAAAGCTTTTTTTTTTTTTTTTTTAGCAATGCTGAATAAACCCTATGAAGTTATAATTACATAATTGTAATAGAGCATAAAGGAAAAAATTGCAATGACTTTAATGAAATTTTACGGCTTTGCTTTGGGTTGCTCTGTCAGCCGATAAAGAACTGTTGTGGTCTCATAGTTGTAAGATAACCAGCCTGTTTTGGACATTTTGGTTGTATTTGTGGCCCTCCTAATATAAAATAAGAGGTCAGACCAACCACATGTCTTAAAAACAATGGTATTTCCGTCCCAATATAAGTGAGCTGTGTGCCCCATTTCCTTTATGATGAAAATACACTACTTGGCCGTCTGCAGGTCCACTGCTCACTTCCTGTCTCTCGCACATATCCGCCTCATTCTCCACAAAATCACTGCTAATCTTGCTCTGCTTTCCTGACTTGTTCAAACTCACGCATTCTTGTAGGTCATTAGTTGCTCTTTTTGACAGATTCTTGTTCTTTTTTTCTTTTTTTTTTGACTAAGCTCTTGACTTGTGTTGGTGCATGTAATCCAATCCACTGAGCAAGGTTTTCATTCCAGCTGCAGGGTAATTGTGTGATGATTATGTTGGTTTTGACAGGCTGCATGGAGGTAGTACAGGTGTGAGTCAATCTAAATGAGAGACCCCTCAATACTACACAGGGGGGGGGGGGGGGGTCCGTTTAGCTTGCTCTTAGATTATTACCCGTTGAACATAATAACACTTATGCATTTTATTCAAAACAGTGGTCAAGTGGAGCAAATATGCACCAGTTATTTTGGCGAAATAAGGCTCAGTGGTAAGCAGGTTCAAATTGCCTGTTATTTTACCTTTGCTGAGTCAGCAGATTCACAAATATTTTGAGTATATGTGTGCAACAACATTTATAACCGTAAAGATATTTTGGGAACTTTGTCTAAACAAATAATTTAGTTCCTAAATAAGGATGAATACACTGTCCACTTTAAAGGTGCTATACCCAATGTTTGCTGTGTAAAATGTAAAGAAACAGACATAGTTGCTTTTAATATTTTACAGCTGTGCACACATTTTACTGACTGAGGTTCCGACAAACGATGATGTTTAAAGCGTTTTCTTTTTTAAAAGCCAAGGAAAGTTGAGCCATGCATCTTCTGAATTTCAGTGGACAAATTCTGAGACATCGAGACATGGCAAATATACTGTATCTGTAGCGAGGGAAAACTGATTTTAGTTTTTTTTTTTTTTAAATGGGTATATAACTATAAAATAATTTTTTAATTCTGTAAGAGATAACCTTTTTGTATTATAAATAGTTTCTTCTTGCCCAAAGCTGTATTATATCTGCGCTGAGCGCTTTTGAAGTCCACACTGGCTTTATTCTGTCACAACCCTGTAGTTGTATTAAATAAATTTGTGCCCTTGCATTTCTTTTCCTTTTCTTTCTTTTTTTTTTTTTTTACTGTGTTTTGTGTTTTGTGCGGATCAAGTGCATTTCTATGGCAGCCGCAGCAAGCCTATCGTCCCCGGAGACAACACCTTAGAGACGGGACCTTAGCGACGGGGATTGTCCAGTGGGTCTGAGCGGGGCCCGGGTTTGAACAAGACACTCTCAGGGGGCCCTGCAGAATGAAGGCCAAGTGCACTTTAAAACAGAGGTCATAAAAAGGCTGCAACTTTAGACAATGAGGAGTCTGACTGTTGGCTTACGTCTGCATGAGCAGTGCAGACACTTTACTGAGGGCAGTGCAGTGCTTTCTGGACAAAAATTTGAGCTATTTTGATGATCCAGTATTTGCTATATGTTTAATTCTAGTTTTGACTATACTTTCTGAACTGCGTTTGCTAAAAACTAACTATACATACAATATATGCAGAAGTGTAAATACTAACTAAAATTAGATTACATGAGGTAGACAATCAAATACCACATGCAACATAAAATAACTTATTCAAATGTTTTGTGGAAGAGCTGAAGCCAAATTTTTCTGTTCTCATCTAGCAGCAAGTAGAATGGATTTTGACTTTATTTTGTGGATTAAAACTTACAAACACTAAACAAGTCGCAATAAATTCACAATTCACACTGAGTATACACATTTTTTGACCCTTAATACCTGAATTCAGCAAAAAAAAGTTCATGCATACACGAAAGGTACTCGTTACAATTCTTGATAAAAGAGGGTTGAAAAATCTCAGTGCATGGACTTTAGTTTGCAATAAATACAATTGTTCAAAATAAAATAAAAAAAGGCTTCAGGAACAATAATGTCATGTATTTCTATGTCATTTTTGTTTAATACATTTACATGATTGAAAAATGATGCAAACCTTCTCCCACTTTTACCCGAGGTATGTTATCTTTTCTATTTGTGAAACTCAGTTGGGTGGCCACTAATAACCAGGCCACTTCTACTAATAGGTTAGTGATTATAAATGGAGCATGTACTAAGGTCATAGTTGTAAATGTTGACATGAATACTTTGCGCAGATACATGACATGTACATGACACATACATGTAATAAGAGAGTAATATTTGTAAATGCTGAGGATTGTGTGTTTGGAGTCTTTCCATCTCTGTACATCTGTAAGTCCTTTCGCAGTTGGTTAAATCTCTTTTATCCCAAACTTATTACCTACTCACATGCCCTGAATACATGGGGTTAGCACTGATCCTCTTCGAACGTGAATGTACGACCAAGCTAGTCAATATTTAGCCTGTAACAGCTGCAAGACTAAGCAAAGGCAAGTGCTGCATTATGTCTCCAATGTGGGTCTGTCAGTCACTGAATCAAATTCTTTCCTCGCGTGCAAAGCACAAATGCCAATTCTTATCTTTTTCTATTATTAATAATTGTTTGGTTGGATTGTAAGGCCTACTGGTGGCATTCATCATAGTTTTTCATCTGTCAAGCTGCTGTTTGGGAAGATTAGAAAATTTAGATTAAAATTTTTAGTTTTAAGAAAGACTGCATAAGTCATAAAAAAACAAACATTCTACCAAAAATACAAAGTTTATACAACTGACACATTTTACACACAATTAACACAATTATTTCCTAAAATAAAGGTTCAGTTGTTAAAAATGTTGTAAAGGTAATTGTTTGCAATATGGTTGCTAGGTAACAGTTTACTGATTATGTCAAACCAGGAAGTGCAGTTTTAAATGGCAAGTGAATACCTCCCATGTGACATCACATGAGTGTTATTTAGGCTTTGGATTGAAACTAATCTTTATTTAATGCAAATAAACTTTTACAGCGTTTCTTAAACCTCTTCAAGCACTTGTTTATTCATACAAGTTGGTGCACACTGACCGTGTTTTGGCCCATAATCACATTGTGCAGGAATTTGCAAAAGCTGTTTTGCAATAAATTGTATAATCTAATAATTTTTTCCTGTTATAATTGGAGTGTCTGCTTAGAATGAGGCCACACAAAGACAGCTGTGTGCATATGGCTTCTTTCCTCTGGAGTTTCCTTTTCCTTCTGTCGAGTGCTGCCTTTGAACACTGGCTTTGTTTATTTAAGAAGCTCTGCCACTGTAGACTTCCTCCATTTAGACTACTGCGACACATCATTCAGGTATATAAGTCAACTGTGTTTGCTAGACAGTATACCCGTGTAGTGTAGTATAAATATGACTGAAATGCTAACACAAAGGAATACAGTATATACATGGCTTCTGCATTTATTACAGCCAGTTCAAATTCCAAAATACTATATTTCATATTCATTTCCGCTAATTTAAGTATTTTGACCATGCTTTTTATCACTCCACAACATATAAAAATTTGGGCTTGTTGAAATTTTGCTTCAATTTGTTTCATAAATCTTAACTGTTTTCCAAAGTTTGGCCAAAAACTGCCAATGTGTCCAGCTCTTGTGTTTTTTTTTTTTGTTATCTGGGCAAGTTTTGGGTGAATTGTGAGGTGCCGACCGTTACCGTGGTGACCCTGAGAGGAGGATTATGGGGGATTAGGACAGTGAATGATGCAGGCTGGTGCTGACATGAGTGAGGTTTCTTACTCTGTGACTGTTACATGTGTCACAATTTGAGTCTAGATGTAGGGTAGACACAAAATATCGTCAAAGGCTGCACAATGAAAGCTTATAAAACGTGAGAGTTTGAAAGTAATTTGCATCAATTTGACATAAGTATTATTGACAGATTTTATGCACTATCCTTAATTGTTATTCATTGGTCAAAAACATGATAAATTGTCAATGCTAAATTCCAATTGTTAAGCCAACATCAGATCAGAAATTTTGGGCAATTTGTCATTTTCTAGGCAAATATCATTCAACGTACCATGTAAGAAATGGCAGTCATGGAAAATCTTTTGTTCAAACTGTCATATGTGGCCATTTGAGGTGAACACTTTCCCTCGTGCCTTTCCTGTTTTGTCTCTCATTTCTGGTCAGTTCAGCTTCATAAGCAACATTCCCTCAATGTTTTCAACATTTCTTTGTTTGCTTCTGCCCCACCACAATCTTGTGACTCTATAATCCATTCGTGTAGTGCACTCTTTGTCTTTCTTGCTATGATTCTTGTTCGCATTGGCAAGACAAACTTTTCTCATCATCACTTTGACTTTGAAGTTAGGGTTTTGTTGGGAGAAAGTGCATGTTTTCTGCAAAGTTTATAGTTTAATCAATCTTTCTTATGTAAACATGGAAAATGTGATCCAATCTGTGATCTTCTTTTGTTAAATGTTTTTGTAGTCATGAGATTTGCTTTTCTTGTTGAAAAGATGTAATCGTTTGGACCTATTGTGAGCCACTTAACGCTATCACACTCCTCAGTGATCTTGGGTAAATTTAGATTTTAGTACACGCACAGGTTTGGGGAAAAGGACATGTTGAATAAATGTGAGTACACTTATTGTTGATGGAAGGGGTACTCTTACATATACTAAACCTGGTTTGTCTTGTAAGTCTCTTTTGATTCCCATGAACTGAGTTTGAAGTTGCATAATTCCTTGTTAAGTCTTGGTTTTAGCATGGATTAGAGGAGGTTTATAGAATGATGACTATATCTAGCTGGACTCGTAGGTTAAGTTACAAATGTGCATAGGGTTCAAAAAAGGTTCAATAAAAAGTTCCATCAGTGGAAGTTTTGCAATGTTGTCTATGACATTTACACAAAAGCTAGCTTGATGATGAAAACAGTAAAGTTTGTGACCAACATGCAAGACTATTTCTGTTTTGGATGAATATTTACAACTTTCTTCTTGAATATACTGACTTGTTTGATTATCGTAATAATAATTATAATAAATCCTGGTTCAGAAAGCCAAATGCTATCTTAATTGGTTAGTGATATGAAAAGTTTGAGAAACAGTGGTTTAGAGAATAAATAATTAACAAATATGTATACAGTATATAAAAAAAAAAACCTGAGACACTGCTTGTTTTGAAGTTTGAGAATAGAAATTCCATGGGCCTTAGTCTGATTTCAAACATTTCACCAAACGAAAGCGGTGTGTTGTTTCCTAAGCTGATCTTTGCACATAACGCTGTTTGTCGGCAGCAGGCCTTGATGGAAGAATTAGCCCACTTTGTAATGGCTGGGTGTGAGCTGTGGCACAAAGGGGCTTTTTGTGGCCTGACTCCTGTCTCCTGGCTGCTGCTCCAAGTCCACCGCTTTTGTTTGTGCTGAAATGGGAAACACAACTGAAGAAGGCATTTGGGCTGGCGTGTTTTAGTGCCAAGTTCCTCAAACTGAATGAAGGCAGAAAGCAATCATTTAGCTTTCAGTCATTTGTTGTGTCAGGATCAAAACTGAAAGAACATAGTCTCTAATTTATTAAGCAAAACAGAAGAACTTGACATGTTAATGCAAATAACATCATACTCAGCTTCAAAGTCAAAGAAATTATAAATCTGCTGCCTTTTCTGACTAATAGCTGTGTAAATGTATCACTTCTATCTCTCTGAACAATGTGCTAATATTATACTTACTTGTTGATATTTTGTGTTTCAGCCAAACATCGGACGCCTGGGCTTACATCTTGGTCCATCTGGAGAGAAAGTGGCTGTGGTTGCTGTCGACGATTGTGACATCTCCATGGCGATCCGCTTCGGGAAACGAATCGGAAACTACTCCTGTGCCGCACAAGGAATACAAACGGGGCATAAAAAGTGTGTATGATTTCTAACTCAGTCAAAAGCATACCAAATTACAGTTTATTTATTTATTTTATTTTATTTTTTTGGCTGACTGTTCAAATTAAGTCTTCAAAGTTATTACAATTATTACAGTTATTACAACAGTTGTTACAATGCACAAGATGTTGCATAATAGTTAAAAAATTGTGTTTTTTAAATGACTTAAAAGAAAGAGTAATTTGGTTTTCAAACTGATCTTCAGACCTGGAGTAGTCTTACTTTAGAATGGACATTGCTTATGCCCTGTCAAGCCTTATTTGTCATTTCTATAAAATATTGCCAAAAACTCTATGTTTCTTTAGTAGCATAACATTACTTAATTCTTCTAAACACATAATCGTAGTCTCTTCACAGCCTACTGACTGTTTACCTATAAACAAACCATGACAGTTTTTCTTTCTAAATAAATACCTTCTTAAGAAGAGGCTTTCAGGATGAAATGCTGATGTAAATATTGAGATATACATACACGTGAGTGTGCATAAGCAGCAAGTACCTGGATTAAAGCTGTGCATAATGGATACTGTTATTGTTGCTGTTTATATACAGTACATATACATAGGATCATTTCAATATCCTAATCTTGTTTTCTGTGTTTTTTAGCTTCCAAGTCCAATGTAATTAACAATTTAGTATCATTAATTGTTTTATCCTTTTGAATTTGACCTTTTTACCAACACATTTATAGATGGATGCATTTAAATTAAGCAATAATAAGACAAATGTAAAAAAAAAAAAAGTTAATTTAAACTAATACTCTCCTTGTCTGACCCACAGATCTCTGGACTTGACTGGCCCTCTGCTGCTGGGCGGTGTCCCAAACCTCCCTGAGGACTTCCCAATCCGAAACAGGGACTTTGTGGGCTGCATGAGGAACCTGACCATCGACAGCAAACCCGTTGACATGGATGACTACATTGCCAACAATGGCACCACAGCAGGTACTCAGTGCAAGTTGCAGTGCACTCCAAACTACTTTATGTTATGTATAATTCAATTACGTATATGGAAATGTTCACATTCACAACTTTTTTTTTTTTTTTTTTGCTAACAACTACTATTTAATTTTATCTGTGGGTTTGTTGGGGACCCAAACATCCTTCACTCTTCTGCAAAGCTAATGTATGAGAAAAAATACTAAAGACACTATTGAACAAATTCTATACAGTATTAATACAGTACAAGCTTTTCCTTCATTAAAGTTCTGATTTCTTTTTCTAAAATCCTGTAAATCTAAATTCCGACTCCATTGGCCCTGAATGCTCTTACACAATGCTGTGTCATTGCCTAGGATGTCCAGCAAAGAAGAACTTCTGCAACAATGATGTGTGCCAGAACGGAGGCGTGTGCCACAGTAAATGGGACACTTACATCTGCGACTGCCCCACTGGGTATGGAGGCAAGAACTGTGAACAAGGTAAACCAACAAAAACAGACACAGTACATTTTTTATTGTCTTCATTGCTCTGCTTTAGGAACAACTTTTTCCCCATTAACTTAAATCTTTTTAGTTTTGCTATGTCTCATCCACATCTTTTAAAATGTTTTTAGCACATGTTAGCTCCTGTTTGCATGCCATCACAATTAAACTCCCGCCAGCTTCTGAAAAGCTGTAAAAGGCCTTTTTATTTCATTGTGAATAATCAGAAGGTTCAGAATGCTTTGGGTAAGTGAGCAAAACATGTGACAGACATGATGGCATTTGGTGGATCATCTCAAACTTCTGTCCTCTGACTCAGTCTGACTCAAAGTCACTGTCACAATGGAAAGTCAGAGTAGCTACTGTTCACACAATAACATGGCCCCAGGTTTTAAGTTTAGGGAATAAGACCTAATTAATCCTCATCTATCCAGATCAAATTTAAAAGCTTGGCTAACACGAAACTTATTGAGTGAGATTGCTCTGTGTGCGGCAAAGTAGTTTAAAATATATAGTCTTTTTACTTAAATTGTTTTAATTATTCCGATTTTTTTATTGTTTGCAGGAGTTGTTTTTTCTGTGTGAGATTGCAATTTTTGAGTACAGTTTGGTTCTGATAATAGATCTTAGGAAACAAAATATTGTACTTTTGCATGCAGTCCACAAACAGGGTTTTCTGACACCCAGCTCTCAAAGCAAATTGATTACATAACTTATCCTCACAAATTTAATCAGACACAATTTTTTTTAAAAATTAGACAAAGTATTGGTATACTGTATATTGTTAAAGTTCAGCTTTTACAATAATCTTTCTGACCGAAACTAATTTAATAATTATGAGAAAGATTTGGCATATTCCAGATTTAATCAGTGTATATGGCATGTCCTCAGTGTCACATAATTTTTTTCATCCAACTATAATTCTCCACTGCATTATTCCTAGAGTACAATGCTTACATAAATAGCTCTTTCTTCTTGATTTACTGCGGCCTTTGCCATGCTTTCCATTGTGCAGTACGGAGATACTTTGAAGGCTCAGTGTGGTGCTAATAAATCCATGAGATGTTTCTATGTTTGCCAACAGCTTTGTTATTTACTGCCAGGTTTAAAGACGCGTCAGGTTCCTCGTGTGTAAGAGTAGCTTTGATTTCCCGCTTTGGGGTGTGAGTCCAAACAATGTGTGAAGGTGTGAATGTTCAGAGATGCCCTCTGGTCTGTGAGGTAGGTGGCCGGACCGTGCCAGGATCGAGATCTAGTGTCTAACTGATGGGTTTGGCTATGACTTTGAGTGTTGACATGTTTGGTTTAAGGCTCACGCAGTCTCTGCTCTCTGTGAAATTCAAGATGTTGTAATCATAGCTATAAAGGATGGAGATTGGACAGACATGAAAGAAGTATTTGTTCTATTTATTTTATCAAGATCAAATTGAACTGTGCAAAAAAAGTGTTTAATCGCCCTACAAAGTAGCATGCATTACATTTAGGTCAGGGAACAGATTAATTAAATAATCACTTTTTTAAAACAGGTTGTTCATATCTACGATACAGCTTAATGGAAAAAAAACAAAACAAAAAACTGGATTGTGTTATTTGTAATGGAAATTATTGTACTTTAATAATCGCAACCTTTATTATTTGTCCATTGAATTTGTAATATCAATTCAACTCGCAGCCTTAAATTCAATAGTAAATTCAATAACAATAATAAATGCAAATGTTTTGCTATGTGCTGTTCAGGCTATTTAAGTCCACAAACTAATTTCTATGCACAACAATCATCAAGATGACTTTAGATCTTTGTGTGTATTCATGAATTTCTAGATTTACGTGCAGCTATAGCTCATGCAAAGTGACTTATTCTCAAAAGTTAATCCTTCCAATATTGTCTGATAAATACCGTGTGGACAAGCGTATATTTTTGCAGAGTTCAGCTGTTTATTTACCCGGGACTTCACTCTTATAGATTATATACAAAGACATTCCAATTGTATGGCTATCGGCTCTATACTACTTAGACAAAAAAACGTTTTTTAATCTTAGTACTATCAATACATACCTGCCAACACTGGCTGGTTTTGACTTTTAGGAAATAGAAGATCCTCCAAATATGACTAAATAGAACTAATATATTGTCTTCATATATTTTATCTCCATAATCAGTGATCTTTTTGGCTAACCTTATGTCAAAATTGGTTGTTTTATAAAATGCATATCTGAATTGTTTAGTTACAATATATTTTAATACACTGATAATAACTTCTCTCATAAGCTTGCCTTGCCTTTTGCCTTGATTTTTTACTCTGAATTCACCATGTTATATATATATTTTTCTTTCTTCAGTGATGCCGTCAACCCTGTTCTTTGATGGCCAGGCTCTTGTGTCCTGGACTGAACCCGACATCACCGTGGCGATCCCCTGGTACGTGGGCCTCATGTTTCGGACTAGGCAGAGCTCTGGGACCCTGCTGCAGGCCAACGCTGGTCCTGCGTCCACCGTCACCCTCATGGTAATGCTCACTAACTTACGATGAATGTCTTTTTATTGTGCACATGTTATCATTGAAGCTACAACATGTAAAGAATGCCCTCAGGCTTCTCAACATGCTTTAATAATCACAGTGGCTGAATATACACGTAAATGGTTGCGGTATTTAGATCCTATCATTCAAGCTTTCGAACAAAGATATACTAATTATAGTGTCTTTATTGTGGAATATTCTTGCTTTGCCTAGAATGTTCCACAGCTTGGCATTTTCATTTGCCTTGCAGTTCTGTAAATGTCTGTAAGTGTATCTTGAGAAGCTTACTAAAGAATATTCAAGACAAAGAGATAACATGTCCAAGCAGGTGGCGGACTAGTACAATTTTACTGTAAATGTTCACTTATTCTTGTGTAGATTCATATATATGTACATTTTTTAAAATCACTTTTTAACATTTTGCGAATTTGCATTAAAGTAGTCCTATTGTGCTTTTTTCAGTATATTAAGGAATAAACATTTTGTTTTTTTGTCAAACACAAAATTGATGTAAAACAGCTTAGAAATAGAATGAGGCCCATTTACTTTCTGTGCAAATCTGCAGAATTGATAATTGATCTTCTATGTAAGATTTTAGTGAAACAAATTACACATAATGTAATTATGTGTCATTTTCATTGTTGTAAAGTGCCCATTTTGAACCATAAATGCTTTACTATGAAGCTGTTTATTTTTTTGATTAATCACAATTAAATAAAGACAAGTGGGAAGGGATAGGTGGACTTTTCTGAGAACTCAGTCATCAGCTGCAGAACAATTCAAGATTATTCAAACATGCATGAATCATTCTTGATAAAACTTTGAGTACTTGAGAGCCTTGAGAGTTATAACAAGGTTAAAAACTTACAAGGTTTCTTAATACAGTTTGAATATTGTTCAGTGATTGCTCAGTTAGATAATTTATAGGTAATGCTAAATGATAGTTACATGTTGTTTATGCAACTTTTATATTTATTCAAAATATAATTTCAGGCACAATTGTCAGTTAAGTATTTAGTAGACATTCACAAATAAATGCCAGTAAGTTGAAAAAAATTGTTTATCTTTTTTTTTTTTTTTTGTACAGATCAGTGATCAAAATGTCCGTGTGGAGGTCCTCTTCAAGCAGCAGCTTGTTGCTTCCCTGAGTTTTTCTCAAGTCCGAGTGAATGACGGAGAGTGGCACCATTTACAGATGGAGCTGAGCAGCGTGAAAGAAGGCAACGCCATCAAATACTCCATCTCTGTGTCTCTAGACTACGGCATGTACAAGGTAGAAATTTAACTGAAGCCCTAATGCAAAATCACTGGAATATACTGTACAAATAATGTCTTGGTTTTGCAGAAGTCTGTAGTGATCGGTAACGACCTCCCTGGGCTGAAGCTGCAGACTCTTCATGTTGGAGGTTTACCTGGAGAAGGAAACCGTGTGCAGAAAGGATTTGTGGGCTGTATACAGGTTTGTCTATGTCTGATTATTTCAATCACGCAAATCAAATTTTCTTACCGGGCTACAAAGTGTACCTTACTTAAATAGAAATAAATATGAAGATAGAAACCATGTTTAAAACTAGCATTATTCTATTACAGGACACATATCTTTTTAAGTCCAGTTCAATCAGTTTTTGTTGTATGTGCTCCTCATAAGGCATCATGCTTTTTTGCTTCCAGGGAGTGCGAGTGGGAGATACACCCTCCAGTGCTTCTAACGTGAACATGGCTCCAGGGATGAAGATTCGGGTTGAGGAGGGCTGCGATGTCTCCGATCCATGTGACTCCAACATCTGCCCCGAAAACAGCCACTGCAGTGACGACTGGACCACCCACTCTTGCATTTGCGATCCAGGTACTGTACTTCACATGTGACTTATACTGTACACTTACACTACACCTAAAAAATGTCAAATCAAATTTTATACCAACAAACCATTAAAGATTTCCTTGCAAGTCTTGAACTAAAAGGCTAATGTGTTCTTTTCAGGTTATTTTGGTAAAGATTGTGTGGATGCCTGTAAACTTAACCCATGTGAACACGTCTCCACCTGCGTTCGAAAGCCCAGCTCCTCACACGGATACACCTGTGAATGTGAAGACAACTACTATGGACAGTACTGCGAGCATGTGTAAGTATTACGTCATCAATCATAGAAATACACATTGTTATTCGTATGAAGGTAATTGATTGACAAAAGTTGGAAAAAAATATTCATGCATTGTATTGAGTTTAGTTAGCTCACATGCAAATGATACATTTTAAGAAAAAAACACCCCTTGACCCCTGATCCGCTGCAGAATGTGGAAATCCCTGTCCTTGCAAGTACTGCAAGGTTTTCAATTTGTTCTCCAATATGACAATTTACCTTAAAATACATTGATTTTGTATAAGATTGCATAAAACATTATTAGTAGGTGTATTGTATTAAAGAACATTATCTAGGCTAAACATGTATAAATATTGTTTTTGCCTGCGTCTTCAGAGCAAAGAAGCCCTGTGCTAATGGCTGGTGGGGAGATCCTGTGTGCGGGCCTTGTAACTGTGACACCAGCAAAGGGTTTTACAAAGACTGTAATAAAACCACTGGAGAGTGTCGCTGCAAGGTAAAAATAATACCTATATCTATTTAATACTACCTATAAGAACACATAGTAACATAAAGCCTCTGTTTAGGAAAACCACTATCGTCCTGATGGAGAGGACACATGTTACCCATGTGACTGCTACTTCCCGGGCTCAGCGTCCCGGACATGTCACCCTCAAACAGGACAGTGCCCCTGTAAAGGAGGAGTTGTGGGACGTCAGTGCAACCAGTGTGACAATCCATTCGCCCAGGTCACTCTCAGTGGCTGTGAAGGTAACATAAAGCATAGTGGGGGACATTTTGAATCATGCAGTTACTTGATTTGTGGTTTACATGGCTTTTAGAAATATTCAAGCTTTAGGAATATGTGCACATAACATTAGAAATGCCTGCTCTTTCAAAGCGTATCTAATTTGTAAGTCATAGCCAAAAATGCAGAGAATACAGCTGCAAACAACTACACTAAGGCATTGGAGTGTCTTTGCAGAAAATAAGACAAGGTTACATTTAATAAGTCAGTATTTCAACCACAAATGGTTGAAATACTTCAGGTCATGGTTTCACTTTGCGTGCCACTCTCAGGCATACCTTCTGCTATGTAAAACACTTGGAATGACTTTGCATACAAAATGTGATTTATAAATAAACTTGCCTTGTCTTGTCTTCTGCTCACTGATTGGTTGGCAAACCCAAGAGCAAACACTTTATACTGATCTACCAACCAATGGGAGGTAGATCTGTTTGTGTTTAAAAAAGTTGACCAAACTTTCTTAGTCAATTTCACTATACTGCACTGGCAGATAATTTCACTTGTATTTTGTAATCTTTTGCCTAAAACAAATGTATTTTTCAAGTTTTAAGAAGTGTATTTTTGTAGTTTTATGTTCATTTACAGTATAATGAAATGTATGGGCTCATCTGATTATGAATAGGACAGCATGAAGACCCATCACATACAATAGTTTAATAGATTCTGGTTCACAAAATGTGGTCTGGAGCACTGGCTGAAGTGTCAAACACAAACAAACAGTGTTGCTCCCATCTGTGGTGCTGCTCCGCTCTAGGTCTAGCCTTTGTCCCGACCATTCATCCAGAAGATCTCAGTCTGGCCCAGTCCTCCCTGATTCTGGGACACAACACTTACTATACAGTGCAACTGAATGAGGCACAACAGCACAGAATCCCAAACCGACGTCACTGTAGAGGAGGCAGCCGGACGTGGATGGGGTTTAAATTGGAAAATTAATTATTATAAGAATGGGAACTGGAGCAGCTTTAAGGCTAAATAGGATATTTACAAATTAAGTTATGACTGTAAATGAGAAAGAACAGTAAAAAGAAAAAAAGTTTTTGTTCATTGTTTTCGATTCTTTTATTCTTTTTTTTTAGTTCCAGTCCCCTTGAAGTATGTTTTTTTTTTCTAACCAATTTGTACAGATGCTTGCCAGTGAGACCCACTATTAGAAACTGTAGCTGTGTGAAAGCAAGTTAAAGGGACATTTCTATTCCCCTGACATTTAGGAACGTTTTACTGATAAATAATTTAAAAAAATGTAGGAACAAATTAATTACATACAGTGTACACAATTAACTACCAAAGAATAAATTCCACAGCTACAATATTTGTAACAAGTCTCTATTTTTAAACTGTCAACTTACTTTGCGTTTTTTGTCCCCAGTGGTGTATACGGGCTGTCCCGAAGCGTTTGATGCAGGAATCATGTGGCCCAAGACCGATTTTGGTCGTCCTGCCGCTAAGAACTGTCCCAAAGGATCCATTGGTGAGTGCAGAGTAACACCATGGATGACAACTGCAGCATGTGAAGTCATTAGAGAAACAGCAGTGACCCACTTTAGATCCAAATAGAAACAGGTTTGGGTTCAGACAGGGTCACGAGTGTATTTTAAACAATCATCAAATAACACATCACTATGCTTTTTCAAACTAAATTATACCATAGATGGTTACAACAAAAACACCAATAACAAATTTCTAGACAAAGCTCTGTAAATCATATATATTTTTTAATATTTTTTGTTAATTCAGATTTTGTCTGATTATAAAATAACTCACATCTAAAGAAAGGTTTAAGCACATTTTCATTGAACTGACATAATATTGTTTGACTATAATTATTGTCATGCCGAAAAAGATACACATTTCTATTTCTTGTTGTATTTGTATAGTTGCAATTCTTGTAAATGTGACATAGTACATTAAATAAAATGTAAATAATTGCTCCAATGTGCACGTTTTTCATCCAGGTACGGCTGTACGACACTGTAATGACGAACATGGCTGGTTGGCCCCTGAGATGTTCAACTGCACCTCAGAAACCTTCTCCCATCTGAAGAAACTGGTATGTCTCTGGGGAAAAAATAGTCAAATTTGAGTTTATTTAGTGAAGAAACCACTACATAAAATAATGATGTTTTTTATTTAGTTTGTATTTCAAGTCAAGTTTTTTCTGATTCTGATTTCAAGGGTCAAAGTACTATATGCAGTGTTTAATTTGTTTGTCCCATTGGATTTTTTTATGCAGTCAAAATTTACACAAAAGAATACTGATTTTGAGAACCATTTACTTTTTCATTTTTTCTCAACTTAATTTTCTTGTCAGTAACTCAAAGTCCATTGTTGTAAGTTGCTACGTCACCACCAGCCCAGTGTAACTTGATAAAGTGTGAAGTAGCCCATAGAAGTATCACATATCACAGATTGTATTCGAGCCAGCGTGAACCACAATGCTGCAGGCATGAACTTAACAAAGCCTCACTAATCCCAGGATTGACCAGTTTGTCCTTCGTTACATAGTACCTTCTTCTCAGCTTTCCCCTTTCTTGACCCCTCTACAATTTATGCTATTGTAGAATAAGGACCTTCTCTTTTCACTATTTTATCTTCACTGATGGGAGGCAATAAGGTTTCCAACATTAAATAAGCAAAACGAAACTAGCTAATAAGCCGTCTTTATAGGGTTTTGTCATTAAGAACATGTTTGCAGCAAAATAAAGTTATGCAGTGTAAGACATTAAATACTGATTCACATAAAACACTCAATGGCACATACAAATTTCTGATTAGTTAGATGTTAATTATACTCTAAAAATGTGTAAAGAAATGGTTAGTTTTCTATGAGGCTGTTAAGTAAGTGAAATACATAATTTAATATCAATTTGTTTAAATGTTTTGTGAAGAGAACTTAAAATTTAATGATCTCTCTGTATTTGTTATTGTAGAATGAGGACTTGCGTCGCAACACTTCCAGAATGAACAATGAATATTCTAAGACCATAGCGCGGCTGCTCCACAGCGCCACCGACAGCACACAGAAATATTACGGAAACGACGTGAAGACAGCTGCTCAACTTCTAAACGAAGTGCTGAAGTACGAGAGCCAGCAGAGTGGTTTTGAACTCACAGCGGCCCAGAGTGAAGAATTTAACAAGGTGAGAAGAACAGGTCTGCAATGAGTAAGTGTGAATAAGTTGTGAAACCAACTGAGATGAGGTCCAATGATGCTCCTTCTCTAAGCCACTTCCAACCATCAAATTTAAGCTAAGTTGTCAAGCTCCTGGGAAACATGGTGTTCTCACATTTGTGGTTGAGCTCAATTAGAGAGTTAGCCTTTAGCGG
The DNA here is from genome assembly GCA_038363315.1 of Mugilogobius chulae. Lineage (NCBI taxonomy): Eukaryota > Metazoa > Chordata > Actinopteri > Gobiiformes > Gobiidae > Mugilogobius > Mugilogobius chulae. Next base: position 33,262,117 of record CM076407.1, on the reverse strand, counting down.
CTAGGTGCTTGGTTAGCTCCTTGTAGGCTATAGTTTCAGACACTCACACGGTTGCTTCTTGTAACTTTGCAAATGTTTACTATTTTGATTGTAGTAAATATGAGCAAAATAGGTCAGCTTTGACATTGCTGGTTGTTTTTGTAGAACTTGGTGCGAGCGATCAGTGCCCTCTTGGACCCGAACACTAAAAAGCACTGGGACCAGATCCAAAAGACCGAAGGTGGAACTGCAGATCTGCTCAAAAATTTTGAGGATTATGCCAATACACTGGCCCAAAATGTTCGCAAAGTCCTCATCCAACCCTTCACCATCGTCACAGAAAACATGAGTGAGTAACAAGACTGAACAGCTTAAAACATTCACACTACTGATTTTGAGTCTCATGCTAACTTCCTGTCTGTGTCATCTCCACTTCCTGTCCATCTTGTGTGCCTCAGTCCTGACTGTGGACTACTTGGACATTAAAGATCCGGAGAGAGCGACTTTTCCTAATTTTCAGGAAATCCACGAGCCTTTCCCTAGAGAGCTGGGATCCTCTGTGCACTTCCCTCAGTTCAAACAACGAACTCAGGCCCACAGAGATGAGAAATCAGGTATTATAGACAATTCTTATGACAATTTTGGCAAAATCTACACATCCTCTAAAAAAAGTGTTAAGGTTGTATGGAGGATTTTTCAATCCAACAGCTGTTTGCTGTTTTTCAATGATGCACATGTGTTTCTCCTCCAGGGCACGCCCTTCACTGCTAATGGCCAATGAGTTACTTAGAACACTGAGGGTTTGCTTGACAGATTCACAGGCCAATAGATAACGAGTACTGTTTCTATTGGTCAACGTTTTACAGCCTATCATGTCCAGTTTATTATTTTTATAATTATTTTTTTTTAGCATAAATAGAGGCTGTTACAATCTATGCAACTGTTTTTGACCAAGACAGACAACAAATATTTTTTGAAATCTCATAAACTTTAAGATTTCACCTCAGACAGGAGATATTTAGCCCAAGATGCAAGACAGACTCAAAAGCTATTGTCATCAGTTATTCAGTTTTCATGAGGGAAATGTGTATTGTGTCTTAGTCAAGGCTGCTGCATCAAAGTTGTGTGTGGTTTACAGTAAGTTTTCCTAAAAATAATTACTTTGATTTTGTTCCTAGTTGATCACTTTCATGCCCCTCCGGCTCCGACTGAAGCCCCTCGAGATGAAGACTCTACGCACTCAGAGCGCAGACGTCGGTATCTTGAGCCCTCAGCCCCTCTACCCATCGTCGTGGTGATCGTGTACAAGTCTCTGGGTCAACTGTTGCCAGAGCGATACGACCCTGACAGGAGAACACTCAGGTGTGTGAACTTGTGCAAATATTATAGGTTCATTTTAGCTGCCAAACATCTGTATTAAATATTATCAATCTGCCATGATGTCATGTGAGCGAACCTGTTTTAAAAATGTATATTACATTTTATAGCCTGTCACATTTGGACACTTTGGCAACAAATAATTTATTAGAAAAGGTGAAAGTTAACATAAAATCATTTGATATAGTTAAAAAATAATAAGGACTCTAGAGATATGTGTATATTTGACTTTTTTTTTTTTTTTTTAATCCAGAATAAAACTCACTACATTTAATCTTCAATCTTATGTCTAAGAGTGTTTAGTTAGTAGTAGAAATGAATCAGACATTTACATTATATTTTACAAATATTCATAGATGGTACTGAGACGGGACCAATTGACAGACTGAAAATGTATTCAATTTATTGAGTTACTCTGTTTTGACAGACTGCCGAATCGTCCGGTGATAAACACAGCTGTAGTGAGTGCCAGAGTTCACTCAGAGGACGCCCCCTTCCCTCCTGTCCTGGACCCTCCCATCACGCTGCAGTACACCCTCCTGGAGACTGAGGAGAGGACCAAACCTGTCTGCGTGTACTGGGACTCGTGAGTTTAACACATACTATTCTTCTACTTGTCTTCAAGTCTTGCCTCGACATCAACAGTAACATGTGTTTTGGTTTTAGCCTCGGAGGCAATGGTGGCTGGTCATCTAAAGGCTGTGAGGTGCTGAACAGGAACAACACCCACATCAGCTGTCAGTGTAATCACATGACCAGCTTCGCCGTGCTCATGGACATCTCCAAGAGAGAGGTGAGGCTAGATTACTAATACTACTGTACACAAGTACAAATGTGATAGCCCCCCCACCACCACTTCACGACATTTAGGCGCAGACTGACATCTAGACTTCCTACTCAACATTTTCTAGAAACTGTATGATCACATCTTGGATAAAAAATCAGACTTCAAGTCTTGGTTGAAGTTTGAAATATATAAAAATATATTCATTTAAATTACCATGAAAATTAAGTTATCAATTTGGTCACCTCTGCTGACTGAAAATATTTGCAATTTACTTTGACCATGATTCAAAATCCATGTAAAATAACTCAATTCACAGTTATAACAAAACAGTATATATGATGAAGATATGACCATTTAAATACTTCTCAGGAGTTGGAAGACTTTAACAATTTCTGCTTTTTTGCATCTCAGAGAATATAAACACTTTCTTTTTTTCATTCATTGTACTGCAGTATTTCTTGCACATTAAATAGTCTCTTCCCTCTCACTCAGCACGGCGATGTGATGCCCCTGAAGATCGTCACGTACTCCACAGTGTCGGTGTCTCTGTTTTTTTTGCTTCTCACCTTCATCCTCCTTTGCATCTTGCGGCGACTCCGTTCAAACCTCCACTCCATCCACAAAAACCTGGTGGCCGCTCTCTTCTGCTCTGAGCTTGTCTTTCTGCTGGGCATCAATCAGACAGACAACCCAGTGAGTACACAAACTAGCAATACATCAACATTACCATATATAGACTATGAGGTTTATAATTGTCTTTTACAATTCTAGCATATAGAACATTAATTTTATTTTATTTTGTTAAATGACCGCTAAATCTCCCAAGAAACTCTGTCAGTTGTGTACAATTTGCTTCTGCATTTTTGATGACACAAGTGGAGGGATTCTGTTTAAGAACTCAATTTACTCCCATATTTTTCAACTTTTAATTTTAATTTCATCATATACTGCAACATCTGTAAAACTATGAAAAATGTTTACCACAAGGATATAAGTCATAAAAAACAGGCTTTAGGAAGTAGGTAAGATTTAAACTTGACTGGCCTCCATAACTGTGTAGGATTGTGTAGCACAGAGCTAATGGCAACTTCTTGAGCTACAGTAATAGAAGGTTGAGTTCACATTGTAAAATTGTATGATGTCACGTAACTCCATGGGAGATTTACAGTTTTTCAAGGAAAAGCTCCCTACGAGTCAGGTAATGTTGAGCCTGATCAACATTTTTAGAGCGTTGCTCCACCAACTTGCCATAAAGGTTTATGGGCACCAATTATAGATTTTATAAAAGATAATATTCTTTCAGTTTTGTTTATTTATGCAAAAGAAAATATCACAAATTGACTTTATTATTTTTTTGTTTCACATGAACTGCACCACTAAATTCAACCCATAAATTTATCTTAAAATAGAAAAACATTTGCCATTTAAATTGGCATCCATTTATCTGATAATCACTGTATGAAAAATATTTAGTATGTGTATGCAATTGTGAAGTAACAATGTAACTCAGGAGCTCAGTCCGGATTAATGCATCAGCATACAAAATACAAATATGTTTTTATTGAATATGACAGCCTGATTAAACGCTGCTTGATGGCACAAAAAGCAGAAGTAATGATGTGATTTAATTGTGGTTAAAAATTGCTGACAGTGATCTGGAGTCACTCAGCGTCCCAGTTCAGACGTGCTGTGACTGGTGTTTGTCTCTCACCTCAAGGCAACTGGCAAATGTTCCCCAAAACAACATTTTAGTTTCACTTAAATCTTTTGCATGTCTGCTGCTCATGAAGCTTCAATGATACAGTATGTTGAATGAAGTTATCACAGCTTAATACAGCAGTTCTTAAAGACAAACTACACACTATAAGTATTTTTGCCACTAAACTGTGCATGTGCTCTGTAAGTAGGTTCGTCTACTAAGTAACATTGTTTGCAGTTGTATTGAAACTAGCAAACACTGTTCTGTCCTGATTGTTTCTGACCAATCAAAACGACTTCTTACACTTCTAGACTCTACCTCTTACGCTCTCTCTTAAACCTACAGACTGCCTTTCTCAACACCTCGATTTGAAATGTGGTTTATTAAATGTTTCTTTCATTTATTGTTTTGGGCAGCTAAGTTTTACCCTCTAAGCGTCACAGACTTGCTTACAAATCAATGCTAAAACTGATAAATAAACTTGAAATTAATATGAACAAGTATCCATACTAAAAATGTGGTCTTTCCTGAACATTTTTTGAACGAGCTTGGGTTTTATGACTTGAATAAAGTATTGTTGTGCTATGTTGTGTTCTCAGTTGAGCTTACAGACAAAAAAAAAAAAACATTGTTATTCAAATTTTAGCATAACCAACTCTATTTGTAGTATCAAAAATCAAGTTTGACCTTTTATTATAAAGGTATCAAAACTTCTATTTAAAGCTTTTCAGATCAATGTTGTAAATTAAATTAGGAGTGTGGTTTTAGTAAAGCCTGTATTATTTATTTATTCATTAATACGTTCTCTACTGATTATTCCCGTTAGAGGTCCCGGGTGACTGGGAAACACCCTGGATATTGGCCATCTCATCGCAGGGTTAACATAGTCATACAAGGACAAACAATTATTTACTAGGAGAATTGACAGTGTTACCAATTTAGTTATTAATTCATGCATGTATTAAAGCCAGAGTACCTGGAGAGAACCTACAGTAGGACAAGGATGCAAACTCCACCCAGAGAGATCATGAAATGCTGACCCTATCCACAATCTCCTTATTAGGAACCCAGAGCTCTAACCAGTTTGCAACTGTACCCCTCAAGTCTGAAGTCAGTTATTGGCTTTTCACACTTTGGTATAATCCTGGTTCTGTTCTGGTTCAGATGTGGTTTAGATTAAGATCCTTGGTTGACAGTGTGCCAGGGTTAACTAGTCAGAAAACAGATGTCTGCATTGTTATAACTATTACAAGATCCTTTGTGATACACATAGGGCACTGTCTGAGCACTGCTTTGCAACAGACAAACAGATGTTCTGGGAAAGTGTCCAAAAAGTTTAGTCAAACTTCCAGTAGTTGTAAAAGCAGGTGAAGCAGAAATAGGATGGATATTAATGAGCTTTATGAGATAGCAAGAGAAGAAGACACATGTTAAAGAGCACATATTATGCAAAACTGACTATTTGGAGTTTTTTAAATCATATTCTTACAGTGTTTACTCATCATATATTTTGTTCCTCTCTGAGCTCCTCAAAAGACTGTGCTGAATGTCCCTGATCTGTGTTGTCATTGATCAATCTGAGATATTCTGCACTGTTTTCTGAAAATTATTCTTGTTTTGAGCATTCTTATGTAATTTCCTTTTCAGCCAGTAGCTGGAGTTCTAACTCAATTTCTGACATGTTAAACACATGACTGATACGTGTCTTTTAAAGTAATCACATTTCTTAAATTGTTTAGTGAATAAATTCTGATGATGTTCTAATTTATAGCTTTTATATCCATCATAACCAAATTATGAGAGCCTAAAATATTTGGTTTTATTTAGTTTGTGGCTTAATAAAGTTTAGTGGTAGAGACAGTTACGCTGGTGTGTCAGTCTTGAGGAATGCTGTCCGTGTCACCTCGGGGGCATCTCTTCACATGATTTATCATCCTGTCGAGGAAAATTTCTCTCTCTGATCTTCAGACCAAACACACTCCTTCAACAGAAGAGTGTACCTTTGCAGTAGATCTACGTGTGGGACATTCCCTGGTCCACTGTAACAACAGTGAGAGAGAACAGAGACAAAAAGAAAGAGAGACACAGAGAGAGACAGATGAAAAGGCAGAGAGACAGGGAGAGAGAGAGACACAGACAGACAGGCAGTCAGAGAGAGAGGGGTCTGAATAATGGCTACATTACAGAGATACAGCCAAAAGTGTGTCAGACTAAAGAGGAAAGATAGGGCTTTACACAATGTAAATCATAGAAGCTGTGCAGTTTAGTTAATATACAGTAACTTTGAAAATGGAAGTTAGAAGTTAGGATGTGTGAATGAAAAATTGCTTCCTCTTCAAAGTTTTTATTTGCAGTCAAAAATATCTTTGCTTTATCTTAGGTTCCTGCTAAATGTTCTTGCTTATCTTTGCCTTTTTATTGCCGTTTTTATTGTCAACCCAAACATTTATCCAATCTTTTAACTTTCTCTCTTTTTTCAAGAGGCAGATACAGTCAAGAACAAAAAAAAAATCTACCTTTGAGTCACAACCCTGATGCAGCTTTTGCAAATGTCTGTCAGGCATCAGGGCATTAGTAACTAACTTTTGTTGTGTGGCATAGACCAAAATATCTTAATATTGTCGCTCTGTCAGAATGCTTGGTTATGCAATACTCTGGTTATGTGTGTCGTTATACAATACAGTAGGCCTACTACTAGTATTCTTTTTTGTCCTGCAACAGATGCTCGAGTGATTAGAAAAGTTCTGTTTCCACTTACCACCTATGCTCGCATGGTTGTCAATTTTGAATAGAAAGTTAATGGATCTGTTCATGTCTCTAAACAGTTTTAGATCAATTTTGTGTTTGTTTATAATGAACAAAATGTAAGTTATGTCATAGTTCATCACTATGGCCGTAAAAAACAAACAAACAATAGGTTTACTTTAATAGTCGACAAAAACAAAAGGCAAATTCCAAACTAGATGTGCCCCTAGTCATCAACATTAACGACATGGGCCTATGTTCATGTGTTTTCTTGTTTTTATGATTTGCTATCCATTTTTTTTCTTTTTAGCTTCTGTTCTCACATTTAAACTCTTCTTTCAGTTTGTGTGCACGGTCATTGCCATCCTGCTGCACTACTTCTACATGTGCACGTTTGCCTGGATGTTTGTGGAGGGGCTGCACATCTACCGAATGCTGACAGAAATGAGGAACATAAACCACGGACACATGCGCTTCTACTATGCCATCGGCTGGGGCATTCCCGCCATCATCACCGGTGAGATGACGTGCATTTGAAACAGTGTCATTAGACGCAAACATGTTGAGACGTGAGTGACATGGAGATGCACTGATCCTCGTGGGAAACTTATTAGATTGAGTCAAGGACAAAAGCTGTACTTAACACTTTGAATTAAGTCCAGTTGTCAACATAAAAGATTACAGAATGATCAATTTCATTCATAATATGCCAAAAGGAAGCAAGATTTCTCAAGGTGTTTTCCAGATAGTGCAGGCTTTAACTTTTGAATTAAACTTTTATTTTACTTTACTTTATACTGTAAAAAAAACATATAATTCAGCTGTATATACTGTATAGCTTTCATAGCATTCAGGAAATGTAACAGTGAAGTAAATAAAACATTAGTTATTTGATATCTTTAAGCCATATTAAAGATATTGTCTCACAATTTGTTCAGAGAAGAGACAGAGTCAGAGAAGATCTTAATTATTATTATTTTTCTGTTTTAGGTCTTGCAGTTGGTCTGGACCCCCAAGGGTATGGGAACCCAGACTTCTGTTGGCTCTCAGTTCATGACACTCTCATCTGGAGCTTTGCAGGACCCATTTTTGTTGTCGTCATGGTATGTGCCTAGATATTTAAAGAAACTCTGTGTTCTATTACCAAATTAAATCTACTTCATTTCTAGAGTTCTGTGAACAATGTAAATTCTGAACCTGTTTTCTCAAAATACATTTTCCCCCGCAGGATCGTAAATATCAAAATATCTAATCCTCTAAAGTAGTTCTTACACACACCAAACTTTGCAATCTTGGATGAAAATTTTTTACAGAATTTGTTAATGTCTAATTTAATTTTTGATTTATTAAAGTTTTATTTTCAAATTATAAATTTATGCAAACATTCAGTCAGATCTAGTTTACAATATCACCAAAATGAATCAATATATTGATATAGTCACATACATTATTACTTAGCTTCACAAATCGCTCAATAGGGCTGGTTACTGGTTACTGGTTAGTAGTACTCGGCTTACATTGAACTAGATTTAGTTGTACAATTATAGCATGGACAATACCATATCCAATTTTTTTAAGAATACATAAGTATTACAAATGTTATCAGCAAAAGTTATATTTAAATTGTGATTTTTTTTGAGACATCCTGACATAAGATTAAACAAAAGAAAAAATGATAGATGAGAAGAAATTGATTTAAAAAGTCGACGTGATGAATTTCCCTTGGTTTATGTAGTTTCACTTATTTGGTTTAAGTTATATTTGATTTCAACATGTTTACCAGAGGACAAAGACTGGTCAGCTTTATTAATTCATAATCTTACATATGGTTTCTTTAAAAATGATAGGTGTAGATCTATTCCTAAACATTAGATTATGATAAACTCACATTTTGCTTTGCTCCAGGTGAACATAGTGATCTTTATCCTGGCGGCCAAAGCGTCGTGTGGCCGAAGACAAAAGGCTGCAGAGAAATCACGAGCTATGTGAGTTTTCTCTTTAACACCAGTGATTAATATGCATATGTTTAAAACTTGTGTTTTAACTGGTTACATTTTCTCAATCTTCAGTCCTGCCCTCCGTACTGCCTTTGTTCTGCTGTTGCTCATCAGCGCTACCTGGATGTTGGGATTATTAGCCGTCAACAGTGATGTCGTTCTCTTTCATTATCTGTTCGCCGGTTTCTGCTGTTCACAGGTAAAACACAAATGCAACACATTTCAAGAGCCTTACTTTGCAAATAAAACACTTTGAGTATCTCTAGCGCTTCATAAAATGTGTTTTAATGACATTATTGCTGTTTAAATTGGGCTAACTTTCATTCCCAGAAAGTTTAATGGAAAAGCTAAATTTTATGGGAAACAAAGTAATTAATCAGACCTCTACACACTGTCCTAATCTAACTACTAAACTCACTTTGCCACTATATGTTGGATGGGCTGTGCAGAGGTGGTAGCCCTGCTTTACTGAACAATCAGTTTTAAAGCTGAGCTAGTGAACAAAAATCTACCAGTATGTGAAAAAGGATCTGTGAGCAATAGGTTGGAGTTAGAAAGGGTTGAATATTAAATGTACCAGTCTTAGTTGTTCCATACACCTAGTAATGCAATACATCACATCATGATATATTGCATTCTTATTTTCAGGGTGTGTTCATCTTCTTCTTCTTCGTGGTCTTCAATGCTGAGATCCGGAAAAACCTCAAGAATGTCTTCACAGGAAAGAAAAATATTCCTGATGAGGCCAGCACAGCCCGAGCTTCACTTCTCACTGTGAGTAAACTGATAACTATTACTGTGTTTATATCATTATGTTCATATTTTAACTAGGAGCTGAATCTTTCAGGTGCTTGTCTTTATTCAACAGTTGTTGTACTATTTTTGCAGCGCTCTCTGAACTGTAACAACACGTACCATGAGGATGGTTTGTACCGCTCTGGTTTTGGTGAATCCACAGTTTCTCTGGACAGTACACTCAGGTCAGCCAAGAGCCGCAACAGCTACCTGGCTTACGCACTCAGGTACCACACAAACACTGACCGCATGGCCGCTTCTACTTACCAATATGTGTATTTATTTATGCACTGTGCACGCTCAGGACCTTTGAAATGAACACTTTTTTATTTTTTTCTTGCATGTGTCAACTAACTTACAAACTAACAAATGCACATCTTGGTTGCACATCTAAGTCATTGTCTTCTTGATTGAATATTAGGAAAATTCTTAATTGACAAATATACATTGCTGTCTGCTATTAAAAATAAGGTAAAAATTGAGATTGCTTGCATGAATGACAAGGCTTATGTTGGACAGTGCATGGAGCTGGATTGTGCCAAACTACATACACACAAAGTTGACTATATTTTAAATCATTCTTCTGATATAAGGGGTTTGTGTGTGTCTTCTTGTTGTAATACTGTATGATTGACAGTTGTCAAAATACAAGGGTTTCTTTAATTAATGTGGCTAATTGACAGTAAGTATACTCTAAAACAAAAATATATTTTATTTTTGAGCCAATGGCTTCAGTAAAACAAAATTACTGAAACACATTTCATTCATGAATATTAGATGTCTTCAGTCACCATATTTCAATCTTGACTTGGAGAAACAATGTTGAAGATTTCAGTTCACAAGTGCACAAATACCGGTAATTGTTTGACCAGTTGACGATTTAAATACTCATTAGTTACAGTGCTACAAAACACCATATCAACAGATGCTGCTTACAACATTCTATAGGCCTATGCTATTTAAAACAGATGGAGAGCAAATAAAAATAATTTTGTGTAAATGCTGTGTTTTTTTGTTGTAAAATAAAAAGTTAACAGATCTAATCCCAAATAAATCACAATTATGAAAATGTAAAATTTAAAATATTTCATGGCAAAGTGTTGTTAAAAGTAAAAAAAAACTGTCTCTTGCCAATGATCTGGCATTATGACATGCTCACGTTCTGGAATAACTACGCTGTGTTTTCATGGATGTCAGTGTTACCTGTAGTTTTAGACCCTTTTACATATCCCAGGTGAGGTCTGACTGTGCGCCTCTGCTCATAAAACTGTCAAGTGTGTAACTTGAGCGCACACTGGGGTCAAATCCTCCCCTACGAGAACACGCAGCGAGTTAAACAGGCCAAAGATATGAAGATCTGGAGTAGTTTCAGTGATCTAGAGATAGGACCAAACCTGTTCAGGTCCCTGCAGCTGTTGGCAGCAAACCTCAATTTCTACTCATTTCGCTTTAAAAAGTTTGATCACAAGAGTCTCTAGTAGCTTATACTTGCTCCGCTGCCATCTCAGTCCAATGCGATTTAAGTATAGACAAAGTGTAGTTTTGTAAAAGCATTAATTCAATTTGTGACAACTTTTTTTCATTCTAAAAGCATTCTGAATTTATTAGATTTAGGGCGGGGGGAGGTATTACTTTGTTGTTGTTCTAATCTATTCAGACGTTGAAAAGATGCTAAACTTTACAATTTGGCGCTTTTTGTTTCCTATTCATTGTGTTTTGTCTTTAGGGAGGAGGCAGGTCAAAAACCCAGTATCTCATCAGGAACAGCTAAAGGACACACAGACCTGGATGGACCACTCTTCCATCGAAATGGGAAAAAGGGAGATGGTGAGATTACGTTTTATTGTGGCTACAATAGAATGAAGAATAGATCTGGATCATTCTAAAGCTATTGGAAATCAACTTTTGTCCAATTTTCACATTTTTACAACCAATCACACTGAGTTTTTATATTAGTTTTAAGCTAACTTAAGTTTGACCTAGCTCACTCTAGTGTTGTTGTCCACTCCAGACTCCGACTCCGACAGTGAGCTATCGGCAGATGAGAACAGTTCCTCCTACGCCTCGTCACACTCGTCTGATAGTGAAGACGACGACGACATCGACATCAAACCCCAGTGGAACAATGAGAGGCCCATTCACAGCACTCCCAAAGGTATTAGTCTTGCACTGTCCTGGTGAGGATGTGTCCATGTCATTGCATTGTTCACAATGTGTCACTGTGAAGCATTTATATCTATTTTGAAAAATTATTATGAAAAAATGTAAATAGGTAATGCTTTAAAAATACTAAAAATACAATAATAATTTCCTGTTCATGCACTTAAGTCCATCACAAGTATTTATAATATAATAAAAAATAAATAGTATGCACAATAAATATGTCAAACTATTGTAGATAGTTCATGCTTAATTGCTTATAAATAGTATGCTCATTTTTTAAATAGTTTACAAATGTCTCAAAGCATGACTAAAAAAAATAGTACAAAAAGAGCTTACTTGATGAGCTTCTCAGATCTGAACTGAACTTTTTGTAGAGATATAATTTTTCTATACTACATGCACTTACGTACTTTTAACATATAGTTTTTAAAGTTATGTGAGTAGCCCTTTGCTTTCTCTAAACACTAAGCCAGTAATTACATTTTTTTCAGCTGATTCAAATCACATGAAGCCTTACTGGCCGCCGGAGATGACCACAGCCAGCGACAGCGAGGATCTCTGTGCTCCTGATAGGTTACGAGTGGAGACCAAAGTGAACGTGGAGCTCCATTCAGAAAACAAACTGAACCACAAGGAGACAGAGACACGCCGCAGCCCAAAGACACTCCTGTGAAAGAACCCAGTGCTCCCCCCGCTCCAGCCAACAGCAACCACCAGCCGGAGCAGAGGAAAGGTAAGCAACCAGCTGGGTAACAAAGGAAATCAAGATGAACACACAACATCAAAACAAAATAAGTTGTTTTCTTATTTTTGCAAGCTTTCCCCAGCCTTTTTGTTATTTTTTGTGTGAGCTTAGATACTAATAATACTTTATTGAAAAGTTTGAAAAAATAATGCTAAAACAAATTTTACCAAGCACAAAAAAGTAAATATATGTTTTGTAATTGTTCTATATGGAACACATTCACATAAAATATGAACGCAACCCTTTTGTTTTTGCTCCCATTTTCAATTAGATTAACTCAAAGATCTAAAACTGTTTTATGTACACAAAATGAAATTTTTCCTCAAACATCTGTCTAAATCTGAGATAGTGAGAACTTCTTTGCTGACTAAATCCATCCCACCTCACTGGTGTGTTACATCAAGATGCTGATTAGACAGCATGAGTAATGCACAGACTGAACACAATTACAGGACATTCTGAAATGTGCACCTTTTTTGTTGGGGGGTCTGGGGCCCAGGGTTCTCAGAGTTGTATTAACATTACACATTCAATTATTTCAGAATTTAGTTTTATTGTCAATGAACAAACCTCACAAACTAGGTTTTTATTTAGTGATATTGTGAAGTCTGAAAAAAATCTGTTTATTCTATTTTTTACTTCCAGGCATCCTAAAGAACAAGATCAGCTACCCTCCGCCTCTCTCTGACAAAAATATGAAGAATCGTTTGAGGGAGAAACTGAGTGACTACAATTCCCCGACCATCACCTCTCCACCTCCCATCAACAACAACAGCAGTACATCTCCCCTCACATCTGTAAACATCATGACCCCCAACTCCAGGACGCCCTCCATCACCTCTGACTCAGGACGCCCGGGTAACCATGACAACAGCATCAGCACTGGGAACAATGGCACAGGACACCATGGTAACAGCATTGGGAATCACAGCAACAGCACTGCTAAAATCAAGCCCCCCATCGCCCCACGGCCGCAGATCACAATAGGACACCCCCCGCCAGCCATATACAGGGAGGCCAATGGGGGCGTGGCCATGCACTTGAAGTCCGGGACGGTCAATGGAGGCAACGAGTCAGACTCAGAGTAAGTGATGGAATTTAAATTAGAGTTTGGATGTTTGTAATATTTCAGTGTTTCCCACTAATGGAGTATGATAGGATAGAATGTGATTCAAAAAGTGAAAGTTCTTTTTGCTCTTATAGTCTAAAGAAAAGCCAAACTTATCATAATGCTTGTAGTACTGGTGCCATAAACACAAAAAAGTTGTCAACAGAACAAAAAGTGACATTCATACTCCATAATAATTCAATTATTACCACCTTAGTCTCAGTAAAAACCTGTGGGAAACACAGTGTGAAGTGATTTATTAAAATAAGCTTGATTGTGTAACTCTGCTTGTGTGCTTCATAGACAACAGATGAAAAGTGGACAAACTTAATATTATATAGAAATATTTTTGTAGGACACCGTGTCCCATAATCAAATTCCTTAGTTGATGATTTGAAGGATTAGTTTTATTTGATTTGAGAACCTTTCACCTATTACAAAGATAATGTATTTATTTGAATAATGCAATTGCCAAAAACAGAAGACCATTTGTGTCAAAAATCACAGGTATTACTTTAAAAAAAAAGGTTGCGAGTAAACTAGGCGATATTTGATGGCTTGTAATACCTTTATAGCCTTTAAGAGGGCGTTAACAAAAATGTGTGTACATAAGCCATAAATAAGTAACTTACTGGTGTTTATTGATGCCTTGTAAATACTTTACTAACAAAATTGAATTCAGGCCTTGATGTCATCTATAACCAAACTTAGACATGAATTGAGTTTTGTGAATCGTCCAGTATTAATTTACATTTCATTGTATTGTCCACTCTTCCCCTCTTGCCTATGTCCTCCTCACACACTGCATGATCACCCTGTATGTTTGAACTGACCACGCATGTCTTCCCTTTGTATTTCCTTCCCCTGCAACCTACTTCCTGTTCACCTGCACTGCCCCTCCTCCTCCTCCTCCTAACCTGCGCCCCGAATCTCCACCCCATAACAACACATCAGTGGCAGTAACGAGACTTCAATTTGACCAATAGGAAAACGCAGACCAGCCTGCCGTTATGAGAGGAACGGAGGAGTGAAGAAGAGGCGTAGACGCTGAAGGATGGGCCAACAACAGACTTTGGCGCTCCCCTTTGGAAAGCAGTATTAATTGTCTTGAGCGAGCATGAATCAAGAAATATAAAGGGAAAGCGGAGTCGGACTGCACTATGAGAGGATGTGCCAAAACCACTACAGGAAATGGAAAAGACAGCCAACAGGAAGTAGCGTGTCTCCTGTAGTGGCTCTGAGGACTTCAATTTTGTCATGAAGAAAATCTGCGTGGTACAAAACTATTTCAAAGACGACGATTAACGTCGCTAAATGCCTTTGGGAAACTTGCACTTTGGACATGCTTTGTGACTGTGCATGGAACAAGTCCCACCTCAGATACAGTAGTTTGTCTCATTGTTCTTCCATGGACACACGTGTATGTAGAGTGTAATTAACTTGTAGATATTGTTCAAACTGAAAAGATTTATTTTGTTATGCAGCAAAAGTGAGGACAAAACCGGGCTGTTTTAGAAGTAAACACACTGGGTATGACTGCACTAATGCATTTTTATTTTTTGTAGTCGTTGTTGTTTAATGAGGCCAACAATTCATAATAATACACAAAATAAATTGTCACTTTTCTCACTCCTGGTGCTATATGTGATGCTTTGGTGTAAAAAAAAAAAATCTAACTAATCTATCTTCATAAATCAGGAAAAAGGGGTTGAAGGTAGGCACTATCGACAAAAATTATTGTTATTATTATATTACAAATAAAATAGCAACTATCAATGCACAACAAGCTAAGTCTATGTGTGATTTAAATAGATCATATATCATTGTATCTATAACTATCTAAAACCCATCAAGACAAAAATGTATTGACAAAAAATATGTCGGTTGTCAAGATGAGCTAAAGTTTGCATGTAAAAAAAAAACATAATTCATTATTTTTGCTTTATGTCCTATTTAACATTACGCAGGAAATTAGTTTATTCCTAAATAATACATTTAAATAAATTCTGTAAAACAACATAAAAGAACAAGCCTTTTTTCTGACAGTCTCCACAACAAAACTGCAAAATGTGAACTAATTTATTATTTAATTACTTTTTTTTTTTTACCATGTTATTTTTATGTGATAAAAATGCATTAGTGTTGATGTATCCAGCTTCACACATTGTTGTTCATTGGATGAGTCTCTCAGTTGTGTGCCTTTATCTCAGAAGGAGGCCTTATGTCGTAACTCTTAAGAAATGCACAAGATTCGCGTGTCGTCTTTTTGAATGTAATACACACTGTCCAAAATGAACACTCTTGTCCCGCTGCAGCCACTGACCTGAGCACTACCAATCTGAAGCCTTCTTTTCCAGTGTCCAGTGCTTTTTAAGATCAACAAACTTCAACAAAACCAAAGTCATGCATTTTTATTCAATTCTACAATTCACAGTGACCTATTAGAATGAAATGTATGGTTTCAAATGAGCTCCGTGCACAACGCTGCGATAGCTAGCTCAAAAGTGTCTCTAATTTTAGTAAAGTCTGACTGTTTAACTTTCTCCACATAAACTAGCTTTTATTAATGTAAAGCTATTGTTTGTTTACAGCAGATCTTTGCCCAGAAAATAGTCAAAATTAGAAAAACATTAAAACTTGTCACTGCACTTAAAAAAATACATTCAATTCACATTTTAACTACTGACAGTCTGTTTATGTAAGATTATTTCCGTTTTGTTATTTAATTTTTATATATATTTTTTTGGCTTAACAGTAGAATTTGCGTTGAGCACTGAGACACAATTATGTCAGTCCTTTGGTAAATGATTTTCCTGATTTGTAAAGATGTGTCAGTCACATCCAGCCACAGCTCACTGTTCACTGCCCGATCTGGTCAAAAAACAAGCAAGCAATAAACTAAACAAATAAAAGAGATAGAATTACTGTAGACACTAAGTCTGAGCTGCTGTTGTTGTTGTGCACTGAGCCCATTGGAAACAGTGATAATCCATAAAATGTTAAATGAACGAGTCATTAAAAATAAGTAAATAAATTGTACTTGCCAAGTGAGTTGAAACTTACTTATGTTTAAGTCTTCCACACTATGTTTTAAAAATGTCACTCTTCTTTCCTTCATCAAATCACATCACATTGTTTTGGCTTTTTGCAACGCTGTTCGTAAATATTCTTCTTCTTCTTTTTTTTTCTTTTTGTATTGATTTAAGACACTGGAAATGTTTTGTATAATAATGTATATTTATTTTTTATGGTTTTAAAGAAAAAGACACTGGAAAGAAAAGATGATTGTGACTGTAAAATTAAAGGTGACATGAATTTTTATCTTTGTGTTTTGGTTGAATTAAGTAGGCCCATATTTTGAAATATTTGAGATTATCTCAACTGACGACTCTATTTGAAGCGAAGCAGGGCTTGATCAAGAAATAATTAGATTCAGCACTAAAATACAATGTAAACAACAACAACAACAAAAGCTAAAATATCACATAATGCGTTTATTGAAAAGATTACACAGCAAGTTAGTTTTCTTTTTAATACTTTTTTTGTAATAGACTAAATGGTAAATAAGTCATTACCTTATTCATCATAAAAATGTATTCTTTAAGCTTTACCAATTTAAAATAATTATTTTTCTGACAATTTACAAACAATTTACACAGTTTCCAGGAGTTTAAACAAACATGTTTACTAGGTTTTACTAAAAATGCAGTCTAATCTGTCATACACACTTTAAATAATAGAACCATCTTTCACTGTCACAGATATTTGACCAAAATGTTCTTTTAGTGATGAGCAACTTAAACTGTCCACAATCAATTCATGCTACTTGTCTTTATCGACTCAGCTGAAACTCTGGTCCTAAGGTTGCCCACATTATTTACATTTTTCCTCCGCTCAGAGCTGAGAGCCGGTGCTTGGATCTGGCATTCCTGAAGTAAGCTCATGCACTTTACTGGCTTTAATGTGTTCTGTGAGAAGTTGTATTAGAGTTCAAAGAGGTAGACTTTAACACCAGAGAGGAAAGTAGAAGCCTACAATAAAATGTAGTTAAAAAGCACATTGTGACAGACAAACTTCAGCAAATATATCCAAATACAGCAATTATCTCCTAGCCAATGACATGTGAGAATCTTTCCTGATAATACAGATTTAGGGGGCATGAAATCTCACACAGACTCCCTTTAAATGCTAATTAATATCGTGTTGTTGATATTAATTATAATTCTATGCCTAAAGTCCTATAACAGACCCCATTGGCTTCCCTGTGAGAGACTTTTATCAAGACGAGAATTGCAATGAAGTAAAACTGCTTTTCTAAAACTAGGCTATACAAAAAGAAAACTACTCTCTGTTGACTGTATTTATTTTAAGGGTGCTGCTTTTGTTATTATTTTATTTTTAGCGGTGTTAACAACTGTTGGATTCTGACACATGAAAGCAATAAGCCTACTGTACATGTCTAGATGTCAATAGACAATAGACATACATATTTTGGCGCTGATCATACAGATTTACTAAGATTATCAGCAGCGGTTGCCAGGTGAGCTATTGTGAGCAGCTCCAGTGAAAGGTAAGAAAGACGAGTCCGATTTCACATGAGCTGATTGTGCTTAGCTGTCATGGCAACCCAAGCCAGGCCTGCGCTCAAGTGGCGAAATGTTCCAACAAGGTGCGGGGCGTGTACTGTACTCCAAATCTGCTGTGTTCCGAGCAAAAGTAGCCTACTGGTGTCAAAATATTTAAATCTGATTTCTGTAGTTTTAAAACTTGAACGTTGTTTGACAGTCACAAATGAAGTTGTGTTTTCTTGTGCAATGTGAGGAGCACGCCACAATCATAAAATCCACATGATCCGTGGCCTTTATCTGTCCCATCACAGCCAGTCACACTAAATAATTCAGACTTAGCCGCAGTTGGCACATGGGACCGAGGAAAAGGCACGAGCTACTCAGAAGAGACAGTATAACAGCGCCATCTTTTGGTTACATTTATAAAGTGCATTTAAAACATGTTTTTAGTAAAAGCTTCAGAAATAAGTATTTTTACTCAAGTACTGTAGGCCTATTTAAGTAGTTTTCTTGAGTATCTGTGCCTATTACAAAATCTGGTGACTTTTAACTTTTACTTCATACATTTTTCAAGAAGGAGACCTATCTACTCCCTACATTTTAAAACCAGGTTAGTTACTTTATAAGTTCATAAACACCCTTTTTCCCCTTTTAAAACCACCAGACCTGCTGTGCTGCTGCCTATTGGTGCTTTGTGAATAACTAGTGAAAATCGCCAAAAATTCATCATATTTATCGCTAAATCATATTTATCATATGATAAAAGTCTGATGAATTGTAAATAATTTACTGTAAATTAAAGCCCATCTCTCTAAATTGGTTAAAATGTCTTAAAACATGGATTTTAATTTTTCTCCATTTTTTTTTAGCTTTGACGGTTTTACTTAATGTACCTGGATTATGACTTGTTTTCTGCCTTATTTAAAAAAAAAAAAAAAAAAAGTCTTATTTTGAGTCAAATTACTCCCCTCATTGTCAAAATTTGAGTCAAGCTCAAATCTCTTGAAAACGGTCAGAAATATCTTGAAACAAGTGAGATAATCTGCCAGATTTCTAGTATTCTAGTAGTTTATCCTAGACTAGATAATAACTTTTGGCAGTGTGATTGTACTTTTTACTTTTTTTAGTTAAGTATATTGACACACGTTTAATTGTATACTTTTTACACACATTTACTTTTGTTGATAAAGACAAAACTTTCTTTACTTTTTAATAAAGTAGTTTCAGCAGGACTTTGACTTTTACCAGACATGCTTTGTACACTTTTTTATTGAACTTCAGTACTTTTGTCATCTCAGTTGAAACATGCTCTAATATTGTTCTCATGATATTCAGATGTGTATTTTGTTTTATACGTTGTAGGCAAGTAATCATTATTGTAAAACAATGATTGTGTCTTAAATATTCATCTCTGTTTCTAGGACAAATTGATTTAAAGGTACATTATGTAACTTTTCTGGTGTAAGGTTTGCATCGATTGTGGCTTAAGATAACACTGCGTAACTTTCTGAGGTAGAAAATTTCCAATTACCATTAGCTAAGACATTGTATATGAAAGAGACTTTCCTCTAAGGAAATAATAAGCAAATAATTGACAAGACAAGTTGATAAAGGAAAAGTTGCATCTTAAACACCAAGAAAAACACTTGAAGTAAATGAGCTGTGTTCTGTTTCTCACTCTCAGCGCTGTCGTCTTTAGTTTCCCCAAACACACACTCTCTAACATTGCATAATCTTGTACACGTCACTAAAAAGACAGCAGACTGATCATAGGCAGACAGGTGAATATTTGTCTGTGAATATTGGGAGGAAATGATTAAGATGTGTTATGCAGTCCTTTGTAGAACCAGTAGATTATTCTTATAGGCCTAAAGCACACATGGAAGTATGAGGTCTTCAAGTTTGACTAGTTATGATCTAGGTTGGTGAGATAGAACTTGTAGGAAATATTTATCATATTTTTACATCAGTTAGGAACTGTCTGTGAGAAAACAGACAAATAAAGTTGAAAAATACAATAAACTCATTTAATAATGTTTTAGCACAACAAAGCACCTTGCTTGGTAAAAGTTGCAGAATTACCTCCACCTATGTTGTATTTGCTCATCTCTAACCAAAAAGTAAAATTATTATTGGCAACAAAATAACCAAACTGGACACATATTTATATTTTCGGTACATTCATGTTCAGTGTATTTCATTGAAAAGTCAATTTAACTTCTAATACTGTATGTCCTTGAACTTTTTGTCATTTTTCCCAAATCTGATGCTGAAGCTCATATTGGCAAAATATTGAAAATCCAGTTTATTTAACATTACCTTTACATCATCTCATCTTGTTTTGTTTGATCTTATTGTCGCTTTCTGATTCTGTACATTATCCTAAACATACAATGGAAAAGTCCAACTCCATTCATAGTTGCAGACATTTGCCTAAACAAATGAATCTTCAAAACTGCCTTCACCTCAGTGCTGACAACAACAAACCAGAAGCAGCAAAATGGAGTCAAAGATCACAGGACTACTACAGCCAAAGAAAAGGTAGGGCATAAATAGCCTTTTTGATGAAGATTCATTCATATTGTTTAGTCAGTTTGTCATTTTTGTCAATTATAGGCTTACAGTTTATGCCACTGTTGACCTAATGTACATGCAGTCAATATATCTACAGAAAACCACTATTTATTCACTGGTTATACCATATAGTGCAGCTATTTCTATTACATTTCATTTCATACCAGTTTACTTCCTAAATTAGCAGCATTAAACATAAATTATCCATGCAGCTATAGCAAACACGGTGAGTTCACTGGGGACATGAGCTCGAGGATGTGCCTCTTCATTGATAGTCTGACTATAGACAAAGTACTGGTGATTACTTCCCTGCAATCTGGGCTCTCATCTGCTCAGGCCAAAAAGTCATCTGTGTCTGGTTTCACCCCTCTCTGTCTCCCTCTCTCTCTCTCTCCCTCTTTCTCGCTCTATGATGCTCTGTGGGTCTGTTCTGTAGCTCAGCAGAAATGATGGACTAACCTCTTGTCTCTTTCACAGAAGATCAACAGATGCTCCTAAATGACAACATGCAAAGGTCAGCTAAATATTTAACATTTATTTGAAACACTGCCTTGTTCATTGCAACATGAGTAGTTTTATTTTTGATAAGAACATTGTAAAAAAAAAAAAGTATTTTACAGAAAGGGTGCTTCATTAAAAGAAACTTTGAATTCTTAATTGAATTCCTAATTAGAAAATGTGTCGAAACCACATTCATTAAGGGTCTTCTTTGTAACTTTTCTAGCGGTCTAAGGTCTCTGTGTCTGCCACCTGTTCATTACATTATTTTATGAAGAAATAATAATAATAATAATAATAATAATAATAATAATAATAATAATAATAATAATAATAATAATAATAATAATAATAATAATAATAATAATAATAATAATAATAATAATAATAAAACATATATAAGTGTTATTTTTTGTTATAAACCACAAGCTCACATTCTTTCCACCGGCGGCCACAAGGAGGCGATAAAAAGTCAAACTCTACCGTTGCACGTAATAATGCGTCTATCCTTAGCTGCACCGTCCCACTGTTTAGGTCCTGTTTCAGCACCAAAACCACGCCGCGGCGCCTTTAAGAGAGCTCATCCCAGCACTGACGAAATTTCCTCGGCCCAGCTCTGAGCGCCGTTTCCCCGAAAATCAACCACAGACGCACGGGGGAGAAGAGGAGCCATCTGCGCGCCCCGGTACGACTGTGTAGTCCCGTAACGGCTCGTGTAGGAGGGGCGAGGCAAACGACATTTCACTCACCGTGCTCACGCCACACGAGCAGCAGAAGAGGACAACATTTGAACCAAAGAAAGGCGCATTTGCTGGAGATGGATGGATAAGACGCGCCGTGGCGTTGTGAACGTCCCGAGCAGCAGCAGGTGTACCAGGGATACACGGGACTCTCAGTGTTCATGAAACTTTGCTACGATTTACGCGCTGGGTAAGTCTAACTAAAATATCAACTATAATTGCGTATCCTCCCTTGCCCTTTTTATCTCACCGTAGTACGATTTGATTCTCTGTTTCAAATCATGCACAGTTATGTTTTATGTTGATGTGGTTGAGCTACACTTGCTACACTCGATGACAAATTGTCAATCTTTTTGATGAATTTGTTTGCGCATGGGATATTGCAAAACTCTCAGTTGATCACATATTTTAATATATAAATTAATTTAAATAAATTACACGTTTTATTCCTAATCGTGACAGTATGTTTGCTACGTGTCGTGCTGTTATCTGTTATTTCGAATTTTGTGGTTTCGTTTTCGCTTATCAGCCAGATCCAAACCCCTGTGAAAGCTGAGAAACTATATATTTAAAGAGACACTGTGTAACTTTTCTGGTTGGAGAGGTTTGCTGCTGTTTGTCTATGGAGGTGTTAGTTGTTTGAAAAGTTCCACTATGCAGCCTGTCTTTGATAATAATGTTTGTATTTTCAGTATGGTTGGTTGGTTTCACTTCCAAAAAACATCACAGTAAAACAATGATTGAAACTACTTAAAGTGAGACTTTCCTATTCTGTTTTTTTTTTTTTTTTTTTTTTACAATTACTGCAGTTCAAGTAATTGTCACTTATTGCAAAGGAAATGTTCCCTTGATAAATACAGTACTCCAAAAGTATTGTTTCTTCTCTCATTCATTAAACAAAAAGTCAAAATAGTAGGACAGGCCTCTTCAGTGCCATAACCTGGGCAATGCATTGCATCAATAATATCATTTGGCGTTTGTTGCATCTTTCATAACAAACTAGGCTTGTCAAATTAGAAAGTAATTTGAATCGAAGCTTGATTTGAGAAAGTATCTGTACTAAAAACATAACATCAACAGAACACTTTGGCCTATCTTGAACTTTTTAGAATGATCTACATCAGAATTATGAGCTCATCTCCATGACAATTAGTTTTTTTGATCAAATTGTAATATTAGGTTTCTCCATGTCTCTATTTGAAACATTTGTCTGTTCAAATACAGTTAGTTAGCTTTTGTCTGGCTCTGACTAAGTGAAAGCTGGATTTAAAGTACACAGTAAAGGAGAAACTTTGTTTTGTGTTGAAAATGTTATTATGTCTAAAACTTTAATCTAAAGAATCATTTTGAATCTATTATGGTATCAAAATTGGTATCAGGTGTCGAGTATTTACCCTTGGTATCTAAACTGAGTCCACAGTGACAACACTTTGTTTAAACCAAAGCGGTTGTTTTAAGATTGTTTAGTAATGTGCGAAAATCTGTTCATAACTAACATATATTTGCTTTGCTTTGAGCTTCTGCTTGTAATATGATTTATTTCAAATGCTCTATTGGCTTATGGTTTCAAAATTCTACTCATTGTTCTGTGAACTCCAGCATTTACCGACTGACCTCAAATGATCTTACCTCATTTGCCCCAGAAACTGCTCACATTTGACTTTGGGCCCCACTGTACATCCTATTTTCATGAGGTCGATAGAGACGATTGGAGATGAAGTATTGACTGCTGCTTGTGTCACTGTTACGTAAGCTGTGCTGGAGTAGTAGCATTTATGTGACTGTTGGGGGCTGCTATTGGTGTGCTCACGTGGTGTTGGATCCTGTCATGTGATCATAGCCCTAAATAATGCAGTCTACCCTTTTTATAGGATACAGTATACGCTCACATCAACTTATGGGAAAACATCTAGGCCTATTGGTGATTTTATAATAGGATTTTCATTTATGTGTTAACAATTTTGTTTAAAAGTCATATTAGAAATGTCCAGAGGTAATAACATTTGCGATAAGACTAATTTATGGGCAGCTAAGTTAATATATTACAAGAATGACAGGCATCAGCACATTTGTATGTTAGTCTTACCTTAACAGAGTACAGAATTTATTATTTTGGTGTATGCATAGGACGTATTTTTTTCTATTTGATTGGAATTAGAGATCGACCGATATGGTTTTTCTTTGGCCGATGCCGATATTTAAAAATTATATGGCTGATTTTCTTATTTTAGTTTTGAAAGCATAGCTGGGGTAAAATAATATAACCAAAAATAAAACTTCAACCTCATCTCACCATGGTACATCTCATTCACACGCTGTAATGATGCTCGATTGTATTTTGGCCCAAGAAACAATCATTTCATACCGTCTTTAAAGACACTCATATTGTTCATATTGACAAACAAACAAGCACTTATGAAAGCTTATGCTTCCCCTAAGCAGCATTGCTGGTCGTGTACATGTCATGTACATAGACATTTCTAAATGTTTGACTTAAAGCTGGGCAATACTGTGACAATCTGCTTTTTTGGAAAAAAACATCATACCCTGATTCTCCATTTCTCGGTTTGATTCAGTTGTCTGTTTAAATACAGATTATTTCCCACCAACAGTTATTTCCCACTAATCTAACATCTCAATTTGTGTCTGTTGTAGGGATGGGACAATAAACAGTATACAGTATTGTCACAGCACGGTTTTAAATTGCAACAATATTGTGAAGATGGTCTTTTGACAGTATTGCCAAAGAGGACTAAGGTCCTGTCCAACCTGTCATATAACTTTTTGCTGAGATTTTTTTTTTTTAAAGCTACAGTGTTACTAAACGTATGAAAAGACAAAGAAAGCAAACAAACAAACAAACAAACAAACAAACAAACAAACAAACAAACAAACAAACCAATAAACAAACAAAAACACATGGGGACACAACTAAGGAGTCAGAACTTAGAAATGAACAGAACAGAAGAATGAATCAGAACCCTCACATTTATTTTTTAAATGTCTCTCTTATTTATTATTCTTGTGCAAGATTCAAATTTTCTGAGACAATGTTTTTTACATTTTTTTTTTATCTTAAGCTATAATAATTAAATTTTAAGACATAAAGGTTTGAAATATTTCCCTTTATATGTAATGAATACACTGTTTTTGACTTCCTGAACAGATTTACAAATAAAAAATCCCTGTACATTTTCTAAGAAAACTCCTGATTGGAGTTGACGATACACGTCATTCCACATATGTCACAATGATCAAGTCTTTTTCAGTCCTGTATGTCTCCAATATTCTAGGCTGTATGTAGTGTAGAATATGTGTTAAAAGAATGCATGCAACAATGATTTAGTCGTTGCTGTTTTGTGCTCGTATAAATTATTTTGGCCAGTTTTATCATTTATTTTCTTAACACATCTCTATCCCTAGCATGTCAGATTCATCCTTCCATCCTTTGTGCATTTTGTGATGGAGTAACCTGGTTGTGAAAAATGCATGCTGCCCCTCATGCTACTTTTTATTTTTGTTCAGCCAACGACAGAGCCCAGAGGGTGGCATTAATGGATGCCTTTGGTCTTATCTTGTTTCTGCCCTTCTCTCCACATTGGCCTGAACAACTATTCTGTCAGTTTGGCTTTCAGTTTAATACACTTATCGTTGTCTTTTCAATTTATTTAATCTTGTACAATCCGGGTTCACATACTACTTTAACAATAAAACCCATTATTTAGATGCTGGTATTTGAACTGTAAGGAGAGAAAGTTTCAAATATAACAGTGGAAGCTCTGACCAGTGCTGTACAATGATGAGCTATAACTGTGAATAACTTACAGCTCTCTGGCACATTCCTCAATGTCTTATAAAACATGTAGAAGCTAAGAAAAGATTCACAGCTTCTCTCACAGTAACAAATGATGACAAGAACAAAGCAGATTTTTCAGCTACACCATTTTTGTTTTAGTCACTGCCATTTGTCACTAGCATGTTTAGTTAAAAATGTAAATGTACTTTATTTAAATACATTATAATATTGTACTTTGCATTAATTTAAACTAGTTGTACGAATGTTGTCTGTATTGTCCAAATAACAATGATTTTTTTTTTTTTTTATATATATTAAAACTTACTTGCTTACTTTACCAACTTACTTTAATCATTACAACAATCTATATATTTTAGAGTGACAAAGTTATAGGAAGATAGGAAGCTTGAACATAAATTGTGATTCATTATTAAAGCCATATATAAGTTCAATAATCTCTGTTCAGCACAGGATTTAGGGTATTGCAAGATGCTGCTATATCTATTATTTTACAGTGTAATCTACAAAAAGCTTTAGATCTTGAGTCAGAAGAGCACTTTGAGTTTGAGTTTATTTCTCAGATTTGATGTCTTAGCGTGCATCAGAATATATTTATAGAAACTACACATGATGTACTCTGTTTAAGTGCTTTCACTGCCAGGCCTAGCCTGGCCCTGCTCCCTGCACATTTGATACAATACAAAGATGTAACTCTAGAAGGGCTCTTCTGTCACGCATATTCAACTACAGTCTTTTTTTTTTTTTTTTTCAATATTACTGAAACATTTTTACTTATATACAAAAGATACAATCCAATATACAAAAGAATTAAAGTTCTAACAAAGTTTCTGTCTGACATTTGTATCATCACATTGAAATTAGATCAGAGGAGGATCAATTATGAATGAACAGCCTCATTACAGCGTTGTAAACAGACAGAGACAAACCTCAAAAAGACTTGTTTACAAAGGATATAGAAAAAGCTGGTGAAAACTTACTTAAAGGTGCTAAATATACATATGTATGTAACTTTTCTGATGCGGGGTCCACCACCTGCTGGGTTCTTTGGAAATGTCACCTCTGTCTGATCTCGAATGCTAGGCTGGTTAGTGCGAGGTTGGGTGACACACAGTGGCTGTGTTCTTGGGCAAGACACAAGCGTTATTAATCTCTTCTGAGAGAAATTCATTCTTTGGATTTAATCCATGCTTCAGTGCTGTTGGAGGACCTGTCAGGAGCAGCTCCCAGGTCCGAGCAGTTGAACTCTGGAGACACATTACAGTTGAATCAAAGAACAGGTTATCTATGGAGACACATCACAGTCAGCTCCTGGTGGATCAGTTAAACTTGAAGAGCACCCGACAATCGAACTTGCAACTGGGGATGCTGGATGATCCAGCTTTTTTCAGTTCCGATACGATTCCGATACTCTGGCTTTAAGTATCTGCCGATATCCGATATCAACCGATACTGATGTAAGGACTGAAATAGCTTAGTTTTTCTTATCAAAACATAAGACATTTGGTCCTTTAGTGTTCTGTAACGCCTATTTATAATGCAAGTCACAACTACTTAATCTGACTAGTGTGTCAAACATTTTGAGATGTTCTGGATCAACACCAGCCTGTAAATAAGTCAAATTAAAATCAAACAATGAAATCAGCTGAACCGTTATCATGGAGCCGATACCCGATCCAAAATGCCCTGGATTGACACCGATATCCGATCCCAGTATCGGATTGGTGCATCCCTAACCTACTGTACTTGCTGTGAGGCGACAGTGCTAGTGACTCTGCCACTAATGAACATGAAATGAAACGTTTAAAAAACTTGACCCAGCATAGTTAAAGTAATGTGAACAACGTGATTTTCCTCTCATGAATAATACAGTCAAATTCTTGCCCAATCTTGATAAATCCAACACCCAGAGGAATGTCTTTTGTGCATTAGTCTGTACAACTCATGGTACAACTAGATGTGGGTCATAGGTTATGTTGGTGAAACTCCATGTGATGCTAAATGCAGAATGTGACCGTGTAACCAGGAGTAACCTCAGCCACTGTAGGTCATTAGAGGAGATTACTGCCTCACATAAGCGTTCCATGCACGACACAGTGGAGGCTTGTCCAGGCCTGTAAATCTGCTCTGCTAATGTACACTGATAAACAAACATGATTAGTTTGTGTTAGCTGGGCAGTAGGACGACAGTGGTTACACAAGAACGTGAATGGGTTTTTGTTCAAGATAAAAAAGTAATAAAAAAACAGGCATCTTTGATAGCGCTCTTCATTCACAAGACATGCAAAATTAAGTCAGTTTTAAACAAAATTAATATAGAATATCATCAAATAGCTTCTGCCTAGTCAAGAGTCAATCCTCTGTTAGCTTAGGTGTCTTCAGAAAATTGGCTGTAGACATTATTTGTTTACTTGTTTTATTTACTTTAAAATGTATTATTCTTTTTACTTGCGTTTATGAATGTTATTTTTCTTAATTTATTTTAGTTATAAATAAATGAGAAATGAAAAAATGATTTTTAAAAAGATCAATACAACACTTCTATTGCACAAAATTAAAGAAATGACAAACAGAGATATGTGCTTCACTACATTTGGACAGTTGTCACTCAAAACACTGTTATTTTGAAAGCAGCTGGTGTTTCACTTGTGCTAAAGTTGACCCACCAGCCCCTCTCCTTCTGCGGCTTTTTCTTCAGTGACTTACCACCGGCTTTAGCTGAATGGAGGTGTTCTTGTGTTCGTATTAGTTTGTTTGCCAAATGCGTCACAATAGCTGCAGGTTGTATGTTTTCTCATAGTATTTTTTCATATGTAGATTAGATCGTGAGCTTAAAACTCAAAGATCCCTTCTTTGCCTGATTTGTGCCTCCTGTCTTTTCTTTTCATCTCTTTGTCCCTGTTTTTCAGCTGTGGCGTGGCACAAATCGCCCCTGGACTGCAAGATGAAATGCGTGAAAAGGAAATAAATAGCAGTGTTTGCCCGGCAAGCAGAACAGCGGAAGGAATAGGAAGAAAAAAGTACAAATTAGAAAAACACTCTTGAACTTGAGACAGCAGTTTTGTTACATAAACATAATTTGGCAGCAAAGAGGAATTGTTTGTGAAGCTGGCTTTTACAGTTCAGTTCAGTGACTCAGATTGTCATTGTGATTTGACTGAGTGAACAAGGACTGCCCAAAGGGAGTAAAGACTGTGATAATGCCATGCAATTTATTAAGCACACTGTACCCAATGTTTAGTGTAATGCGAAAAACAGTGGTCCAAGTTCACCCTTAGCATCTTAGTTATCCACAACATTAGAGTCGCTCTGGAGAAGAGTTTAGGGGTCAGGCAAGCTTGAGTTTTTAAAGATGGCCGCCAGCTGAGTCATGGCGACCTCATGTGTGACTCGGTAGGCCTGTGTCCCGTGGCTATATGGCCCTGAACATTTGCAGTATAGTGCCAAAACACATGCAGCCTTTTTACTGTCCATGAGTTTGATTTTTGATTTTTTTTAACCTTTTGTAGAAAATTAAATAAGCCAAAATAGAAAAGCATTGTTGTGTGTATATTCGAAGCTTCTCCTAAGGAACAGCTCTTAAAGTGTAAACTAGAACACTTGACCTCTGTGATACAATCAACTTTATGAGCAGTTTTGATAGTGTAAAAGTGCGTCTGAATCATAGACTGTATAATGCCAATAGGTAAAAACAATGTGTTTCTGTGTTCTAACTGGAAACAAACTTAAAAGCTTTGTTTTATTTTCAACCATGTTCCTTTTAATAATGCACAAGTCAAGTCGCTGGTTAACCACAGACCGCAGACACTGACGGTTACAAGAGATGAGCAATGCACTGCAGTGTAGACATGCCTCTTCTTTATTCCACCAGAACATCTTTACTAGAACTACTTCTGATGTCACATTCCAATAGTTTTTTCAATAGAAAAACACGTTTTTTTTTGGTTTGTTTTTGTGTGAGACGTCTGTACAAGCCAATAGCCTAAATAAGTAAAAAAAGAAAAAAAAACTCCACACATTTATGTAATAGAAATACTTATATATTCATCATGCATACTAAATGTATACTAAAACCAGATAATCATGATTCAAGACAGATAATCATTTATAAGTATTGATTCAAGAAAGTCACAAAAATTGTACATTTGAAATTCCTGAAGAGTGTTAGACTGCACTAACATTTTGTGTTAGTGCACATCAATGTTTACTTACTAAGAGAGATCTTTTATTTAGGCCTAATAGTCTTAAATAGTATTAAAATCAGTACTCCTTAAAATGGGAATTGAGTTTGAAATGTTTGAATTGTGACGCTACTTGTGAGTCATATTTTGGCAATAGAAGATCTAAAGAGTGATGCTGCCTGCTTTCTTGTGTGGTCATTCTCATTATTGTTGGTCGATTTGATTTTATAATTTTAAGAGCTGACCAGTGACTCACCGTTTACAACGTTGTGCTGGCTGTGTGTGGGTTCACCCTGAGCAAAGTTTTCATTGTGACAGCGGTTTTGACAAGGGAAAAGGAAGCGCTTATTAAGCTGACACTTACTGGATGTATTCAGCCTTCAGCTATAGAGATAAGCCCACCTGTTCTTTGCAATTTTCATCCAATAAAAATAACACCACTGTAAAGATGTGTCATTGACAGTCCAAAATGTGACAGATACAGCTTAATTTAACAGCAAGCCCTATTTTTGTTACTGACATGGTCCCAGTTTCAAAACACATATTTTAAACAATATTTTATGATTCATGTACATTGTTTATTTTTATAGTGACTGTGAGTTTATCTGCAATTTACTGTGAGTGGTAAAAGTCCAAAATTTGTATCACTCACTTATCTCACCCAGCCCTACTACAAATAACTATGCTGGGAAATATCTGATTTGTTGAAATGAAGAGACACAAAAAGGAAGGAAAAGTGTGTGGTTGTTGATGCTAGAGGGGATGTGCCTGATACTTGCATGTTTGCCTGAATCTCACTGCAGGACTTCAGGTCGCACCACATTTTCTGCCTTTTATGGTCCAAATCCAATGAGGCGTTGTATATCAAGGTTTGACTTTTATGTTCTGCATGACAGGAGTGATGCCTGATGTGCTGCTCTGGTGCCATACCCATTTGCTCCAATGTGCTTTGTTATAAAAGGGCATAAAATGTGTCACAAAATAGTTTTTCATGATGATATGTGAAAGGCGTTCTGATTTCAGCTTCTGTGATGCTATATATACATTTTCTGGACATTTGAAGCATACATTACTCTCCGGCCTCCTGGTGAAAAACTTGCTATTGCAATTTCTGTGTATTGGACAGCTCTCGCTTTTTGTACTTGACAATGAAATATGTTTTTAATGTATTTTTGCCACCCTAAATAAGTAAAAATAAAGAAACAAAAATAAGAAAAAACTTTTCATTTAGGTTTTATATTGGTAAATAAGAGAGCTGTCAGGGAAGCACCTCTTTTGCTTAGTTCTGCTTTCAAAATCCGTAGCACAAATCACAATCACAATATTTCCATTTTTATTTCAGTTTGTCCAAAATTGATAATTTTATGCTTTGAGGACAAATTGCAACTGACGTGTTTATATTACAAGTAAAACATTTTTTATTTGTCCTTTCTTGTACTTATTGAAACAAACAAACAGACTAACAAACAAACAAACAAACAAACAAACAAACAAACTCCAAAAACAAACCAAAGCAAGTCCTTGAAAGCAGATGTGCCTCTTCCTCCTTAATAGAAATACTAAGCTTTTTTTTTGTTTTCATTGTTTTTAGAAGGCAGCTGGCTGAGAGAAGTATTACTAGTAATCACTGCAGATTACTTCACAAAAACTATAGTTAATCCTTTATCAAATGTCAGCAACATGTTCTGTTTACATAGTCCAAGCTTTCCAGATGTCCGAAAACAAGTCCACCACAGATTATAGGGACAAATGAACAGGCACAGAATTTTGGTACAATACATTTATCAAAATACAACCTCAGTATTTGCAATGCAGTACTATCATTCGTATTCCTCTAGTTCTCTTACTGATTGGTAATGTGTTAGTATTTTGATTTGGTTGCGTCAGTTTCAGTATGAAATTATGTATTATGGACACATTCCCATCTTGTAATGTGCACCATTTTCTATTTAGTGTCTGTCAGAATCTCTTCCAGCAGCTAAAACTTACCCTTTGAAGAGGCTTTGCACTTCTCGCATGCTGGCCTCTTTCCAAGTATTATAATAAAGTAGTTGGCTCCATAAACTTCTGTCAATATACGGGGCACTGGCACTTTTCTAATTTCCATGTTTTACTGTGGTGCTTAGGTCAGAGCTGCCAAAACCAAAGAGGAGATGTATTGATTTAGAAATGGTTAAGTTGACTTGAAGTTAGTTTGAGCGAGTGAAGAGGATGTAGAGACTGAGGCGGCACCTGAAGGGAACAGTGCAGATAGAGACCTAAAAGAGAATCGTGCTAACAAGGACAAATGTGAATGTTCATTAGTGACAGCAGAGATTCGATTCGATTGCGAGAATTTATGCAGCCCAAACTTATTGAAAAACATAAACCTAGTTGTCTGTTAACTATAATTTTATTGCTTTTACATTATAATATTGGTTAATTTTTTTCAGTTGTTTTTTATTGTATTATGGGTGATGAAGGCAATAGTCTAAGCGAGCAGGATCAGATTCCTCTAGCTCCTCCAGTTGGATGTCGGAAGTGTTCCCAGGTCAGCTGAGAGACCTTCACATGTCTTGGGCCCTCCCCAAAGCCTCCTCCTGGTTGCACCTTATCACCAAAGCACATAAAACTGTGAATTAGTGCGTTGTCACTATGCTTCAATTTTAAGCTTGAGTTTTATACTATACTTGCTTTTAGATAATGATTTTAATACCATAATAAATGTAAAATGCTATTTATAGGTTTTGGACAGTTGACTGCAATTTTAGCACTTAATATTAGTATTTTCTTTAATAAACCCTTTGGTGGTTAGTAGTGTTGTTGTAAGGTTAAGGTAAGGTTAAGGTACACTTTATTGTCCCCGTAGGGAAATTTGTCCTCTGCATTTGACCCATCCTTCAATGCCTCTGGGCTGGGGCAT
The DNA here is from genome assembly GCA_038363315.1 of Mugilogobius chulae. Taxonomy (NCBI): domain Eukaryota; kingdom Metazoa; phylum Chordata; class Actinopteri; order Gobiiformes; family Gobiidae; genus Mugilogobius; species Mugilogobius chulae. Next base: position 33,229,445 of record CM076407.1, on the reverse strand, counting down.
CTTCTCAGGAGCAGTGATCGCCACAGTGCAGCGCTCGGGGACCCATCTCCAGATGTTCTTGCTAGGCTTGGTCAGGACTACCGTAGCTGGAGGATATTACCCTAACATGCATGTTATTGGTTGGTGGGGGAAACCGGAGTGCCCGGAGGAAACCCACCCAGACACAGGGAGAAACATGCAAACTCCACACAGAAAGGCCCGGGCCCGTGCGGGAATCGAACCCGCGACCTTCTTGCTGTGAGGCAAGAGCGCTATCCGCTCTGCCACCATGCCGTACCAAAGACATTTTACCTTTCATTTATTAACAGATTTTTTTTTTTTTTGTTCATAATCATAGTCACATAGTACATAATACTACAATACTGTATACTGATCCACTTTATATATTTATCTTGTCTTACAGCACCGTGTTTTAGTGTATTCTAACTTCATAAATATTCTTTGCTAAATCAATTTTAGAATTATTATCTTGTTTGATTGCATATTCCTTTTGCCCTGCTGTCCTTGAACTGTGCGTTACAACACTGGATTTTCCCCTTTGTAAAACCTATAAAGGAAATCTCATCTTATCTTTGAGTAATCTATTGTTCTAAGCATTGAGAACAACCTACTACATATTCCTATCCCTGATCGTCTTTACTTGTGATGAATCAAAATATGTATTTGTTTTGTATTTTTAATAAAACCAGCAGGGTTTAAAATTGTCACGCGCAACTTTCAAACAAACAAAAAGAGTATTGTAAAATCAGCAGAAGTTATATTTTATTTTTTATATACATTTTGTGTTTGATGAACAAAATATCGAGATTTATTACTAAATACAAATGAAAACACAGTTGATCTATTTTTTAACAAGATTAACTAATTCATTGTAGCACTCATTTAATAGCATATTTCTATTTCACCTGTCATGACGTAATTTCATCGCTCATAATATAGCATGTAAATGTTAAGATGTCACCTGTCTAAGCAGGTCATCTAGTTTATGTTTACTGTAGTTGGCTCATATCAAGTTTCTTTTTGTGTGCTTTTATTATGGCTATAAATCCTGTGAGTTAATCATGTCTCATATTTTGCTGCAGTGACAAAATGCTCAGCTGAATGTGAAGTTAGCCTGCTGCAGTGGGTCTTTGTTTGGTAGCTATATAACAACTCCTTTTCTCTGTCTGGCATTACAAATAGAAAGAGCTGACAAAAATATCACCATTAAGACCTACATCCCTTTGTAACCACTGCCACAGAACAAGTCAAAGCAGAGTTCTCACCTCTAGCTTCAAGAAGTTTATTTGTTTCTGTGCAGTCACTGGAACTTTGCAGCCACATTTCTGTTGCACTTTGACATTTAAAGTTTCAATATTCCTCTCTGGTTGGTATATGTGAAAATATTAGCAACATCTGATGTCAAAATGTCATCAGGAAACTAATGTGGGCTGTGCAGACAAATTTACAGAAAGAATGGAAAGTATTTTTTTGTCAAACGTTGGAGAAACATATGCATGATTTGAAACTGCACGCCCTTCTGCTGAATCTCGCATCAGATTACCTTATGCGCTTTGTTAATATTGCCACATATTTACATCCATAAATGTTTATCTTGAGAGCTAGATTTACTATCCTGTTTCTTTACATATCAAAATAGAGTCACACAATCTGTAAAATGTGCTAAAACTATTGTATCATCATCCTCTTTATCATCATCCTCCCCTGACCACACCTGCAGTCCAGCTGATTCCTTACATTGCAGGTGGAATTTGTGCTATGGTGCAGCAGCCCAGCTTTTTCCTTTATTATTTTAATGTGTTAATTCATACGTTTGGACATTTCAAACACCACAGCTTTTTTTATCACTTGAATATGTCTTCAAGAAGAAATTTTATGCTTTGGTGTGCTAAAAATGAAACCTGTGAACATTTATTTCCAATATTTCATGTTTAGAAATTGTGACACTGAAATCCACTTGCCCCTTTACAGTGTGTTTCTGTGAATATCATCACAACAAAGTGCTTTCTTCGGGACTATTTTCTCCCAGTAAAGAGCTACAGATCACATTAGCACGCACTACTTAATCTAAAGAAGTTCTGCACCTAGTTCAAGCTTATTGTAGTGTTTTGATAGTGCTGCAGATTACATCTTTCTGTATGTCTTTTGTCTCTTTAGGGTTGCCGTCCGCCATGTTAAGGTAAAGCCTGGCTGTGCGGTGTTGACCATGCTAAAGCGCCTGGACAAGATCCGCTTCCGAGGCCCCAGGACGAGAGAGGACTTCCCGGATCTTGGCGACTCGCCGCCTGCCTCTGACACCGAATGTAGCGATGACATGCAGCTGAAGCCCAAAGTTAGGGACTCAGAGGATCTGCTCAAAGACCCTGTGAGTAACTTCACCAAAATACTGTATGATACTCATGTGACTGTGATTCATTGTGCTCCATTTGAACGTGATGTGGTTGAGTTAGGACTGAGCAGTATGGCCAAAAAATAAAAAAAAAATGAATACAATCTCAGCTTTTATTCAATCTTAGTCAAAGTCATGCTCAGTCAGTTGGAAGCTTGTTTCATATCTAAAAGTTTTAGGTTTGCATGTGTCCGTCACTCACCCAGTGTATTAGGCCTAGGACTCACTGCAAGAGTAAAACGCTACGCATCCATTAAGTGTGTTTTTAAAGGCAGCATTCGAGTGAATGAGAAGGGCCACACTGTCTGCGCATGGCTCCTGTTTGCTTGTGTAAACTCATGAAGCATTCTCTTTGATGTAGTAGCATCTGCACACATCTAGAAGCCTCTTCCGTTTCACATGATCCTTTGTTGTTTATGTAATCTTTGTTGTTTGTACATTAAACCTGGAAAACAACTGATGGTAATTCAACAGAATGATGCGATAAAACATTTTCAGTACAAGATACAACGATGACTATCAGGAGAAAGGCTGAAATTGACAGATAAGAATGAGAGAGAGGGAAGTGAAAAAGGAGGAGAGTGGATAAGGTTCACCGCAAGAAACCAGGAATGAAAGTCTCTTGAGAGAAAGTGAGAAACTAAACGCTAAACCGGCGCAGGACTGTGGAAGATAATCTTCGTCATGTCTTTGAGGCTCCATCCTCCCACACTGACGTTGTTCGTCTCAGAGATGCTCTCATCAAATCTGCAGTCCTTCTGGTACAATAAAAACTCACTGCTGATGTCATCACTTATCAACGCATCAATAATGACACAGATACTCCCACAACACCAAATGCAGTGCGCTGTGAAACAACATTATATTGAAATTAGAAGTGGAGTATGTGATCATTTAGCTCTTGTGTGTTGCTTAGGGCCACATTTCCTTGTCATTTACTAAATGAGTGGTTTGTGTGGGTGCTTTCCTTTGGTCAATATTGTAAAACTGAGGGCTATAATTTGAAACAGCACCACAAAAGAGAATGAAAATAATAGAACAGGCAAAGTAAAAAATAATAATGACGTTTTGCATGATCACAGGCCTATTTGTGAAGTTTTTAAACCAACATTTGTACCCATTTATACTTCTTTTTTTTTAGACTAAAAGAGAGAATTTATAAGAGGGAAAGGCTCAGTAACCATACAGTAACAGCATTACAATATCTACTGTATAATATGTGCTTGAATTTGTTGAATATGATTTTTTTTTTTTTCTGTAGCGAAAAAAGAAAGTATGTTTTCTTTGTGCATTTATCAAGCCTTAAGTTTTATTGCAGAAAGTACATGACAAACAAAATCTGTATATAATCTGAGATATTATACACAAGCATATTTCCTTACATCTCAAAAATAATCTCCATATTTTTGCTCCTCTTATTAAAGCAGTGCAAAGAAGTGCCATCATTAGACCTTCTCTGACCTCTTGTTTTTTTCTCCTATCATTAGTTGGAGATTTATTTTATTATCTCCATCTCGACCTTTGCCTTTGTTGTTTTTGCAGCATACATAGAGTAGGTCTGTGTGACTGGTACATTCATGAGCCCACTGGGGAGCCGTCGCCCACATCATGGCTCTGAGTCACTTTCTGAACCTAAAATAGATCCATATAGACTCTTATCCCTGCTGTGACAAGCACACACACTCTTCCTCTCACTTTGGCACACAACAAACATGTGAAAGCATCCCCAGTCTTTGCTCTCGGTGCAGCCACCCGTCCCTCATGGCGCGTTCAGACCGTACAGCGTTTTTGCATCAGAATACACCTCTTGGCACAAATTATGACATCAAATATTTATGACCCCTTCTCCCCTTGTACTTTTTCGCCCTTGAGCTTCAAAAATATTTTGTGATGCACGATCCGAGATCACAATATTGCCTTTGATCCTTGAAATTTTACGGGATCGGGTATTGGTCCCATCGGTTCAGCTGATATCATGTTTGGGCAGAGGGTGACCTAGAACGTTTATTCACATAAAGTATTACTCTGGAAGTACAGTGAATGCGAGTTCGGTGCACTAACAAAGTGCTTAAAACCAATGCGCCCATGAACACGGACCTCCGAGGAGTGCAGTTGCGAGTGTGGGAGCCGCACGGGTCTGAAAAAAGAGATCGCATGAAATCTATTTTTCCCAGAGACGGCAGTGGTCTGGTATGGCTTTCAATTCAGTATACGAGTTTTCTCGTGGGAATTTACGTGAATCCGCGTGGCTTTGGACGAAACTAGACTGCAGTTGACAGCATCTGGATTACACGCACTTAACAAGAAACTCGCACGTGGCCCGAACCGAACCTATCTCATAGTCAGTGTGCATCCAGCGTTAAGTTGTTATTTGCGCAATAAATTACTGTTACATAACTAGGGGTGTAACGATACGATACATTTCGATATGAAGCCAAGAGATACGATTATAAAACGATTTTAGGGTTTTTGGAAACGATACGATTCGGAACGATACAGCAGTTTTGAAATGATATTTCGATTCAGTTTGATAACTTACGACATAAATAAAATTATTACCAAGATTTTGCATTAAAAACTCAATAACAAATAATAAAATGATAGGGTAAGTATAAGGGTAATAAAGATATTCAGCTTAATGACACAAACATTTTTCATTGCACATAAAACATTGCAACTTTTCCCCTTTACACAAGTTTTGTATCATAATAAAATAAGTGACCCACATTTCACCATCTTATTGAATCATTTTCACATAGATGCAGGAAGTGTGCTGAAATGGGAGTCTACAACTTTTTGTATCTTTGTGACTTATCATTAGATTAAATATTAAATCCACATCTGCAGGCACAGAGTTTTGACCCAAAGCACTGACGTCACGTCGCAAATATGGCATATGTCCCAAATACAGACGGCAACGGAGCCATAAGCCTACACAAATGCGCGTGTCTGTTTTATATAAACATACCTGTGGCGTCGCAGCTCTGGGCGCCTGTTTGCAGTTCCTCTGGTTCTTTTCAAGCTCTAGTCATTTCGCAACGTTACCTCCGTGGGCCGGTTCGGCGTCACCTCCGCGGCGTTGTCCCTCGTGGGAATCTAGGCTTGTTTTGTGGTCTCCGCTCTCTGCGGGTCCCGGTGCAGACCCGTGCCCGCAGGATGGTTTGGAATACAGCGCTGTCTGTCTCCTCCGCTGGGCTGTGTAGCAGCGGCGCGGTGCCGTCCGGGAGTAGATCATAATACATCCATGGAGTAGATTCCATGTGAAACAAGTGCTGCAGGCCCTTGATGATGACGCGGCGTGGAAAACCAGCGTATTAAAAGCACATTTAATGAAACATTTATGTGAGAAATACCCCTAAGAATGCTGTTTGTCTGTATAGTTTATGTTTCGCCATATATCTAAATAAAACCGATTCTTTGGGCTTAGATTCGAAGCAATTCAAAGTTGCATCGATGTGTGGTCGGGATTAAGGCCAACTAGTAGAACGCCGATCGATGCAGCGGATCGTAAGGGCTATGTATCGATACTTCGAATATTTAGGTGAATCGTTACACCCCTATACATAACACTATATGGCCCATTTTCTTCCAAGTTAACTGTGTTTCGTGACCAAAAAGGCTTTTCTTGTCCCTACACTGACATCGGATGATCTTGGGTATCGGCTGATACTTAAAAGAATCTGAATCAATTTTGATGCAGAAAAAGCTGGTTCGATGCATCCCTTCTCCTACGCACTCGCTGAAATCTGTATTCAGCTGCAACTCACCATTCTTAAAAATAGGCTTAAAAGTTGTGGTGACTAGTCATTTTTTCACCAGGCCCAAAACTTGGATAGCTCATTCACCACACATACAAACAGCATCTTCACTTCATACTTTTAAGTGTGCACTGTTGTGCACTGTTGTGCACTGCTGGGTTAAATGCACTGTTACTCACTGGCATTTAACCCAGCACGACAATTGTATGATCCTCTGTGGCATTACATCGTTTTTATAATATCTTGTCCATTATGCTGCAGCACTTTATCAGCTGTTTGCCTCACATAACCCGCCTGCGTCTCATTACCTCATCTGTTTAAATGAGAACGAAATGCGCCCTTGAGCTTCAGAAACACTTTGTGACCCTGCAGCCGGTGTCGTCCATATAAACAAGCTCTGAACAGTGCCATCCAGATGGTGCTCAGTCTCCGCTGTAACCTGCCGGCCTCTGGATTAGATCTCTCTCAACGGATTTGTCCTTTGTCATGTCTCATAAGTTAGCATTCTTAGTTAATTGTCAAAATACTCTTGTTGCAATAACTGCCACATTTATAGCCAGTAAACCTAGCTTAACCAGCAAAAAGTAAAAAAAAAAAAATGTTTTATTCATCACAACTACGTTAGCTAAGCATGGACATTATTGTTGCTAATGTAATAGAAAAATTGTAATAATTATTAACTATAATGATTATTTAAAAATTCTGTAAAAGAGCTGACTTACACATATGCTGCACACATGCTGCACATTTTAGGGTAATTAAATTATCATTTCATATTTGAGATACTAGAACCTCAAGTAATACCTTCAAAGTTAAGGGTTAGGCATGGCATGTTTTTTTTTTTTTTTTTTTAATCACATCTTTCTTGGATTTACAAAATATGGTTTGAAAGTTGTCATTAAGAGGCCAACTTTTTATTTCACATCCCTTGCCAGAACTTTACTCAATGTTGAGGAGTCAAACCAGACAAAAGTAATGCACTGTCTAGTCTTTGTTCAGTTTCTTTTGTTGCCTTTGTCCAAAAAGCATTACCTTTTGTTGTAGCTGTGCTTCTTGCCCACTTTAATATGAATTTGGTTGGCTCACTAAATGTTTTGTACAACTTTTTCATAGGTTCATTGTGAGGCAAAGTGCCAAAGTTTGAGACAGTTGTATTAAGCTGTACTTACAGGAAGTGTGTGGGGAGGATTGAGTCAAAATGAAAGTAGATCAGAATGCCAACTCCACAGTGCTTTTTTAGGTCGGTTAATTGGAAGTAATGCATGTCTATTTTTAAAACCAGACAAAATTAAGTTGGCCATTATTTGATAAACTTTTCCAGTATTTTTATGTGAGCTTAACTTCCCCTGAAAAAGTCTGAAAAGTCTATTCAAGACTGTATTTTCCTCTAATAAATATCTACTGGGGTGATTAGGTGAAATTTCGTTTTTTTTTCTGAAACTGGTTGAAATAGTTTTGCTCTTGTTTACATGCATGAGAGTATCGATTACCCTGGAATGACATTGCTGGGATCTGGAGTGGGCAGAGATTATGGACAAATGCTCAAATACATTTGTCCAGCTGTAGACCGATTGTCTGTTTACACGATGTCTGAATACAGACTAGAATCGGTTGAGACCACGTGTCAATTTGATTTCCAAAAACCAAATCATAGCATTTCAAACGGTGTGTCCGGGTTTACATTCACCGTGAACAATTTTTTTTAACTGGACTAAATTGCCCTGGGAAGGGTTAAGCTCACTGTATTGTTTTTTAAGAAGTGAGAAAAATTTCAAATGAGGTGATTAAATGTATATTTCTGTTAATTTTTAAAAAGAGTTACATTATACCTCAACACTTGTGTATGTTGTGTTGTCAAAATGTCCTTTCACATTTGTTTTTTACTTAAACCTCAACTATTAGATTTTAAGACATGTTAAGTCGTCTGAATCCGGATACTCAAAACCAAAAATTTTGTAATAACTAATGTCAATGACACCCAATATACTGCTGATCAAGTCTACAAGTGGTAATGCTGTTATTATTAAGTCAGAAATTATTCTGTTGATTAAAATTGCAGTTACATCACTTTGATCTAGGACTCTCAAATAAACGAGGTGGACAAAGTAATTAATCAGGCTGTAATTGTGGAGTGTGGCATCAGGACATGACCTACTTCTCAAACGTAGACACTCTCCTCACTGTGGCTTCACAAAGGTGTGCTTTCATTATGCATTTGACATTTGCACAGAGCTGCAGAAGAGCTGAACCTAATGAAGCTCCATTGAAGTTATACAATGAAAGAAAACACCTTTGCCTATTCTCATAGCCTCATCGTCTGTTGTGTCTCATGCAATTCATTAATTTTGTTTTGTCGCTGCATCAAAATGTCTGCGTTTGTTTGTTTACAAGGACATCCTCTGCAAATAAAGTATATCAAACTAACCAAGAGAGAGTTAAAAATATAAATGTTTTTTTTATGTGAGACAGTTAAAGGCACGTTAACCCAGATTTTGCCGGGTGATTTTTTTTTTTCCAACAGTCCACACCTTTTGCTCACTTGCCTGATGCATTTATCAATTTAAGAAAAGCTTCTGACAACTATGATGCAAGAAACAGGAAAAAAGATGCTTAATTTCATTTGTTTGCAACACATTTCAATCTAAAACAAGTTAATTTTTTCTAGTTTAAGATGATTTATTTTTGTACTTAGCTGCGTCTTGTTCAGCTTTTGGCTCGCTTCCAGTGCACCGTTTTTCAGGTCACTGTCAATTTTTTTTTTTTTTTTGCAATCTACTTCTCCCTCTCTTCTCCCATCCACACTAGACCATTCGCTTTGGCTCTCCGCCTGCTTTGCACAGAGCTGAAGACACAAAACCATGCTGTCGGAGGGGCAAAGCTGCTGCAGTGGGTTTACGCCTGGCAGGAGTCTTGTCTTAAAGCTGTAGAGATCCACTGCAATGCTACGTCTCGCACTACTAGCCTCTTTTTACCTCCTCTTTAAACTGCACTTTCACTCACATCTCCATCTCCGTCATCTGCTCGGCTCATCACACTCACTTTTGCGGCTGCTGCAGCATTTGTTGAGGTAAAGCCCTGTTGACAGAGTTGAGTGATTCATCTGTGCAGCTCATATACGGGGGACTCCTGCGTTTTGGACGGATCTAAATCGAGCTCAGGAAACAGCAGCGTGAGTCAGTGAGTGTAGTGTGTTTGTGTGATGATGAGTGGTGGTATGTTGAACTGCACATCATTACTGCATTGGCACCATTCCTGCAATATTGTTTTTTATAAACGATGCTTACTGTGTGTCAGATTCCTAGATTGAGTTGAATTGGATTGATGCATACAGGAACACATTCATTTTTCAACTTCTGACTAGTATTTTGAATATATTACCTTTTAAGCGTCAAAGGAGTAATAGTGCACCAAGCCTTTTCAGACTCTGTATTCAGTAGTCAGATTTTATGTTTTTGATAAATTTCAGAAGTTTGAAAAATACCAAATGCAACTCTACACCAGCGGTTTTATAAACTAACAGAGAAATGTTAGTTTGGATTCTCCGGGTGAAAGTTTTAAGACATTATATTTCCAGAAATGTATTTAATCTGAAACATTCTTAAAACATGCCTAAAGATTTAAGACTTTATTGTTACTTGGTACCATGATGACAGTAAAAAAAACCTTTCCAAATGACTAACAATATAATATTCTTGTAAAATCAGAAATATTATTTATATTGAACTACTTTTATAGTCATGTTTTTAAACGTCGGGGTAACTAGCACTTTCACTCAAATTAGATCTGTATAGATCTAATTTGTTGTGTAATAATCACTTTCTTGGACAAATTGCTTTGTTCAGTCAATATTTATTTCACTGATGCAGGGCTGAAGGTAATTGCTGTGTTTTAAATCATGTTTTTTATTGATTGTGCTTTCCCACAGGCTGGTTCAGGGTCCCCCAACATGGCTGCAACCATTCAGGACTTTCAGCGGGCGGAGTCAGACCGGCTGAATGAAGTCAAGGGACACCTGGAAATAGCCTTACTGGAAAAGCATTTTCTGCGTGAGTACCTCTACAACAGTGTGTGGTTATATCTATGTGACAAGCAGTTTGAGTAAATGAGTGTTGTTGTTTTTTTAAATCTTATAAGTAGCTTTGACTTTGTGTTGTGTAGTTCCTACTGAAGACAGCGCAGGACACATTTTTGCATCTCACAGGAAAATTATAAATGTATGTGATTTGTTCCTGATTGTGTCAGTATTCTGTGTCTTGTCCTATGGTAAACTCTGGATATTTGTGTGTCAGCTCGAATCTAGAGGTCTTGTGATGTAGGTCTACTTCCTAGTTTCACTCTTGGAGCAATTCATTCTTTTTTACTTCCACATATTAAATGTTGATTCTGAACTCAATTTAGTTAACGAGAAACGATGAACCAAGGAAAAATACTGGAGCCATATTGTTAATGAACTGTGATGTTTGGAAGCTTCTTTTGCTGTTGTGTGATTTCTTTAGTATTTTTATTGATGGAATCAAGGTGGAGCACAGGTAACTCATCTAACATTGATTTCTTTGACTTTAAAATGTCCATTTTGCTTTCTGTAGTATTTTTGAGAATGCCACAGATATTTTGTGTTCAATTGATTGTATATAACCTTAATGGAAGTTTTGTATGCAAATGCTTTATTTATCCTGTGCAGATTTGATATTGCATTGTTCCTGCAGAACCTTGAACTGCTGAATTTAGGTTAGGACTGGCTGGTTTCCATAGTGACCTTAACTGTCAAGTTAACTACAGTTAAAAATTTGCTTTGGCACATTTACAGTAATGTTCATTAATGTGCGCAGTCCCTGTTCAAATAAATAAATAAAGTAATTAATAAAGTCTGCCCGCAATACTAGCTGCTAAGATGGGCAGTGGATGGAGGACTCAATGAGACAGTGAAGGACAATGTTTGGCAGTACTGGAGCATTGGGATTGGTCAGACATACAAATGTTTGCAGCTGTTTGTAATCAGAAATACCCATTGTAACCATTGCAGTGCAGGGTGATATGTATTTTTAGTAGAAATGTCAGTTCCTACATCGAGCACATTTTAACTGTTTTGATCAGAGCATAATATCACTTTAATAAAAAAGGCGGGGGCACAGTTGTTTGTTTCATACTGCAGTTAATAATATGGAAGTTTAGTAGATGAAGAGCCTTGTCAGCTTAGTGACATGTACTATCACTTATTGTTACATTACCCCAGCAGACAGCTGTCAAACCAAGAATTCTCTCTTCTTTAATGCCATAAATAATTACTTTAGCAGCAACTGTGGTTTGGAATTAATAGTTATACTTAATACTGATCTACACGTATTATGCTTTATTCCTAAATACTGTATACAGAAAAAACGCAATAGCTCCACTTTAATGTATGTGGTATAGTTTCTAGTTGAGATAACGGTAAAAAGTTGTTATTTCTTTAGTTCAGCAAACGTTCTGTATCACAGTTCCAACGTCCACCCTCTGACCCAGTGTGTGGTGATTGGGACTGGTTGTTCTGTCCCATGCAGCACGTTGCCTGTCCCGTGATGTGAAATGGGCTGTGAAGTTTCCCCTCCCCGAGAGCTCTGTGTGTCTATTAGAGAACGGTGAGAGAGAGAGAGTGTTTGAGAGGGAATACCTTAGGCTATGTCCGCTCCCATAGTGGTCATACATGAGCTAAAAACCCTGTGGCTCATGGCTTATGGATCTGACTTCTTCTGGTTCCGACACCACTAAAGTCTTCTGTCATAACACTGTTCATTTTCAAACCATTATCATCTGTGTATAGATGCAGAACATACGTTAAATGTATGGTAAGCTTTTATTTCTGTCAGTTTTTCTTTTTTGATTGGGAGAAAACATTCCTAGCACGCAAACTCCACACATAAAGGCCTTCCCGTATAGAAGAATCAATAATAAGCTCTTTGCAGTGAGGCCAGATTCAAAGCCAGGCAGTTGTATCCTTCTAGGCAAGGTGCTGTATGTTTTCTATATATCCTCTCTATTTTGTAGGGTTGTCAAAAGTATGGAGAATCAGATGCTAAGAAAAAATAAAACATATCTATATCAAAAAGAGCATTTTTCATTATCACTGTGGTATTGAAACTGGTATGGATAATCAAGTCTATTCCTTAGTATTGAAATAGAGTTTGAAATTTTTGTACAACACTACTGCATACCTCGATCAAACAACAAAACATACTTTTTTTTTGACTACAGTTAGGTACTTAACATTCATTTTATGTTTCCATTATCTTTACTCTGTCAGATGATTTCCCTTAAAGGACACTTTGTAACTCTTTTTGCTTGACTAGTTTTATTCTAATTCATGCTCGTCATACAAAGAACTTACTCAGCATTTCATCAAAAAGATACTGTGTGTTTGTTGTTTATAACTTTTACTACAAGACTTTTTCTTGTAACTCGTTCCCAATCCATAGTTGTTAATTTTTCTTCTCCTGGACAATCTTTAGACTCATCTCCGGTTGTATCGTAATTGTTCTTTGGGGAACAGTGAAGCGTGACAATCCATTAGCCTCTAATAGTGGCCTAAGCTCTCTGCCCAATACATTTTATTTACGATTTTCATTTAAAGTGATTCATTCTTGTCACCTTTCTTCAACTTGGATTTAGTTTCTCCAAGTGATTATTCCTTCAGTTGTTTTGAGACACATTTGCTGGTTTGTTGGGTCAGACCACATGCGTCTGTTTTCATTGGTTAATCACAACACTTAATAATAATAATAATAATAATACATTTTATTTATATATATATAGCACTTTTCTAGACACTCAAAGACGCTTTACATTTTGTCATAACACATAACAGAGTTGCATTATTTTGTTTCTTTATTAACTGTCAGAGCTATGCCTTTTTATTTAAAAGGAACCCCGAGAATTTTTTATTGTTCGTTTTTCGAGTTTTCCTTATATCATCAAAGATATAAATACACATGACAATTATCTGAAAAATCTACCGTTTTATTAAACTTTTAAGAAATATATTTTCACGGAAGACGCCATCATTGTTTACAACACAGTGCATTATGGGTAGTATGACGTCGAATCGTGTAACTACGAGGAAAGCTATGAAAGCTTACCACATTCTCCTTGTTTCCTCCCGAGACGAAATCACAACCCAAAGCGACACAATGTACCATTTTACAATGTGTTGTCAACGAAAAACTACTGACGCTCCTCTTAACCAGATCAACGGCAACTGTTGCAACTGTTGCTTGCGACGCTCACTGCGCCAGTGCGCCACACGATTCTGCGTCATCACCTCAAGACGGCGGTGCCCGTAAAATCAGGAAGTTGTTGTAAACATGACAATTTTACGTCAAACGGCGAATATTTTATTTATTTATTTATTTATTTATTTATTTATTTATTTATTTATTTATTTATTTATTTATTTATTTATTTATTTATTTATTTGACAGGGACAATGCAATCAGACATAGTTACAAGCAAAGCATGCAGCTGATGCGACGCATATAGAGTGTATAGCTACTGCTAATTTTCAACTCCTGTCCCTGGTTGGGCTTTCCCTACAGATAAAATATAACAATAAAATGTTAATACTTTAAGTTCTACTTTTTAGTAAGTATACATACACGAAGTATTTTGGATCTATTTATGTAAATATTCGGGGTTCCTTTTAAGATTCAAGACTCTTTTGTGAATTCTAGTTTTATATGAACAAATTAAACTTTTTTTGATTTAACTTGTGTCTTGCATACATTCCAGAAATTAATTGTGAAAAAAGCAAGCATTTGTAGTTACTGGTAAGAGATTAACAAGAACTACAAATGTAATATATTCAACATAATTTAACATCAATCCTTTTAATGCTTTAGGTATAAGAGAGTTTCTTCATTATTTTCCCACCCATTTCATTTGTTTTATGCATACAGCACTGTAGTCAAAGGACAGTTTCATTCAGATTTTTCTAGCGACCTAGAGAGGAACATTCATTCTGCTTTTGTATACTACACTGTTGTGTAATAATCACTTTTAGCAGAACAAAGGGGTTGTTGTTTGTTAACCGTGGATTTCTGCGTTGTGTAAGTCAGAAACATATAGAACGTATAGTCAAAAGCTCTTTGCATAATGTGAGAACAGAGGTCGTAGTTTATGTCAGTAAAGAAGGAAGTACTTTATGAACTTAATACTTAACATGACCAAAGCTATATTGAAATTAATTTGGTCTTAATTTTGTCTTCATTGCTTATTGCATGTAATTGTTTTTTTTAACAAACATTTTACAACATTCTTTATATTAATAATATTCAGTTATCCCAATAGGTTTGGAAACATTTGTTATTGTTTGAGCCCAGTATAAATAATTTACGTACACAAAGTGGCTTGATGTGTTCACTTGTGTTCATTTTTGTATTGTTTAGGGTTCTTGGTTCTGTTGTACTAGAATGGTAGAGCTGCTGCAATAGAAATGACCTACAAACTGTGTTCATCCTGATTAAAATGTGTCCATAAAAGATTTGAAGTACAAATTTATCCATAAAGTTTCTGCTCAGTGATGTTTTTTGTCATCCTTTCTATGTGCTCTAGACACTGCGTCCTCGTGAATGTGGTAAAGGTCACTTTGAGCCTGCTTAGTGTTGACTTAAGCTCCTGTCACATTGTGCAGAGCAGAGCAATCACATGAAGTTATTACCTGTCACATTTTGAAGCTCACATCAACCCCACTCCCCTGTAGTGATGCATGTGCCTGTGGTTTGTGATGCAGACTGCACTGAGGGAGATTAACAAAGCATTCATCTGCTACACGTATACTACTCTTCTGTACTGGTGCTGTACCCTAATATTAATAAATTGCTGTTCATGAGCATTTTATGTTGAACCCATAATTAAATCTGCTGCAATGTGCTGTCTTTAAAAGCTGTGTTGTGCAACATTTATGGCAAAACTGTCGATAATATAGTACAAGTCATTGAAAGTGTTTTTATAACTTTGAATGAGAATGTACATGAAAGCTCTGAGATACAAAACTATGCTACTTGAAGTGAACAGTTAGAGATTGATCAATATGTTTCTTTATGGCCAAGGTTGATACTGGATGTGGATTTATTTTTGGTCAGTATATATATTTTAAAGGATTTAAATATTCAGTCATTAATGAACAATGAAGACAAAAGCAAAATCCTTTCCCCAAACTGAACATGCCAAGTGTAAAAGCACATTATTATTATTGATAATAATAATCATGTAATTATTAGGGATGTAACAACAATTGTATTGTGGTATTGCGATTATCATTCACAATCAATATTGTTACATATTGTTACAAATATATTGCGATACCAAAATTGTCACGATATATCGTCGTCATCATCAAAAAATCATACAATTCTAAATATTTTAATGAACACACAAAGACACAAGACCTTAAAGTCGATCTAATCAATTTAATCTGAAGCCATGAATTTGCACTAAAGAAAAGAAACTGAATGATATAAAAGAATGAAATAAACTTTCATGTTTATTATTGTTACCATAATCTCAATATTGTAGGCCCTCTTAAATATCATAATAAATATTGTATCATGAGCGTCATATATAAAAAAAAATTCAGTATTGTGAGATTTGCATAGTTACATCAGTAATAATTATACTACTTTGCTTTCCAAATACAACCAGGCCTCAACCCAAATTATCAGGAAAGATAAATCAAATTAAACTAAACCATGGACAAGGTAGTTCTTCTAAATCATGAATAAAACAGGAGAGGACAAAAACTGTTGATTGAACAATAGTGCTCGCCCAGTAAAGACATTTCACAGCACTTTTCATTTTTGTTGCAAATAGTCTGTGATGGATGTGATCAAAAGTAATAAATATGGCCAGAGTGAAAACAAGAAAATGACTGGCATGTCTCCCGACTTTGTAGGAAATATATTCAAACGCACTGCCAAATGAAGTAACAGCCATTACTTACACCATATGATATGGATCTTAATTTAGTTTCCTTTTCAAGATGGAATTGGACTCCTTAACTTTAGGAGAGGTGAGGCAGACAGCCAAATAGCTTTGTGAATGAACTCTCCATGCGTATGATTTGCTTTGTTTATGGATGTTGCGTAGTTGGCACATGTGGTTGCATCGTATATACATCGCCTCTTCTGTATTACTGCCAATTATACACACTGCACATCATAAAGTTGCTGTTTGCCAGCCCCTCCTGTTGTACACCTTAGTATTTTATGGGGTTCATACTTCATACAGAAAACAAACAAACAAAAGCCCCTCTAATTTCGGATATATTCAATTTAGTGTATGTTTGCTTTGGTCAGTTTTTGTTCAGACGTCTCACTGGGATAATCGCAGAAGTGGAAGCAGGTCACTGTTTTGCAATTCTCAAGTAAGTCTCGAGTCTTTTGCCACAAGTCAAGTCCCAAGTCAAAGAGAGAAAAGTCCAAGTCCAAGTCCTCTGCTTTTAAGGTCTCAAGCCTCTAACGTTCAAGTCCAAGACAAGTGTCGAGTCACTGACCTTCAATTCCAAGTCTAAATCCATTTTATCAAGTCAAGTCTCAAGTCATCAAAATAGTGACTCAAGTTTGATTCAAGACCAAGGCATGACTTGCAAGTCCACATCTCTGGATAAACAAGATAGTGTAACAAAACAAACAAAAAACAGTTACAAATGATATAGTAATCACAAAAAGTACTAACAAGCATCATAACCTGAAACAGCTTCATCACCTATTACCCCCATTGTTTCAGTTGTTGTGGTCCTCTCTGCTCCTCTTGTCTGAGCCAATTTTAATGTTAACTGAACAACTAATCACGACTAGAGTTGTCAAAAAATTGATTCCGCGATACTAATCGATACTAAAACTGGTATCGATACTCGATACTCGTTTGAACAAGTATCGACATTTCTAAGCCCCGCCCCCTTTCTCAGCTCGTACGCTAAGCCCCGCCCCCTTCTTTTCTCATTGGAGATGGAAATTATGGAACTATCACATACTGTATAGCCTATATACTACATAAACAGCAAATGTGTCTGATAATAGAACAAAGCCCATTCTTAATGTAAAGGTTAATGAATCAAGTTAATAATAAACAAATAATGCATTAAAATACTATTATTTTAATAATATAAAAAAGAAAAACATAAATAAAATAATAATAATTAAAAAGTAAAAATTCTATCATAAGAAAAAAAAATTAAGTTGACACCATGGTATCAAAATTGATATCGAGTATTGAGTTTTTTTCAAGTATCGAATCGAGTTTGAAATTTTAGTATCGTGACAACACTAATCACGACTAGATAAGGATAAAAAAATAATCATAATCTTGCCATTGTTAAACACATAAAAAGACTAGATTCGCTTCATACGTTAAACTCCATCTCAATGCCTATTTCAACATATTAGTTTAGTTTTTATTTGGTGAAACATATTTTAAAAATCTCGATTTGGAGATGAAATAGTTTTAATTAAAAAAAATCACATAATATACCACATTTTATTGACACTAATCCTATGGTGGATTGTTGTGTAGAGCCTGATTGACGTATAATCATCAGTAGGCTTTATTCCCCTCAGAATTTCCAACCATTTTGCAGTTTTCACTCTCTGTAAATTGACTGGGGGCGGATATTACTCCTCCTCTCTCTTCTTTGACGTCTTTGGCTGTGCTTCTCTAAATAAGCCGGTCCCACGCTGTAGACTAAAACAAACACGCATCTCAGTACATTGTCTCTATGTCGACAGGAGGCGCGGGTCTCCACTTACAGATGGTGCGTGTGGACAGAGCTGGTTTTCTTCCACAATGCTGTTGCGATTGTGCTGTGCTATTTTAGAGGCACTTTGCTGGTTAATTTGTGACTACATCTCCAGGCAGCGTGCAATATCAAGTGCCTACTGCAGACCACACTTACCCTGAAACTGTATTGCTACAAGATAAAGTCTGGAGAAATGTAATTTCTATGCCATCGTGTTAATCTGAAATAAAATCTACCGTAGACCTTTCTGTTCAATAGTTCTTACAATTTCTCTTCTCAAACTCAGTGCTGAATTTGTGTAGATATTCTAAGCACAGACATATTTTGGGAGATAATTAGTTTGCTTTGCCCTTTCTGTACATCTAAATAGCATCAACATATCTTCTCTGAATTGAGAAACTAGCATGCCAATGTTTTTAGCTTTACTATGACAACAAAACTCGCCCTGGCTTCTAAAAAGTTAAGCAACTTTAACAGTTTTTTAAATTTATTTTTTTATGAAAAATAAACTTTTCCCGATCACATATTGTTACAGTATGTATTCTGGTGAAAATAAATATGCAGTGTCTCGTCTATGGCCAAGAACAGACCAATAATTTGGAGGCTGTCAGTATTCAATATGAAAGTGAGCAAAACTTGTGGACTTATACAAAAGAAAAACATGTATTTTTGCTTGTTTCCATTTTAAGATCGCAAAAGATTTGGTATGACATCTTTATTAAATCTGGTATAGCATCTTAATTTTGTTGTTTGCTTTTAATATTATGGTATAGTGTCTTTAATGTTATTGTTGAGTGGTAGATTTTGAAAGTTTCTCAACAAAGTTTGTTTAAAGACTCACTGTGTCACTTTTTCCCCTCCAAAAAAATCATGCGTAAAATCCTGCTCTTGTGGTTGGATGTTTTTCTTGGACTAACTAACAGCGTATAAATGAGCTTACATTTCCCCCAAAATAACTTTTATTATGTCTAGAGACGAGTGTCTTTAACGACTAACTTTTATTTGCAGCAAATTTGTTCTAGACTCAAACCTGGGAGTTTAAAAAGTAACTGTCCACCAGTGTAGCATATAATTTATTGGTAACACTTTAAAGTACCGCCCGCTAGTTAATAGGTAACTACGGGGGTACTTACTGGTACTTCTGGTGTTAGTACCAGTGGTAGTTACTGGTAACTACAGTGGTACTTGTAGTGGTACTTAGAGTCACAAGTACTGGTAACTAAAGTGACAGTTACCAGTATATTTAGTATTAACTACAGTGGTAGTTCACTGTCAGTTACTATAGTAATTGATAGCTAACTAACACTGACAGCGGGTCGTATTTTAAAGTGGACAAGGTGGTACTTCACTGTCAGTTACTATAGTAATTGATAGCTAACTAACACTGACAGCGGGTTGTATTTTAAAGTGGACAAGGTGGTACTTCACTGTCAGTTACTATAGTAAACTCACTCCCTCAGGTATAGGAACCCACAAACAAACTGGGGCCAAGGGGAGCGTTCCCTTTAGCTCAATGCGTTTGTCAGGTTGACCGGCGCGTGGGAGACCCGGGTTCGACTCCCGCTCAGGACAAGTGTAAGACCATACCCGTTACTCTATCAATTACTGTAGTAACTGACAGTGAAGTACCACCTTGTCCACTTTAAAGTATGACCCGCTGTCAGTGTTAGTTAGCTATCAATTACTATAGTAACTGACAGTGAAGTACCACCTTGTCCACTTTAAAATACGACCCGCTGTCAGTGATAGTTAGCTATCAATTACTATAGTAACTGACAGTGAAGTACCACCTTGTCCACTTTAAAGTATGACCCGCTGTCAGTGTTAGTTAGCTATCAATTACTATAGTAACTGACAGTGAAGTACCACCTTGTCCACTTTAAAATACGACCCGCTGTCAGTGTTAGTTAGCTATCAATTACTATAGTAACTGACAGTGAAGTACCACCTTGTCCACTTTAAAGTATGACCCGCTGTCGTTGTTAATTAACAGTTAATTAATGTAGTAACTGACAGTGAAGTACCACCTTGTCCACTTTAAAATACGACCCGCTGTCAGTGTTAATTAACAGTTAATTAATGCAGTAACTACCAGTGAAGTACCACTGTATTAAAGTGTACAAGAAGACCAGCTGTCAGTGTTTTTTTTTTTTTTTTTGGAACTACTACCAACTTTTACTGTAATTTAGCTAGTGCTAAATACATTATTTACTAGTAACTACTGTTTAAAGCTTAACCAGCTGTAGTATGCAAATATTTTTGGGGGTTTGTCAGTAAACATTTTGTAAATTGTTAATGTGTTTCATATCTGTTGTGGCTGTGAGCATAATAAAGAGGTGTCTCTTTGTATTAGATTGCCCAGTGTTTGATTTTTATCATAATCTGTATTATACACAATATTTGCAGTAATAAACTTGTTTCATAACAGTCTTTACCTTGTTTGTGTAGCATCACAAATAGAACCACCAAGTACACAATTAAATATCACTAGAGGTACCCGTATAAGTACCACTAATTAGTACAAATGATGCCACCATAATCATTAATTATCATTCCACAAAAGTACTAGTAACTATCACTATAATTAATACTTAACTAGCCGGTAACTGTCACTTTAGTTACCAGTACTTGTGACTGTAAGTACCACTACCAGTACCACTGTAGTTACCAGTAAGTACCACTGGTACTAACACCAGAAGTACCAGTAAGTACCCCCGTAGTTACCTATTAACTAGTGGGCGCTATTTTAGTAACTGTCAATTAAGTACTAGTAACTACCACTGTAGTTAATACTAAATATACTGGTAACTGTCACTTTAGTTACCAGTACTTGTGACTCTAAGTACCACTACAAGTACCACTGTAGTTACCAGTAACTACCACTGGTACTAACACCAGAAGTACCAGTAAGTACCAGTAAGTACCCCCGTAGTTACCTATTAACTAGCGGGCGGTACTTTAAAGTGTTACCAATTTATTTGGGTTTCTATTTAAAGATCATGATACAGAGTCACCATTTGGTCTCCTGACTTTTTGCTGTGCTGTTCAAAGCCTTATCCAGATGAGCCCCACTGCCTCATTCTAAAACATCAGACGATTTACTTTTGTCCTTTACTTTGGTGTGAGTGAGCACACCTGTGTCTGTGCTGAGCAGGTGAAGAGCTGTGTCACTAAGCAACAACCTCAGAGAAGGCTGCTTTGGGTTTGGATGTCGAGAGGTGTTTTTCTTTTCTAACATTCTCAGTTAATACATTTTTAAGCATTTTTATGTGCTAAATAATTTGACTGTTTAAAAATATTAATACACTCTTAACTTAATTGTATCATTGTGGGACATTGTGTATTGATCTGGTGAAATGATTTAGCTTGGACAGACACAAAAAAGTTAAACATATTGATAAGTAGTTGCTACAAATTCAATTGCTTGTGTTTGGTTTTTCCAGCATCACTTGGATCTTAAATGTTAGTATGGACTTTGCAGTCTTTTAAAGATAAAGTTGTTGAAAACAAAAGTATTCTTTCTATTTGCTTTATTATAAACACAAAATGCCACCGAATTGATTTTTGAGTTTTTTTCTCACTGTTTCAAAGAACTTAATTTACACATTGATTATTTTTTCACCGCTTCATCATCAGACAAAGCACTTTCATTCATTACTTTATTGACATGTCATTGCCTGGCGACTTTCTGCTTGAATGTAGGAGAGTTGAATCAAAGCTGCCAGTGTTTCTCAAATGAAGAATATGTTACTCTTTGGAAATCATTGTAACATTCAGAACTAAATCTACTTTATTAAAAAATAAATAAATAAACAGGCACTTTCTTAAGATTTGAAATATCTTTTTTTGGCTATGGCCTGGCAAAATGTCCTTTTTCGCCCACACACACAACTGGCTTTATCAAAGGAATAATGACCTTTTTTTGACATATTGAAGGTCCCTAGAGAGGACCTCTTTACCACTGTCTTAAAGCTATCCATCAGCACCTGGAAGCCCATGAAGCATTCCTCGTTTTCTATCAAAGGGCTTTTCTGATTGTTTCTACAGAAATCTGCACCTGTCATTTGTTTAGGTTTTTTTTGGGCTTTTTTTTTTTACTTTATAAGAAGCCATCTTTGTTGTAAATAGGAACAGACCATATGATGCATTATTGTGGCAACCAAGCCCATTATAATTGTGGAGGCGGACTATGGATTTGGGCTGGGCAATGAGAAAATTTATAGTCACAATTATATATCATATAGATCAATCTCGATTTTCGGTTTTGATTTTGTTTAATCTATTAAAATAAATAAATAAATAAATATGCTGGGTTTTATGAACATAAACAAAAACAGAAGCTTATTATTTGTTGTTGTTTTTTTTAATTACATATCATTCAGCCTCAAAGTTAGACTTTTGCTCCAAACTACTGTAATTTCTGGATTATTAGCCGCTACTTTTTTCATGAGCTTTGAACTATGCGGCTTATAAGGCAATGCAGCAAAATTATACATTCTCATAGACTTACTATTAACAAGTGCGGCTTATGTATGTACTTTATAATTTTTCTCATTTAAATCTAGTGGGTGCGGCTTATATTCAGGTGCGCTCAATATCACAGAAATTACAGGTACATGTTTTTACTGACAAAGGGATTGTTTGTTGATTTTTTTAATTCTAAACCTACAAAACTAAATATTTAATGATTCAACATATTTTTTAAAGTAATGGATCAGCTCTACTTTGGATCCAGAAAAATGACAAGAAAACTAGGTCTACCTCAACTTGTATGCTGAGTGGTTATAACAGAATTTTTTTTTATCTAATGAGGTGTGCAGACCTACTGTACTTTTCTTGACATTTTTGTGTTTCCTTCTTTGGTGATGTACTTCTTCACCATAATGTTCCTGTCTATAACAGCTTTTTAAAGTAGTGTACAAGTGTGCAGTCTTTCCTGGCCAAGCGTCATAGTCTTTTTTTGTTTCATTTATTGAAACTGTATTTGTAATTTTACATCCATGTCAAAATGATTCAAGTCTATTGCAGCAGACTATGTGTTTCATTTTTCGTCTAACCCACATCTTTTCACCGTGGTTCTTCTTACAGAAATCAATGGTCGTCATCTCGGGAGTTGTAAGCGTGACTAATGAATCTGTCAGTGTTATACGATTATTACTGTAACGCATGTGAAGTCAAGGACATACATCACTACATTGTTCCTCGGAGCAGAGCTGAAATGACCCTTCGCAGTGGTGCCATTATGTCCAGTTTAGTGCTGTAGGAAATCACTGGTGACTTAATGCATTCACAGTCATTGCTCATTCTCTCTTAATGTCCCCTTACTCCCAATTCCTGTTCATTCAACCTTTGCTTTATTGAGTTTGGTTGTGCACAGATCCCAGTTACTGTATTCTCTAGGCTGTGAGGGGGAATTAAAAACGACTCCAGATAATATTTGGCACTTTTTGTTGTGATTAGCTTGAGGTCCTAAATAGAGCTGGGCGATATTGATAAAGTTTTTGACATATCTTGATAATTATATAATGTCAAACCAGCAGGAATTTTTTTTTTGCTTTAAATGTATTATTTGAAATGTAATGATCAAACTGATAAGGCTGTAGTCGCCTTAAGATGTGTTTCAATGACTGACCCAAACTGCACTCACAAAACCACAAGCTTTTTTGTTTAAGTAACTATTTGCAAAAAAAAAATTGAGCTAGACAAAATTGTTGAGTATAAAAAGTGTAAATGAGTGACTAAAATATCACATTTCTAGTCTTATTTGAAAGTTCACAATGTAACTTTCTGTTTGACATTGTTAAACAGCTTGTTTTGTATCATTTTTCACTATTATAAATATACTTGGTATTCAATTTTTGGATATCTTCAAAACAACAATCACGATATTATCAAAAATTGGATACATTGCCCAGCTCTAGTCCTAAAGCCCATATAACAGGAACATATCTTTTCCTAATACTGTTTTGTGGGCTTTGTTCATCACAGTTTTATATCAGCCAAGTTGCTTTTTGTAAAGAAAGGTTGAAAAACAAAGGCTCAAATTACTGAAAGTGCTGCCGTGTTCTAAAACAGAATATGTTCCCTCATTTCATCATTTACGATTGCGCCTTGTAGTGTTGTCACAATACTAAAATTTCAGACTCTTATTTCAATCCCAAAAGAAAATACTCTATTCTCAATACCCTTTTCAGTATCATAGTAGACTAAAAATAAGTAATGCTGTTTTCTTTGTTTAACATGGTGCTATTGTACTGGCTTGGATAATGGTCCAGTGCTTGAGGACCCGGTCAGATGTGGGTCTCTAATGTTGCTCATGTCCCGAATGAAAGGTCTGGAGAGGCATCAAAACCAGAGCCAGAGTGTTAGGTTCAACACTGTCTCCTTAAGCTTCCAACAACATAGATTTAGCTACTTACTTTGTGCTTTTGTTCTTGGTGCGTAAAAAAACAAAGGATAACCATTTCACACCTCTCAACTTATGTGTAAGGTCATGCTGCAAATGTTATCTATATTGGTGACACTCTTTGTCGGTCTGTACCTGTCTACGGCGGTTGTGACTCTAGTAAGAATTTCAACTCTCTATCTTATCTAAATCCTCAGAGATGAACCATACATTGTGGTCAAATTGAACCAGCCAAGGGAGAGATGATGTCGAGGCGATTCACACACAACTTACATTCTTGTCAAGACAAATAGTTACATTTCTAATTTGTTAAGCCTATTCTTGACTGTACCTGATTTATTGGTTAGAATGCAGTGCAAACATTTTCTAATCAGGGGATTATGTTTGTCAAGCTGTCGATAACTACCCTTCTTTATTCATTCACACCACTGAGTTGGTATTCCCATCTTTTCACACTTGTTTTGTGAAAACACATTTTATTGAGGAAGACTTGTTTACTGGTTTGCACAGTTACCTGGTAGTTTCAAAACTGCTGTTCAGCAAAGAACAAATCCTGTAATATTCTGATGTCAAGTATGATAACATCAAAGGGCAAAGAATTTAAAGAACGCACTGTAAAATGATAGCCATTGTCATTTTCACAGTCCTGTCATTAGCACAACTCTTTGCTTCGTGTGGCATAGTTCAAACACCTCCAAATCATCTACATTTCTCTGGACACATTAATTTCCTGTCCAAAACCTCATTTGGAGACTTGGTGCGATATTAAGTCATTGTTATGCAGTGTGTGTTTAAAACTGCTGTGAGTAATGACTCCTGAAGAAAACCAGAATCACTCCCATAATTATCTTTAACAATACAAAACTGAAAACGATGTGCAAAGAGCTGTGTTTTATAAGACATGCTGCATTTAACTTTTACAAGCTCCAGCTCATTTATTCAACTTTTGGACACATTTCAAATTAAAATAAACTGTCTGCTAATTGTGTCATCTTGTTGTGGTTTATTTGAGTATTTTTGTCATTCCTCTTCACACAGAGTGCTTCAGTGCAGCAGCCAGGACACTATTGATCCTGACTGTACATGACCTTAAACAGGACGGCCCCACCCTGACACAAGCCTAATTGATCCACTGATCAATAGTTATAGAATGAAAAATGGCAAATAAGCTGCAAAATGCCAGAAAAAACTGTAATCACATTTTTACTGTAAAGTAGTGTTTCAACAAAATTACATGTAGTCTCAATTGGACATTTTGACTGGTTCTTTTAATTGATTATGTTGGTTATCAAACATCTATTAATAACAATGACATTGCATTGCTCAGGTTGGATTAAAGTCTATTAATGAGAAAGATTGACTTTGCTTCATTTCTTGTGCATTATCTTGGTGATGCTGTTTTAACCACTGAACCGCAAAAGATTAACGCCTCCCGTACACAGACTGCGATGCGAGTTCGGGTCGAGTTCAGTACGTTTTTACTGCGACTGGTATCCCCCACTGACTGCGGTCTCCAGTGCTGCGGTGCTCCGACTGTGCTGCGGCCAAGAGGGAGAGAGCGTCTGTAGTTACGCTGGCGATACTTCAAAAACTCGGGCATTCACGGGAGTTCTCACGACTTTAGCATGCAAGCCCTTTGTGAGCGCTGATATTTGTCACAAGAAGGAAGAAACTCTGCACCAAACTTCGTGAAAATGTGCTTACCTTGAGTTAGCATCATGACACGGAGAGAAAAGTTGTGAAGCCTCTCGTGTCCTGTTGTTTTTGCTGCTCCACATGGTTTTTAATCCAAAGCCTGGCGGAGGAGCGCGCATCACGGGTGAAACTCTGGTCTGCCTCATTATGTCAAAGATATAACGGCTCGCAGGACCTATTTTCGCCGCTACAGCATTACCTCAGCGCTTGGTCCACTCTTCACCGCGACATGTAAACAAACGGCGCTAGAGGATGAAGTCATCGGCCTATGGCACAGATCGTTTATGCGCCATGACGTCCGTGACCGCTGCGAGCTGCGACAAAAATAGACCCTCTACGGATTCTTTCCGCACACTCGCGCGACTGTCGGACGTGACTCGCACTGCACTGAGGTCTGTGTACGAGGGCACATTGGTTTTAAGCACTTTCTAAGTCTTGCGTGAGTCGTGCGAGTCACGCCTCGCATTGAAGTCGCAGTCAGTGTACGGTAGGGGTAAATTCACACTAAGTCATTTTACGCTCTTCGTCTCCTGACTCCAGGTTCTCAGTTTCAGGAGCTTGGGCAATTTCAGACTCAACTCTGAACCAGAAGTTGCATAACACAGAGATATTGGTTTGGAATTCAAGTTTCTATAGGGGGCTTTTTGGTCGATGCCACTTTCCGCTCTACTGTGCATGTCGTCTGCAGAAAAATGCGCAAACCTATTTGATAAAAACAATAAAACAGGATGAGAAACTTGTTGTTTCAGTTAGGTATATGAACTGTATGGCTATTGAAACTTGGGACAGTGTTTTTCTTGTAGTTTTCACACTCACCTGAATCTAACGTGTGTGATTCATAAAGTCAAAGTTCATTTCATTCAGTGAAATGAACTTATGTTTCATTGCGCACAATGAGACACTCTTGTAGTTATCTGGATATTAATGTTAGACATTGTGCAGATACAACCAGCTTACTCTTACCAGTTGAAACCTTGCCCTCAGCACTCTCTTAGCGCAGTCTTGTGGAAAGCACTCAGTTTGTGTTTGTCCACGGAGCATTGAGCAGATATCTGTGATGTGATTAAACAGCAGATGTTATCCTGCCTCATCTCACAACATTGGATTAGGAGACATTAATTATCTGGATTAGCTACGGCAGCTTTATTTCTTTGCTCTAGAGACGCGATGTTCAGAAAACACATCGATATTTGAATTTCTAAAGAGCGTAGTCTTTTTAGATTTGAAATTATGAATACTGTTTTTTGTTTTTTTTTGCCACAACTTGAATTCAAGTCAAGGAAACAAATGCTTGGAAGTTGTTTTCTTGATGAAATCTAAAATAATAACACATAATATAGACATTTCAACTTCACCTTTTATTGATAATACAGTCAATGTGTTTTTGCCCAGCTTGATCGTTTTTCATAAGGAGTCTAGGGTATAAACACTTCTCATTTAAAATGGCAACGGCTGATATATTTACTTGAAGACTAGAACAGAAGGGCTTGTTTTTGGCATGTCTTTGTGGTTGATATTTCATCCTGTCATTTTATCATAACTTTCACAATCTCCTGTTCTGTCTTTGTAAAGTGTTGTCAGAGGATCAGAGCTGTAACAAAGACAAACCAATGGGAACCTCTCGCTTTGCACCGGTCCATCTCTCTCTGTCCCTCTCCAAACGTCTGTGAAAGGAGCCATTGTCTTTGGCCTGGATTGAACAACACACTCAGTACTTTTTCTTTAAGCTCTTAAAACTTGACTCTGAATAACTGGAATGTGATTAGGTTTCTTGTGAATACTGTATTCAGGCACATTTTTGTTTTGTGAAAGACCTATGATCAGTAAGTTGAATTAAAAATGCAGTTTGAATGGATGCAATTAATCCACAAAAAAAAAGAATGAGAAGAATCATGTAGCAGAACGTTTTAATTGGCATGTTGAGATCTTGAAAGAGTTAAAGATGTCTCGCTCTTTTAATTAAACTGATCATCTGATCATAGAAAACTTATTGACACTCAAATGTGCATGTTGATGTGGTGGATTATTATTCTTTTCTCAGAATTGGCTTCTTATGTAACAGACACAAGTGTCGACACAACAAGCCAGTGTGTTTTACAGTATGTGCCAATGTGCTCAAGCCTCAGATTCCTAACCTTCTTAAGTGTGTGGCCTCTGTCCCAGTCCCACCTCTGTGTGTACCTCTGCCTAGCCTTTCATTTTTCACCCCACAACTAAGTCAGACATAATTCAATTATCGCTGGACAGCATCTGTCTCTGGAATACCTGACAACATGGATCATATACTAAGTTAGTCTTGTAAACACATTTGGAAAGTCTGCAAACTATGGCTCAGTATGCGGACATCCCCAAAGCGGCCACACTACCATCGCGCTCATGCAGTGCCTCCCCCAGACTGGACCACTGCTGCGACCAAGAATGGAAGATTTTAC
Organism: Mugilogobius chulae; assembly: GCA_038363315.1. Classification (NCBI taxonomy): domain Eukaryota; kingdom Metazoa; phylum Chordata; class Actinopteri; order Gobiiformes; family Gobiidae; genus Mugilogobius; species Mugilogobius chulae. The sequence goes on along the minus strand of CM076407.1, from coordinate 33,201,001 downwards.
ATTTGATAGTTTTGAGATGCTTTACAGTGGAACTGTGGACAAGATCAAGAGCCATAAAATTAACCTCAACATCAGTAAGCTCATATGAATCTGTTTGGTTTATATTTGTAGAGAATGCTTTGCTGTTAACATTAGTAATTATTAACATGAATAGAATTCGTGCCACTTATACTTGTTCTTAGCATGAATCTAAAAAAAAAGGACAGTGAATTTCAATAAAATAATTGATTTGCTTCTAATACCTAAAAAGATTACATGAATTGCCTATGCCAAAAATGTACACTCTTAATGAGATAAGAAAAGGCAAGAGTTTACAATCAATAGAACGAACTGTTTAAAATGCAACTTTTTATTGATATGATATAGATTTTTTTTTTTTTATTTTATTTGAGTGTGTTTCCCATTGATCAAAGTGTGAATGATTTGTTACAATTTGAATTACCAGATAATTATGTTTGAGCAGCTATCAATACTGAACATTTGAACATTATTGTAGGTCTGGACAAATATTGAATTGTGAACTCACCTCTGTGCTGCTTTTTGTTGTTATCGTCACATCACAATTTACAATGAAGTATGATCTTTCTGAGCAAATCATGTTAAAGTAAAGCAAGGTTGGGAGCTACTGACGATAATGTTGAGCTGGCCCTTTCATTGTGATCCCTGGTACATTTTTAAGAATAAGTGTTATTCTTTATATTCCTTTTATTGATTGACTTGGCTGTGGAACATGTTATCTTTGCCAGTTGATAATGTGTTGCCATGACCATTGTCTGGCCCTCCACTACTTGTCCCCGTTCAAATATGGCCAGTAGAAAAAAAAAATGCCCATCCAAGCATGCTCTATGACAATATTCAGACAAAATAAAGTACAAAATGTTATTAGTTGAGGTTTTAATTGTTTGGATAATGTGAAATTGTCTTCAACTTTACCTTTCCTCATTTTTTTTATTGACCTTTATTAAACCTGGAAAGTCCCACTGAGATTTAGAATCTCTTTTGCAGGGGAGTTCTAGGGTATTGGAGAGGGGTGGCATTAATGGACATATTTTTAAAGATAGGGGACTGGAGTACCTGGAGGAAACCTACACCAAACATGCAAACTCCACATAGAAATGGGACCACTGAGCCAACAGATCACAGACACCAAGTAAATAAATAAAAAAACAAATAAATAAACAAAGGTTTAAAGTGATTTCAAAATTGTGTTTGAATATTGATCCTTTTAGGTCAGTTACTAGGGTTGGTAAATATAATTCTTTCCAAAAAGTCATTTTTTTTTTTTTTACTCATAATCTGCAAGATAATGTGTTCTTAAGTAAGTTAGTCAATCCTGTCGTAGATAAACAGTGGACCTAAAGATCAGAGTGGACTGTCTGCTGCTACTAACCCAGAACCTGAGCTATATTTAGGAGATATAAAGTAATTTTAGCCTCTAACCAGGGCAGTGGCGTTGTTGTCGTTAAAGACAGATTTTCCACCCCTGTTTGCAAATGTAGATATGCCACTCCATTGTACATGAGTTAGTCTAGTTTAAATACTTTGTTAAATTTGATACTATCATTAGAATTTAATATTGTTTTCTTTTGATTTAGTGATTTACAAGTTGCCATTTAGGAATAAAATTGAAAGTTGAAAGTGTGACAAACATTTTCAAGAATAAATGTGTTTTTGCCGTGAAATATATAAAAGACACATACTCAACAAATATTTTATAATAAATATAGAAATACACTACTTAAAGTGATATAGTGTAACACTCTGAAGGTTAAAAGTCACCTGCGTAATTCTATAAAAAAAAAAGTAAAAAGAATATTTTGGAACAAATCTTCATAGCTTTGTATTAATATATAGTGTGAAAAAGCGCAAATGGAACAACATTTCTATTAAAACCAGGAAGACCTCCAGGATATAAAAGTTGATTATTTTGTCATTTAATATTTCTGTACCAGCTAAGGTTTCAGTGAGAGATTGCTTTCCAGCAGCGTTGCCACCCAACACAGTGAAAGTGCCCTGGCATAACTTATTGGCATAAATGTTTAATTGCTGCAGGCCATTGTGTCTCCTTTACCCAGCATGCTTAGCGCCTGTTGCTGTTATGCATTTGTCTAATAGGTTTACAGCTGGTGCAGGACCTCCTGGCACAGACTTCACTAAGCTGCTTAGTCCACTGCAACCTTTGGCTGGCCTCGTGTGGACTTATGCACATGATCATAGTGGACTATTTATTTACATACCACCACAAATATAAGGCTCCTTAAAAAGAAATTACATAACGGTGCTCAAAGTTAGAATTACAGAACACAACATGGCACATTAGCTCACACAAAGCAACATAAAAAAAATATACTGTAAGTGGTGATAAAATTTTAAATAATTACCAACATAATTAAAAATATGCATTGATTGATTGATTGATTAATGTTATCACAAGCAAAATTTTCTCCATTGTCCTCATGGAGGTTAAAACAGTCATGTACTAATTTGTATACAAGTAAAATCTAAGCATATTAATGTTATTAAACAAAATATACACATATAAGCAATCAAACATTAAATGTAATTATCTATAGTTCTAAATAATAATTGAACGAGAATGCATAATTCTCTGCTTTATAGGTGCACTGTGTAACTTTCTGCAGGTGAAACGTCCACTACACAATTCAGTAAAAGCATTCACTTAAAACCATACTATAGGGCCCAACTTATTTATCAGTTGGATTTTATACTCTCACGAGTCATCGTAATCTGCAAAAAAGCAGATTGGCATCTATAAATTCAATTATTGCCAAGCGAGTTTCTGGGGCAGTTAACATTACAATGCAGACTTATACTAGGTGGTTGTCCATTTGTCCAGCAGAGATCAGAGGAGTCAGCACCGGTTACATCTCCACTCTGCTGAGGTTGTTTGGTTGATGTAAAGTTATTCGTTAGGATAATATTTACCTCGGGACATGTGTAATCTTTGAATTAGCTCCCCTATGCCTGAATGTTAACAGGTATTCGCACATTATCAGAGATCCTTGTAAATGTACTTAATCTTGGCCAAAAAGTTACACAGCACATTTTTTGATTAAAGTTTGGTCAACATTTGAAGAAGCTCTGAAAACCAGTAGTTTGTCAGACACATTTAAATATGTATTGTACTTTTTGTGTGAAAATCATCTTTAAGTGTGGTTAGTCAAGATTATTCTGCAATGTATTTTCATAGCCTAGTCTTGTCATCGTTTTAGTTTAGGAGCAGCCCAACTTTTGCTAAATTTAACATGTTTACTTTAGACCTGAAACTAATTTGTCTTTCTAAATATACTGAAAAGTTAAATATTTTAGTACCTATTTCAAAATGTGAGCATCCCTGGCCTGCTGTTATACATCTCTGTTGGAGGTTCATTGCCACAGGAAGCCATGATGAATGTTTTATTAGTTATAATGTGTTCACATAAAGGATGTAGTGAGATCAGATGAAGAAAAAGGGATTTTATAACCACAATTTTATATCAAATGTTACTATATCTTTCAATTTTTCAGTTTTGCTTTTTCAAACGTTTATTATTTTTTGACTACATCTTGCAATTTATTCTTCTTTGAAATTTGCGAGTGAAATTGATCTGTTTACTTCTTGTTTTGGGTCACAAATACTTCCAGGAATTTTGTTAACTGTCTTTAGGTTTTAATTGTGGCCTCCGCTTAAATATTGATGTGTGCCTTTAACGAGGACAATGTGTTGAGAGGAAATCCTGCTGATGTTGTGGCTTTAGAAAGGCCTGATACCTGAGCTCGGTCTGTGATGAGAGCTGACATAAGAGAAGGAAATACAAGGGACAGATGAAGGTGACTCCGACAGCAATGCAGTACGTCACAAATGTTTAGAATACTAGAATACTTTATAGAAGTTATTTAATTTACTTAATTTTCTTTTGTCTTTCCGTGCTCTCAATCAAACCAAAAATGGATTACTGTTAGGTGAAAAATTCTGAATTAGGCTTGTGTCTACTGGGGTGTAAAAGAGGCCATTGTAAAATCATCATCCTCCACAGAATAGTCTGCACCCCATTGAAACATTTATCTAAACCTGGGCATACAGTATCCAATTAGATCTCGCTTAAAACGGAAAAACATTTCTAGATAGATTTCTGTTGCCTACCTAATTTTTATCGTCTTAAAAACTGCAAGAAGTATTTCTCCCTTACTGTAATCTGAGCATTCACTCTTAATTCCATGTCTGATGAAGGCTAAGCGCCCGAACGTTACTGGGTGTAGCAAATAAATGATTTGGGAGCTCATTTGCTGTGCGGACCTTTTTCACTTGCTCAGATTTTCATCGTCTGTGTCAGCACGCAACTTTAGCTTGGATGTGCGTGTCTTTTTCACTTTCTACCTTCACTCTTAATTCACCACAATGAGTTCAGAATCGCCTGTTGTTGTAAATGGGACACTGCAAGCTAATTTTCACCCAAATACATATTTGACAGGATTTCTATTGCGTTAATATTGAAAAAGAGCATTGTCTCCCATGTCCAGCTCACTTTAATAGCATCTGAGACTTCTTTTGTACCTTTTTTATAATTTAGAACAGTCTATGGACAGAACACTGGAGTTTGTGTAGTGCTTCATTTGTCCTGGAAAGGTTTGTGATGAACGCCATCTCCTTAATCCAGTGCCTTAAGATAGAAAATGACTTTTGGATGCCCGCTCTAAAAGAAAGTGTTGAGAGAAACTACCTTTGAAGCCAACCATCTGACAGAAAAAGCTGTAATTGTCCTTGGCTTTTGTTCAGATTCCTTCTGTGATTTCCCTGTGAGGCAAAAGTGAGACTTGGCTATTGTTTAACTATAATTGGAATGTCTATTTACATGCTGACCTATATCACATATTGTTCAGGCTAATTTTATCTCACTCTTCCTCCTGTGTGTTTTTACAGAGGAGGAGCTGAGGAAACTTCGGGAAGAGACCAATGTGGATTCGATACGACAAGAGCTGGACAGAGAGCGAACCAAGAGACTGGATCTGGAGCAGAAGATGAACGATCTGCTCAAAAACAGGTACAGAACTGAGTCACACGGGACAATAAAGGGGAACGAGGAAGCCAATTATAGTACTGTTTTACATTTTATTTATTCAGATTAGCACACACATACATTTGGAATTGTAACTTAACTTTATTCTCTCACAAGCAATAGAGTATTATCACTTCTATTTCTGTATTTATTCTTCATGTGATTGGGTACTTTCGAATAATTGTTTAGTTGTTTCAAACACAAAAAAACAAAGAAAACTATTTTTGCAAAGTCTGAGCTGAGGTATCATTGCTTTAGAAGGTTCTGGGGTGTAAAGTTACAGGCAAACTAGTGTTTACATCAAAACACTAAAATAACACAATTTTCATATCACTGCTTTTCAGTTCTGTCCATACAATACTGTACTTAAAAAAAAAAAGCAGACAATAACAACATTGCAGAAATGTCCTACATTGTTTATCATTCTAGATGTTCTACTAAAATATGCTAAAACTCACATTTTGTTTTTTTATAAAATTGTATTTTATTTATTAATTGAATGATTGATTGATTGATTTTTCATTTTTATTAATACTTAAAATTAGCTTGTACTTTATTGTTGTAGCATAACTGACATTATTGTAATTAAATGTGTTATTAATAATTTTAATATGTTCTCATCAAACGCCATTAAAACTAAATTGGTTTTACTTCTGAAGTTTTAGAGGTAATCAATGATGATTATAATTTCTTCTTATCAGTCAAAAACACATTGTTGTACTTGATAGATTTAGGTGAGCACCTTCAGCTCATAAACAAACACTAGTGATCTACAGCTCCGTAATATCATCGGAAACAACAGCTGTTGCAGTTTGCAGGAAATTATTTCAGCACAGATTTTGTCAGTTCACGTCAGATGGTGTTTGCCTCAACCTCTGCGCTATTCCCTGAGCTACTGCATTTACAAATATAGGTCTCAGCAGCTTGGGGTGAGGGGATTCCCATTGGAGGTGTGCTTGTGGCCTTTAGGGAGATGGAAAGTGTGGAGCAGGAGAGCTTAGGGTCAGCCAAAAATGCTCATAGTGATAAACCAGTGAGTGTCAGGAAAAGGCCGCCCTTTGGCATAACACTGGAATCTAAAGTGATCACATAGTTCAGCTGCTGCCAATGGGAAATTCCACTTGGGCTGCAAGACTTGGCCAGTGCAGAGTTTAAGAGCTCTTTATGTACAGTAAGTAGTGGTCAGGTTGTGTCTCTGATAATGAAGGAACGACTTTAAACTAGTTTTAATAAGTGTCCCTGAGCAAGACATCAGTTATTCACAATAAAGCACTTTTTGTAAAGTTAATGTATGTTCCTTACATTGTAGAACCAAGATAGCCAATATAGAATATATAATTGTGGATTTTATTAAACAACATGCTTTAATTTTAAAGATATGATCGCCATACCTTTATTGGTTTATATTATTATTATTATTATTATTATTATTATTATTATTATTACAGTTTATATTTAAAGTCTTGTACAATTGTTTGACTCATTATATAATTGTTGACTAACTTGGCATTCAACCAACCAGAGTTTACACCATTTTCAAATAGATTGGTACTAGTTTGGTTCTAATATTTAACTGTGAGTGCGAATGACACTGTAGCAAGACATTGTCTAAACATCTGCTGACTTTATTACCACTGGTCGTGATTCGGATCTTGTCAAACAAACCAACCAAAGTCATGCTTAATAGGACATGAAACCACTTCTGCTTTAGCCAAGTCATGTTGGCACTTTGTCTTAATCATCAATTGTTTTTAGGTCAGTGATCATGTGCATAAATGAATGAAACACAAAAAACTAAAGCAAAATAGATGACTCAATACCAGTTGTTCTTTGTTCTGACAATTTGTCTTAGAGCCTCAGTTGCTCACTTTCACTTGTGTCTGGGTGTGTATGTGTCTCTCTCTCCAATAGTTTATGCATTCAATAATTCTTATGGGGGGTTATTTTTGGGCCATTAAGAGGTACACATAAGGACTTGTGGGGCTGATAAGATTTGCTTAATCATACATTGTCCCTGTCTGTTTCCTTTAGGCTTGAGGACTCTCCACCACAGCCTCCACGAAAACAGCAGTCTCCTTCCAACAACGGTACAGGTGAGACAGAACAGTATCGCACAAGAGGCCGAAGATTAGTAAGAATAAAGTCCTTGCATCAAGTGGAGGAGCTCAAGTGTTTTTTGGTACTTTTCACAATGAGGGAAAGATGGAGTATGAGGGACAGACTGATCAGTGCAGCATCAACAGTGACACTATCGAAATGACCGAAACAACAAATATGAGTATTGTAAATGGGTTCCCATGCATCTGCTGGGGAGATGAGAGAGACGTAGGCTAGCTAGTGCGACTCAAAGCTAGTGAAATGAGCCATGTGTACTTCACACACATGGCAATATACGTATTTACATATCATATTTTTACCACATTCCTACAATCTATAGCGCACCTTAAATAAATATAGAAAATATGTACAAAGCACATGGCAGAGCATGGAGAGCACGGACACTTTGATGGGCACTAGAGGCGGCACTTTATCTGAAGATTGCTCATGACAAACAGAAGATCGACCCAAAGTGAGCACTAGGGCTGAGGAAGTGTCAACTCCACTGGGTAAAGTGGATGCACTGAAAAAAAAGCAGACTCTCTGGCCATCTTCAGGCTGAGGTCCGAATCGGGGTGCATGTTGCTAAAGGGCTTTAGAGATGAGTCTTGAAATTCAGTTGTACGGCAGAAGCTCGGAGTAGAGCTGCTGCTGCTCCATGCTTAGAAAAGCTAGCTGATGTGGTGTGATATCACATCATTTTAACATCCAAATGAGTTATTTGTCATTTGGTAGGAATATTTTATTGTTACGTAATACGTCTAAAAGGAAAAGTCGTGATAGATAAGGTTGTGGTGTTGTGTAGGAAGCGTGTGGTGCTGGGCTCTGTAGGCTTTGTGTCGAATAAGGGGCTATTCTTGGATATTGAGCAGTGTGTGAGAGTTAACAATCCTCTTCTTTGCAAAAGACAACTCTATTTGTTGATTGAAAGTGCCAAATTTTGATGTTTTATGAGATTGTTTGAGTTGAATATGGGTTGCTGTGTGACGAGTTTTTGTGGTTAGGGACCTGACCTGTAGTGAACTTGTGAGTGACGTTTGAGAGAAAGAGGAAGGAAGACTGGGCTAATATTAGAAATGGGCTGCAGTTGTAGATCACTTCATCTATGCCAATGCTGCTGCCTTAATGTTGGAGGTGTGCCCTAAGGATAGAAACATAATAATTGTACATTTTCATTTTATTAAAGTGTTTTTATTAAGATTGATGCTATTTAGTGAAAAACAGTATGTACTTCCATACACACATAGTTCAGCAAATAGCTAAATAATAATTTAATATTATGCAGCTTTTGAAAATGAGACCTTGAGCTTAAAAATCAGAAAAAAAAAAAAAAAGTCAAAGTAGCTGAAAATGTTTTTGTAATTATAACGTTTTATTATTTGTTTGATTTGTATTAGTACTGGGCAATATGGGATATACATGTTTTTAAATAATTATTTAATTTAAATATTCATTTCTTGTCAAGATGCTGGATAAAATGGAGAAAGTATTGTTGTGGAAATCCGTGGTAAATATGTTGAGTCTGCTATAACTGTTGAATATTGGTTGTTGTTTGCAGCGGAGAAACAGCAGAGAGAAGTGTGGAGCTCGCGGTTGCAGAAGTGGCTGTATGAGCGTTTTGGGGTTTACCTTGAAGATTTCCGGTTCCAGCCGGAGGAGAGCACTGTGGAGGCAGAGGAACCACTAAGTGCTAAAAGGTGGGTGTGGCCTGAATACAAGATGAAGAGCCAACAATCCATCTGTCGTTGAGTGTTCAACATACAACATTTACAGAACACAAGTTGGCCTGGACAGTTTTAAAAACAGTTACTAGAGATACAGTATATAAAACTAGTACAAAAACAGAGTTTATTTTTTTTAAAAGTCCTATTATTTTGTGTTAATTAGTCTGATCAATAGAAGAGTGTTTTTTTAAATTTGTTTTTATTTGAATTAAGAATGGTATCAATTTCTTTGCTCTCAAAGACTAGTTTGTTCTAATCTCAGATAAAGTATTCTCATTTTTTATGTAGCAAATCACAGGTTATTTTGTTTGTAAAAGAAATTGCGGTAAACAAAAACACATATTTATATAATTTAAGCATTCATAGAAATTGGGGAGATTGTGTAAATTTATACACTTACACATCTATGTCATCATACCTGCTATTTTAACAGTTTAAAAATCTAATTTGGCTTGAGGCAGAAGTTTGGCTCAGATCTGAAGAACTGAAAGGTGGATGCAGACTTGAATAGTTCATGAAAGCATTGATGTGGATGTTCAAACAGATCTGATGCTATAAAAGCTACAAAGGGCTCCACAAGTACGCAATGAATAATCCAATAATCTTAGGGGCATCAGATTTCAAGACCCAAAATATATCAAATCAATGCAGTATGAAGAGAGCAGACTTTCACAGAATCATAATATGCAGTCTATTTTTTCATTTTCTTTTTCACTCTAGTGGTGAGTCATGCTGGTATTGAAACCAAGGTTGTACCAGATTCCTGATGCTTTAGGCCAAAATAAAGGGACAAAAGTAAGGGTGAATACAGAATACATGTCAAAACACCGAATAGATTTAAAAAAAAAATATTGCATCCTTTCTGCAATGAACCAACAAATAAACATGCTAAATCAACCAGCAAAACTAACAAATGGCAAAAATATTCAGAAATTAAATTTAATAACTGAATGTAGACATGCTTTTTGTGCCATAAAAAACCTTACTAGTGTTATTACACTTATCAGTTGGACCTCTATCCTTATTTAAAACTTTCAACTTACTCAGTGACATTAAAGGTTCAGTCACCGTCTTCAATAGATATACTTGTGAAGAGATTCATTCTGTCTTCTTGTTCTAAGTTTCCAAAATTGTTTTTCTTTTTGTCAGACAGGAGTGTTCCTCTAGCTGAAACATGTAAAGCAGGTAAAGAAACACTCCTGTCTGACAAAAAGAAAAACAATTTTGGAAACTTCAATAGATATAATTCAATATTTGGTTGAATGTAGTTATTTGCCTTGCCAGCAATGCATATTTTGACTTTTATACATAATTATATTGTGATATATCTAGACAAAAGCTGCATTGTTATGACCAGGCCAGTAGTATACCACTAAAATTGCTCTACCTAATTTTTTAATATATATTTTTTTTCTCATTTAGCAGTCTGCATTTTATTCTTATTGATCAAATTCGTTATTTTCACCATTCTAATTATTCACAGTGATGAGTGTCTAAATGTTTTTCACAACTTCTTAAAACCAAAGCAGGTTTTGCTGCCATAGTAACAACTAGCATGGTAACCCTATAATTCTGCCTCATGAATGAAGTGCTCTATTATAAGATGTAATTTACCTCACACTAGGTGTAGTCTTAGATCAATAAAAAGATTTAATTTATTATATAAAACATTGTACAGTACAATGTAAAGTTTCTAGTGATTTTTTCTCTGTGAAACGATATGAGTCATTCTGTATTGAAGGCCAGGATGCACACCTCCACTGCACGATCTTATTGTGGATGTCTTCTTGCGTCTGTTCTGACCTTCAGCTTTTATTTCTCTTCCTCTGCAGGTTGACAGAAAACATGAGGCGACTCAGTAAGTGCATCAACAGTTTTTTATGAAAAGAAAAAGAACATTTGATTAGGTTTTATAGGATTTTGTGATGACCATTACCCCACTCACTGTTAGTGTTTGTTTTATTTCAGAAAGAGGAGCCCGACCTGTCACAAATTTTTTAAGAAATCTTTCAGCCTTATCCAATTGGCACTCTGTCTACACGTCTGCTATTGCCTTTATTGTGAGTATTTCTCAAATTAAATAGGTCTATGGAAAACAAGCAGGTGACACCACCAATCACAGCATTTTTACTTATTTATTAGAGCTGGGCGATATCCATTTTTCACTATCGTCATATCGTCTTAATATAGTATCGTGATAGACGATATTATCGTCTGCCCACTAATTAAGGCAAAAAGGGCTCAAAATTGAGCTTTAGTCAGATTTTTCTGGTAATTTCTCACACACACGCACACACACGATGTGTATTACAAATACAATAATGCTCTTTCGCTATAGAACATTGCTAGGTTTGTGAAGTTTAATGTAAAAAACCTTAGTACTTTGTCAAAGCCTCGCACTTTTCTCACTCCTCCGTGCCCCCGCGCCACGCTAACTCTTTTCGCTTTATTGACAATTTTAAGATACACAACGCAGGGTAAATGTGTAAACTTGTGACGGTAAAAGTGGTAGAGATTTATATTATCGACTATATTGCACAAATACACATTTAGAAAAAGACTTTCTTGAGGCGCACGCGGCACCATGTCTGCGTGCGTCACAACCACACGAACAAAAGCACATATAGACATCCAAGCACGCAAGCAAGCTAACCATAAAGTTTAGACCACAACAGGATTAAACCCACTGACACGTACAAACACGATTTGAACTGATATTGATAAGGCTTTCCGCTGTTTTAAGTTCACATTTAAAACATAGCCAACACCATTATAAGTTCAAACGGCTGATATGTAGGACAAAAACCTTATTAAGCTAAATTTTTGCGCATCTACGGTAAGTGATTTCTGCCTCTTCTTAGTCACTAAAGTTGTACCAAATAGATGAGAGAAAGTAGCCTAGCTGTATCCATAAATAGCTATTACGCACGGACTCGTCTCGACGCGTGATGGGATCAGCATAAAGAAAGCACGATACTCTTCTCCGACAGTTTATAAAGTTAGTTTGCTCACCTCTGTCCAGTTCAAGTGACTCCTCTTCTGTCCATCACGGACACGAAGAAAAGAAAACATCTAAACAGAAACGGTAGCTCACATCCAAAGTTGTTATCGCAGGTGCTTCATGACGACGCACAACTTTGTCCAAGTCCTGATTCCAGCTCCACGAGGCCCACAAACACCGCTCCACACGTCCTGCTCTGTCCGGGTCCTCCGTCCAGGTCCACGGTGTTAAAAAAAGTCCTCTTCATCTCTTTATTAGAGCGGGCTGTCTGAGACTTGTCAATTATTTAAAAAAAGCTACTATGAAAACAAAATAGTGGTTGAATATTTGTCAAATGATCGAGAATATCCATATAACAGAGCGAGATTGTTTGCTGCAGCATTGATTAAAAACTTTGCACGTTCTTGGAGGATACAGACGATTACAGACGATAGTGAAGTGCTATCGTCAAAATGTTTTACTTTCACGATAGACGATATAATCGTCTTATCGCCCATCCCTATTATTTATGTATTTGCTTATTGGCAACAAAAATGCATACAACAGAATTTATAAAATATTCTTAAGTTTATACTATACCATAGTCTTGCCTCTGTGCCCTTTGCTTTCATAACATCTGTAAGCCATAATAAATGACTGTGTAAAATCTGCAGTGACATTACTTCCCACTGCCTGGGGGCTCTGAATCACACTTGGCCTGTACTTTGTGTTTGATGGAAAAGGCCAAAGCCATCAGCTCATGGCAGAGATGATTGAGCTGTGAGATAGGTGCAGCCTGTAGCATGGACAGACACCAGTGTGTTTGTGGGACTGTATGTCTCTTGGCATGTGTCCACTGTATTAGAAATATATAACCCCTATGACTTTCAATTAATCTAATTTAGTCTGTGTCTTTATGTCTGCAGGTCTATATGTATGCTGCTTGGCATGGCTGGGCCATTCCCATGTTTCTCTTCCTGGCCATCTTGCGTTTGTCTTTGAATTACCTCATTGCCAGGTAAACAAGCTGCCCTTACCTTACAAGAACACAATTCTTACAGCTTTATGCTTAAGTTCTACAAAGTAGAGAATCTCTGACAAAACACCATTTCTCGGAATGCAAATGAACAATATACAAATAGTTTCACTAAATGCCGTCTAATCTAGGCTCCTCAAAGGGATGCTGATGTTTGTTCTGTAGATAGCACATCTATTTCCTACTTTGCTTAAAAACACCATTATCATCTTGGCCTGTAACATACACACTCCATTACTATTTCCTCTGATATGAATTTCTTTTAGAAAAAAACATGTTTCATCGTTCTGTTAGGTTGCACATGCACACGTTGTTTGACCCTTTGTAACCTTGTATTGTATAGAGGGATTTTTTGTTTATCAACACGGGCAATGCACGTGCACCCGACGTACAGAAAGAGCTGTCGCTCATTGACCAAGCTGGAGAAACAACTCAAGCTAAGGCTGTTGTCAGCTAACTACAAGAGTTTATCTCAAAAGTTGTGCTGCTAATTCAACATTTGTGAATGAAATTCGACCCAACGACCCTTAAAAGTTACATTCAGGTGAAAACATTTAGAGAAAAACAGTTTCAAACTTCAGAAGACAGACTTGATTGCAACAGTCTCGTCTTGTTGTTTTATTCAAATAAGTTTCCCCAGCTTAACAGATGGAGAGCGGCTCTTTCTACATGGAGCATGTGCAGTAGAGCGAAAAGTGATGTCGACCAAAAATCCCTCTGTAAAATGCTGAGCACATGTCTCTAAATCTTATTCCTGTTTCAGAGGCTGGAGGATCCAGTGGAGCATTGTGCCTGAAGTATCTGAACCTTTGGTGAGGCCACGCCCCTTTTTCCTTCAGATCACGTGACCACATTATATTTATTACGGTACATTATTGTGATTCTGTGACATATGTGTTTACAGCAAGAGCCACCAAAGGAAGATCTAACTGTGTCCGAGAAGTTTCAGCTTGTATTAGATGTTGCACAAAAAGCACAGGTACTTTTACTGTTGAAAACATGTTGAATATTGGTTTTCATCTGAATAGTGTGACGGGATCAAAGCCTATTACTGTTTTAAAAATTCAACTTGATCTGTGGGTTGATTTTACATCATTGATCATCATTTGATTATACAGCAGTGCTTCTCAATTATTTTTTGCCGAGCCCCCCTAGGAAAAAGAAAATATTTCGCGCCCACCCCCTACTCGCCGCAGTGATTACAAATTAGATTATTATCTATAAAAACTGTATAAGATTATCTAAAAGTGTATCATTTTTAACAATAACAAAATAAAAAAATCAATATCAACTTGATACAAAGTTCAACAAATATTAACTTTATTTTGTACGTTTACACTTTGCAAGTTTATATATTTTTTTAATTCATATTTTTTTCAGTGTTGTTTTTACAGTGTAGTCAGCTTCACGGGCTGAAATGAAAAGGCTTTGAAAGCGGCGCTGTGTTTATTCAACAAGTGATCAGAGCCGTACCGTTTGTGTTGAGCAAAGTTGGTGAAATGATGTAGCACATTAGTCGTTATAGGGTACTTCTCAAATAGGGGGCGCGCCCCACTATTTTAGAAGTACTGGTATACAGAGATTACACAGTACAATGACCAAAATAAAGAATCACTTTACTTTTAGATTGATGAAAAAAAGCGACTGTATATTAAATGAGTTTTATGTAAAAAGTTAATCCTGTTGCCCTGACTTCACTACTATTTCCTTTGCAGAATCTATTTGGGAAGATGGCAGATGTTTTAGAGAAGATAAAGAAGTAAGTCACTTTACTGTAATTACCACATAACGCTTTTTAAAACTAACCAAAAATCATATTTGTTCTTTTGTAGCTTGTTCATGTGGGTCCAGCCTGAGAGCACCAGAAAACTTTACATTTGTTTGTGGATTGCTTTCATCACCTCGTGCGTCCTTCCGTATAAACTGATGGGCTTCATGATGGGTATGAGACTGAAAAAACACTGTTTGAAATTACAAGTTTTCATCTTTGTGTTGTGCAGCTACCAGTATGTCTCAGTTGTTATGCTTCTGTTTTCTGGTTCTTGTCGTGAAAGTTGTCAATAACATCTCTTATTTCTTATTTTTATTTCTTTATAAAGGGACAAGACATATTTATAAACATTTGCATTTAAATATGTCAAGATTATAGCCTAATAAATGCTATAATCTATAGCCTATATTAGACTAAGAAGGCCTCACACATTCACTGCACATACAGATAAAAGGACAGTTCATTAGAAATTAATCAGAAGTTAGATGATAGAGTGTAATGATATACACATAAATCATCATGTTACATATGATTACATGTTTGACCTTCCAAGATCCAGGTTTTTAGAGCCTGATGTGAGAAGGCTCTGTGTTCCAGGCCTGACTTGCTTGATAAGCAAAAGACAGTTGTCCAAAAGCACTTTTTCTAAATGGCATCAAACAATTGCCTCTAGATGCTGCTCTTTTTGTTTGGATGAAATTTCTTTTTATACACTTTTTTTTAAAGAAGTAGGAGCAAGTTCATTAAATAACGCTCCAGCCTTTTATGTGCAACAGTCTATTAAAAGACAAACACTAAATTGCATTTGTTTTTCAGTGTAATTGACATACACACACAAAAATTATTTAGTGGTTTGTTTAATAGTTATGCACTTGCCTTTATAGCTGGTCAACAGGGTAAGCAAAATCACATTTTTTTTTCCCTCATATTTATCTGTTTTTTTCAATGACACTACTTAATTTTTAATATTTTTTTTTGTCTTAAAAACATAAACTTTTAGGGCAATCTACGCATTTAGCTCACTTACAGGATGTATTTTCAGTCTCCTAATTATTTACCACAATGAATTTATAGGTGCTTTTTACAACTTTCACAAACCAGAGTGAGATTATTCTGTCACAGTAAATCTACCGACAACACAACATGCTAAGCTCAACGTTAACTTCCAGGTTTTCAGACCTTAGGAGGGTCTCTCTTTAGATGTAGACAACAAAAAGATGCATTTGCAAAACTCAATATTTAACATTTATATTAACATCTTTAAATTTACAATTTTTATTGGCCTCATTACTTCTTTATTTTCAAAACACAATAAAAATGTGTGATTTTCAAAGTACATGCTATTACTGACTGTAAGCTACTAACTGAAGCTTCTCACTTTAAAAAGTTTCCATTTGAGCAGGGTTGGTTAGAAAAAAAAATGAAAAGATTTGACTAATTGCCTTGGGCTTTTTAGAAATATTTTGTTTATTATTATTATTTTTTTTTTGCAAATGTTTTATCTTGTTAAGGTTAATGCGCATTCTCTGACAGTCATGTCCTCTAACTGCTCAAAAATATTCTCTTTCAAAGAAAAACATTTTTATTAATCAAAAAAGGACATTGCCAAACCTTTTGTGATGAGTTTGAATCCTGTCTCTTACAAATAATCATTTTAAAACTCTTATTCACTGTTTTGTCTCCTTTAGGTCTGTATGCAGGGATAAAGTTTTTCATCATAGACTTTCTGTTTAAGAGCTGCCCAAAACTGCGGGACAAATACGACACGCCATATATCGTGTGGAACAGCCTCCCCACAGACCCCCAACTCAAAGACAGGACCAACGCCACTGTGTCCAGACGGGTAAACATTAAAATATACCGTTATATCATATCTGCTGTTGGCCATTTGGACTGACACCTACAACTGTTACACAAGGCATTAGTGCAAATAAACTAAACAAAAAAAAAAGACAAATATTGATTAGCTTGATTGTATTTTTCATTTGTTTTAATTTTTGATCACTCTTTTCCTGACATCAAAGAGCTTATGCTGGTCTATTAAGGTGACCCTTGATAATCATTAATTACATTAAATCACAAAATTGTCAACTTAAGCAATACATGCTATTTTGTTAAATCAAACATAAATTAAAGCTTAGCAAACACTAACATATTTTGAATTATAAAAGTTTACAGCAACCATTTTTGTCCATTTAATTTCCTATAAATGAATATTTTTTAATACATTTTATGCCATATCTTTTGATTAATGTAGCAGTTTTTTAATTAGGCCTACACTTGTACTGTTGACATTGTAAATGAGCTGTTCAGCTGTCCATCGTAAAGTCACAGTAAATGTTTAATATCCTTACTTAAAAAATAGTTGTATTACTTTTGTTTTCTGATGATTTTTAGCGTTATCCTCAACACACCTAATTCTGGGGATGATGTAATGTTTTTCTTCAACAATTTTATTAAAGACCTACAGAGTTGTCATAGAAACAGTGGAAACTGCATTTCACTGAGGTCAAATTAGTGCAAAGGAAATCGCTAGGGTTATTGGATTAACAAAGCATGCAATTCAACACAGATAATTTACACACTTTACATGGCAACAAGCACCAACTAAGACTATAACTGGTTACAATAGGTTTTAAATAAATAAGTTTTAAGTAAATACACGTGAAATTGAATCTCGGACTACAATGCTGTCTTAACCAACTAAATAACCCTGATTATTATGATTATGAGTATTATTTTTAATCTTACTACTACTACTACTACTACTACTACTACTACTACTACTACTACTACTACGACTACTACTACTAAAAAACACAAATTATTGATTTTCATTGTTTTATCTGCCTAATGGTGCAATCCAGGCAACTGGGAACTGGGATATTTCCCACTTGTACAAATGCACTGGAACACCAGTCGAACTGGTAAATACCACTTGTGAACTGGGACCTGGTTGAGCAAGTCCCATTTCACATACAAGAAAAACAATCACCACAAAAGGTCAATCTGAGATTCGGAAGATTATTTAACATTACTTTTGTTTAGCCTAAAGGTTAGACTAGCCATAATGTTTTCATACGAGTGGATTACGCTGGAATGCTTTGAACTGGGAACTGGTATTTTTCAACTGGGAAATATCCAATTTCCCAGTTACCTGGAATGCAGCATAAATCACCCTCTGTGGTGATGGATGTTGAAGGTCACATAGCATTTGATGTTACCAGGGGCCTCTGCGCCTCCTGTAGAGAGTCCAAGTATAAACTCAGATCAATAGTTTTAAATGCCTCTGACAGTTATAAATATATAATCTGACATGCCATCAATTTCATTTGATTACACATACTGACAATTCATTTATTTGTTTGTATTTTACTTGTGTTTAAAATATTTTTTTTCATGTATTATTCTGGCATTGTGCTGTACAGGGCAGCTTTGGGGTCTTCAAAGCAATTATTGGTTTTGAGAGCAACAAATATAAGCCCTTGTTCTCGCTGTGTATTTGTTGCAGTATTGTTACTTTTGGTCAGAACTGATACAGTAGTATCATATAAGGCATATTGCCTTACAAATGTACATAAAATGTACATTATTTAGTTGTTGAGATTACATGAAAGTTTTTTTTTTAATGAATGTATTTTGTCACACACATTCTAATCTATTTTCAAAAGTAAATTCAATTTGCAATTTGTTTTTTTTTTTTTACTTAAATCTGGGGTATCCGAAATGGGTTTTTAATCCGAAGTAGGTATTTAATTCTGTCCTGTTACGTCCTCACTTTTACAAATCCTTCAGCACATAGTTAATATTCACATGTATTCATTTTTGGCTGCAATTATTGCAATTATGCAATTATCTGATTCAAACTGAACACAGATTCTGTCGCTTTATGGTGGAAAAGACAATGTTTAGTAATTTATAATAAAGAAAGTTATATATCCCAGCTTTAAGTTGCATTTTAAAGTCTTTAAAAGGTCTTGCATTTTACAAGACCAATTTGACAGCACATCTAAATAGGTATACTGTAAATTTCTAGGTTTTTGGTATCACAGGAGATTATAGGAGTATAATATGTTGTTGAAGGGTAAATGCTCTGTGACATGTCAGAGGCCGCATGTGTATGTGATGTGTGCGTTTGTGTGACCTGTTCGAGTGACTTTGTCCTCATCTCTCTCTCTCAGCTCTCTGCTGTTGAAAAGGTAGGGTCTGCCTGTGCCTGGTGTGCTCTGCTCACCTCACTTCAGAACTGCCAGTGTTTGACCCGACAATGGATCAAAATGTCATCCTTCACTGCCTTTGGAAATGCATCATAGTTTTCACATTCAGAAAGATTCAATTGATTTAAGTTGACATTTTGAATCCATTACTATAGATGCTCTGCAAAGTAGCACTGTGTCCAATGCATAGATTACCTTAGTCGAGTTTATCGTTATGTATTAGTGTCCCCCTTTTCCCTTTTCAGTTTTAGATGCTGTACGACTGTAGTTTTTAGTTGTTCAATCAAAAGAGCAATAGTCTCAGCCAACCAAAAGTTAACATATAAAGATATAAAGATGTACAGAACACCAAAAAAGGACTAATTTAGCTAAAGATTTGAAAACGAATCAGCCTTTTTTAATACAGGGATTTTTAATACTCGTCTGTGCATAAACTTTATTGTATTTTTGTCTTTACAAGCAACATTTTGATCAGATGAATCATTAAATCAAAGAGATGTCTTTAGTTTAAGCACTTTTGCTATGCCTCCTTTTTAGTCTGTCGGCATGTCTACAGCTCTAAGATGATGTCATCTTTACACTGAAATTGCCTGGAAATATTTCTAAAATAATTATGTGTTATAGTTAGTGTTATTGTATTAGTTTTGCCAGCTGTCACTGATCTCTTTTATAAGGTCGCACATTACCCTTTAGTGACACTAGTTGCCTTTGCACCTTGAGAATCTAAAAATGTGATAAAGTTAAGTCAGTGGTCTGAAACTAACTTAAACAATGATGTAATGCTTGTGCAGTGCAAAGACTGATCTTGATTTTCTCACAAACTAATACTTCTTGGATGTTGAATGAATGTTGGCCCCAGTCTGCTTTGCACGTGCCACATGGGTCTGCTGCAGAGACTAAAAAAGGACAGTGTGTAAAGCTTTTTAAAGGTTTACTGCTGCAGGAAGTCGTCTATAAACAAATGCACCACTATCTGCCTTCCTCTCTCTCTCTAAGACCTTTGGTGACCTTCCTCTCCTCTTCCTCTGCTATGGCTGCTGTAGATTCAGCCGGTGGTGTCCAGAGGCAGCCTCGCTACTGTCCCCTGCGGTGTGAACAGAGAGGAGGAGACAGGCCGGTCCCACAGCACCAAGAAGGGAGCCTTTCACGAGGTTTTCAGTCTGCCAGAGTCGGAGCGCCCCCTGGCAGGTGAGAGGCAGCACTGCAAGACTATTAGCTCTGCAGTGTTCTCTTCAGAACTACAAACTTAAACGGGCGTGTGAAAACTGACTAGTTAATTTGGACTAGTAAATTTTGATTTTAGATCGCAACAGAAATTCACCAGTCAAAAAAAATGATTTTAACATTTTTTTTAACTTGTCAACGTGAGAAGTGACATAAGTTAAAAAAGTTAAAATGGTAAAACTTTTACTTTTATTCCCACAACAAAGACAATGCACATTTCTAAAATAAAAAAGACACTTAAAGTAGCATTGAAAATGTAATCAGCATAGCATTTATGTTGGTCTTACACAAAAGGGAATTCATTGCGTATGGTCTGAGTTATGTTTTTCCTTTTCCTCTTTTTCTGCAGTGTGTGAGAATGGCTGGAGGTGCTGCTTGATAAACCGGGACAGGAAAATGCCCACAGACTACATCCGCAATGGTGTGCTCTATGTCACTGAGAAGTAAGAAAGATTTTCATTTGTTCAACAAGCTCATTCTCTCCACATTCACCTTCAAAACCCTCTCGATATGCCCAAATCTTAGAGAATACAAATATGAATGGTTTGCTGTGTTTTTGCCAATATACTTTTTAAAATATCAAACTCAGTATTCTATTTGGTGCCACTCTGCTGACATTTTGTTCTAAAGAAGTGTGTTTTTCTTGCGGTTTGATGCAGCTATCTGTGCTTTGAAAGCTCCAGCTCAAGGTCGAACGCGTCAAAGAAGAACAAAGTGATCAAACTTGTTGATATCACTGACATACAAAAGGTAATTTACTCTATTCTACATCTATCTATATCTCTTATGTTGTGGCAATAGGATATATCAAATGACATGTCTTTATTTTCATTATGCTTTTTTTAGTATAAAGTGCTGTCTGTGCTGCCAGGAAGTGGAATGGGCATCTCCATAGCAACACCCTCCACACAAAAGGTAGTGCAGCAAAGACTTTAAAGTTCTTAACTATGTCAACTATCATAATACTCAAAAACACATTTTTTTATAATTTTTGCTAACTCTCCATTCACCATCATCAAGAAACTGAACAGAATTCTGCTAAGATACTGGTGACATAGCCAGAAATATTGGTATAAGTCAAGATCCATTACTTAGGTTCATCAGTTGTAATTTTTTTGTGTGTCTATCTTTTCAGTTATTTCTTAAATAGAAGTTAAAGTATTGGTAAATGAAAATGGCATCTTGGTAACTTACTCTTATTGCACACTAGTAATAAGGGCTCATGGCTGATCAACTAATCAGAACTAGTCAACTGTAAAAAACAACAACAACACTAGATCTTAGTCGTATTTTGATAATCGTTATCTGGATTATACAGACGCTGAAATGCATACCTTTCATTACAAAGATGGTGGCATTATCAAACCAATCTTTACACTAGTATTAATATCGTGGACACAAAATTAATAGAAAGAGAAATGCCCCGCACCACTACTGTGAAGAAGGCTATAAGCCTGAAACATTAATGGTTTAAAAATTGACACATGCAGTCTGAGAGCTTTATGCATTTTACCTCTTGTCTCACATCGCAGCATAAAAACTCTGATCCAAACACCGCCATGTGATTTTTTATAGGAAAACTTAAGGTATAATAATATTTACACACGCTTAGGATTTATCTTTATCTTCAATTACCAGTAATTCTAAATGTCATAGAAAACTATGACGAGGCTAAATGCAGACCCTGCCTCCCAAAATAACCCTATTTAAATGAATAATTTAAAATAATGCCAACGCAACGCAAATAATCTGTGTTTGCTAGAATTCGTTCATCCTTGTTCATGCTTGATTATTTCATTTTGCACACCAAAATCCGTGTTGCAACTGGGTATGCTTTTTTTTTATTATATAGAACAGATATTCACTAATCCATCATTGTCCTGCAGCCATTGGTGTTTGGTGCCATGATCCATCGAGATGAGGCGTTCGAGGCCATTTTCACTCAATACATGAAGATTATGACGACCAGTAAACCACCATCCAGCACTGAACTTTAGGCGGCTGTCCATCACAGGCTACTGGCTTCACTATGAATGGGTCTAGAGACTGAGCCCATCGCCTTTTAGAGGTTCTACTGCACTGGAAGATATCTATCGAAAGCACCTCCCACTCCTCTGTCTGCCTCCAGCTCTGATTGGCTGATTTTTACTAGTGGGAGGAGCTAAAGTAATTGACACTGTTTAACTCTTGGGTTACAGGTACTGGATGAATCTTAACTACATAGTGGACAACCTTGGAAGTTCTTTTATTATTGAGCAGAGTTTTTTGGGGGGGCTGGTTCTCCCCTGACTGACTGAACTCGTGCTTGCTGCTCTGCGTCGCTGTGTCTGCATGTGTTGTGTGTGCGTCTAGTGGCTGTGTTTTTGTACTCTTTGGTCCAGGGAGTATAGGAAGATAAATGTCATAAAGATAAAGGCAAGCGATAGCGCTGGACTATTTAAAAAAAAAAAACTTTTTTTTTTCATATTAATCAATGTCTTTGTGTGATTAAATGTGCTGCCATAGTGAGAAGTATCTGTCCAAAAATCCAAAGGGCTTCTTCAATTATAGGCTCGTTGATCTAATGCAAGTTTACAAAAGCTGTGTTCATTTTGTCTCAGTAGATGGTACTTATTTATTTTAGTCACCATTGTTTTATTAGAAATATATATGCAGATGCTTTTTATGCTTTTTTGAGAACTTAACCATCAAAACATACTTGCAGTTAGAGTTAGACTTAATTATGATAGAATCCTGGTTTTAAAAAGTTCTTATCAGAAAACATTTTCAGTTCATAATGTTGGACTAACCAGCAGTAGGGATTTGTAAACTAATTGCTAAGAACAAAAAACAAATGCATAATATTTTTTTTGTAAAATTAA
This sequence comes from Mugilogobius chulae, assembly GCA_038363315.1. Lineage (NCBI taxonomy): Eukaryota > Metazoa > Chordata > Actinopteri > Gobiiformes > Gobiidae > Mugilogobius > Mugilogobius chulae. The sequence continues at coordinate 33,178,034 of CM076407.1, read as the reverse complement.
AGAACAATGTTGCATTACCATAGACGAAAATTAGAGGAAATCCAAACTTAATCTAATGATGATTTAAGCTAGATACTGATAAAAAAAACATTACAAAGTCTGGTCCAAAGCAGGACCGAGGCAGTTACATAAAATACATTATTACAAATAGATTGAATGTTTTATTTACATTTTTGCCCCAGCAGAGTATATAGTAATCTATGAAATTATTTTAGTAGGTTTTCAACTTTTTGTTAGTTTACATTGAATATGCCTGTTTTTTTCCTTCCCTTTAACAGCAGCATAAAGTCATTGTGATGGTTCATATATTTTCTGATTTTAAAGTTGGTCAAATCAGTCTCTATTAATGTTCAAAAATGTTATTTTGAAGGAAGGAATGCTGAGCTTTTTGTGTAAATCACTTGCTTCAGAGATTTGGCATATGCTGGACGTAGCTTCTCTATTTCTTCTAAGCGCACACAATTTTCAAGTAAATAGAGTACTAACTCAGCACTTTAACTGGAGCATAGGACATAATTCCATCTTTAATATGCTATGTAGAAGATTTACAATAGAGTCTCCTCAATTTGTGATTGTAGCTGTATACAGTTGTGATTTAGGCTGCCTATGTCGAATTTTTTACTGGATCACTGCCACCAGAAAATGCAAAGACTGTATTAAGACTTTTTTTTTTTATGTTTGTGTCACTAGAACAACGAACTGACTGACTAAGTGATCTGATTGACTGAAAATCCCACCGTTAACCATGCCTTTATCTATGTCCGCAACGTTTTGTATTATTTTGCTTGTAGCAGGATTTGAAATACTAGACAGTCTATTTTAAAGAACAAAGCCGGTCTTTGTTCCATGAGAATTGTCATTTATGTAGAGAAATATATTGCCAAAATAATTACCAGTATAGATGACTGAGTGTGAGAGATGGCATTTTTTTCTTGAGCAGATTCATTGTACTTAAACTAGGTCGCACAAGGATTAACCAGGTTTTTGCCAGCGCAAGTAAGAAAAAACGAAACAAAAGGGTTGTCTTGACATTTTTCACAAAAGTTTTAACAGTGTGGGGCCAATATTGCTTACAAAGTTGAAAATCAAGTCTTAGTTATAAATAATTAGAACATTTAGACCATTGCATCTCTCTCCCCTCTCTAGTATTTTCTTAGTTTTTAAAAAAATCTAAAGTTTTAATAAATGCTAATTATTTGTTACAGTTTAAAATTAATTGATTGTCAAAACGTAATTCTTTTTACAAACAGAAAACATGTCAAGGCTTCCCTTATTTAGCTTAGTTGATATGATGTCACTTAACATGTGACTGACCAACTACATAATTTTTTCACTGATATTAAGCTGGATTATTTTCCAAATGTTTTTAGTCTTTTGATTATTTAGTCTCATTGTGCAACAAGACTTTTTTTTTTCTTGATGCCTTTAAAATCTCACACAAGTTTAAAAATGAAAAAGTTTGGATTGAATGTATGACTTTTTTTTTTTTTTGCCAAATCTTTTGTTATTCCACCACCATTATCTGCCTGTTTGTTCTTGTTTACACTTAACTATAAATTATTTTGCATCAGTGCTTCTTATTTTTATTTTTTTTTAACCCAGTTTGAATTCCTTTTGTTTTTGGAGTTATGAAGACTGGATTTCACTTGCCGGGTTTCACCACATTCTACAGGTCAATATTATTCAATCGAATGGGGGGCAGCTAAAATGAATATTATTTAAATTCAGTTTAATTTTGTAATAAAGGTTAACAAGTCTAGACACCCCAGCATCACCACTTTTCAAATTTGTGAAATATTTTTGGAAATATTTCACGGCAAAGTCAAATGTCAGGAAAACTACCTTTTGCCCCCAACCTGGCTTTTAACTGCCATGAAGTCTTGAATGTGAAACCCAGCAATACGACCTTGATTGGTTCTTCAAAATGACCATCTCTGCTTCGGAATGAAAACATTTACTTTAAATTAAGTGTTTAAATTAAGTCAAAAGGAGCACATTTTTACATACCTATTTGTTTTATTTTATTTTATGTTTATTTAATAATTTGAAGCAAAAACATGAAAACTTGCCTTATGCACTTATAGGCAGAATCAAAAAAAGCCTTCACATTGTTACATATTGACTCATTTGATGCTGACACGTTTACAGTTCCGGATACAGAGATGGTCATTCCTAAAACATGAACCTGTTTCTCATGTTAAGCACTTTTGCAGAAGGCTGAATAAACTCTGTCACATTTGTTAAAGCTGCACTAAAGTACTGCCATACTGAGGATTGAATTGAGGTCCCTGAACTCTTTTTTTGGGATGAAACATTTGTGTTGTGTTCAAGGTCCCTCCGTTGAAGTTGGCATCTTTCTCTGTTGCTTTTTGTAATAAAGCTGTTGTTCCTCTCACTTTGTTTGTGCTTATTTTTTGATTAACTGTGCTGTAATTTAGCATTGTATCGCCACAGGTGTAAGCACATATTTTAAATTCAGAACTCGCTTGTCTATTGAGATTGAGTTTTGACTAGAATATTAGACACAGTTTGTCATTTCAATTCCTCAAAATTTGGGCAAATTGTATGCATTTTGCTGCATTCCATTTTTTGGTTTTACGAGTCAATAATTCTAGGTTTATAATCCATTCTGGCCTGCGTAGCTTCTCTCGTCAGAGGCCACTATCAATAATAATTGGAAATCCTTTTGGGGACTGCATTTGGCCCCCGGGCCTGAGTTTGGCACTCCTGATGTAATTGAACAATTGAATTGAATATGTAATATAGGAACTATGCAGAGCCCCAACTTGGATCTGAGGCAAGGAAAAGCCCCGTAGCACACAGAAATGCTTCTTGATTATTTAGTGGAACAAAAACATCTAAATGAAGGGGAAAGGCCTGATACAGTCAATAAAAAAAAAAAAAACAGTGGATCTTTAACAAATTAAAAATATAAGTGTCCATTGAACAGTTACAATGTTCCATCATGCTTTACCAAAATTGTGTTTTCAGCCACAATCAATGTAACTACCTGCTTTGAGGACAATTAGGCCTAGTATTTTTTTTCTCATCAAAAATTAAAATGGTCCCTGGTTGGCTTTGCTTACCATTTTTCTTTTTCTTTTTTTTTTTTGTGAGGGACTAATTTAAATACCTACCCACAGTTCTTATGGTTTGAAAATCATGCACCTCAGCTTTATGAAGCAAATTAACATAATTCTCTCCTAAATCCAACCTGCATTTCTCTGGTTCCTGATTGGTAGATTTATTTCGGAGGGGCGGGACAACTGATAAATCTTTACCTTTGGGGGCGGTGCTTGAGATGTCCGTGGACTGGACTGGTTTTTACAGACCGACACTCGCGCTTATCGCTTGGGAGAATATTAATCTTATGTTTTCCCTGAGTGTGATTTTTTACCTCAAACAAGTAGAGTCAGACTCGGGATGTTTGAGCTGAAAAAGAGGAGAAGTTTGCCTCTGACCTGCTCCGGAGAGACGGAGGAGTTCAAGAGAGTGGCCGTGCGACGCAAATTCAAAGGACACACAGGTAAAAGCTCTGACTGACTGAGATGAACTACTAATGATGCTGCTGAAAAGTAAAATAAAAAATATATAATATGTATTAACAAATCATGTTTCATCCCTAACCCATACAAAACAATAGGCATTGTGGCTTACTTTTGATTGGCTATTTTACAAAGATGGTGAGTAGATTATTAGCTTGTGATGCTAGCATAATTGCATTACTTGGGCTACATTGTCTACTACAGAAGGATTATTTTGGTCATTTTAGCACTGTAGTAAGTTTATGTTCACTCTTGGTCAAAGATAGAACTATAATTAGTGACACACAAAAAGAAATGCAAAAAAAAATGTTTGTAATGGCCTATATTTAGAGGTATTTTTCTTTTGTTTGATATTTAATGTTTACATTTCTGTCGGATTAAGGTCAAATATGAATATTGACGACAAGCTCTTCACTCATTTTCTATAAAGATGCAGTGTGTAGCTTTCCCCATAGGAGGAACCTTAATTATCATGTGTTATTCTGGAATATTGTGCACCTGTATGAACTTTATGTGCACTTAATTTACTGGTGAATTTACTACCATACAATTATTATAGTTCACCTTTAAATAACACATTTTTTGACTTGACTGGCACAAAAGTATTATGAGCTGAACATGGGTCTCTGGGTTAAACCTCATAAGAAAAAGCTGTGACATAGATTACATAATTTTAATTGATTTAGCTCTGAGTAAAAAGCCTTGTGTTACTGTGTATTTGAGGCCTAGTTTGAGCCTCTTTGTGTAATATCTTTGCAATCTCTTTCCCCTGATTCGGCTTGGACTTTGAATGTTGTTTAAGTCTATTCATACGTTTTTCTCTGACACACAGACCCCAGTGTTCCCCCGCAGAGATCTGTTTTGAGCATTTGTTTGATGAGGGTTGTACTAGTGATAATTTGTAATCATCATGGTGAGATTAGTTAGTTAGTTTCCCCATGCTCCAAATTTGGTTATATGAAGTGGAAGGATGGATTACATGTTGTTGACAGGGTGGCATAAATGAACAAAATCACATATTTATATTTAATTTAATTGGGCTGCAACAATGTAATCGATTTATCGCAAGTAATCACTTGTTGAAATTATCGCCAACCAATTTGATAATCAAATATAATGTATAAATCACAAATGCTGCAAAATGTACCAAATAACTTCATATTATTCTGTAATTTTCTTATAAAAACTGCACATGCTAACATTTAGATTAGTGCAAACATGTTCTGAAATACATGTGAATCTCTATAATGATCAGTTTATGGACATAATTTGTTTTGTCAGTCCTCCGGGACATGCTTAAAATATGATTAAAATATGATTAAAACATAATTGACATCACAATACACATAAAAAAAAATCTGACTTGGACCATTTGCCCAAATTGTGAACCGCCCCTTGATGCAAAATTCTAATAGATTAATGTTTATAACTAGAATGGTAAGTCAAATGTTGCATGTAGTCATTTATTTTTGGAAAATACTATTGATTGTTTTGTTAATTTCTTTATAATTTTCATCATCATCAGGAATAATATTAAACAGATTAGATGAAATTGCTTACTTTTTGAACATATTGTTATGTTCTTAACTTTACACAGCTACGCATGTCAGCACTAAACTGACTTCGAGGCAGAAAAAGGCAGAAGTGAAAAAAGCAGCAGAGACTTGATGATTTCCACACAACAAATGGGTCTGTAACAGATCTGACCATAAAATCCAGACTGACTCTGAAATCTAGCGAGACAATTGCTTTCTTTAAGCTGAGGTTTGACGGTAAGCATCTAGTTTATAATCTTTTTTGCTGCTGAGATCAAAAGGTTTAGAAAATGATGGAAAACAATGACGGATGATGTTTGTTGTTAGAGATTGTTCTGAAATGTAAAAAAAAAAAACGATTAACCGTCTCACTGTGAACTGCTATATGTAGATTAGGATAGATTTTTAGCACCTTTTTAAAGAAGAACATCTGTGATAATAGTGTAGATCACTAAGATGTCTTAATAATAACTTTTGTAATACTTATATTTAACTTAATTTGAAGTTGTTAAAGTTATAGTTGTAGTTCATTTCATTTCATGTTTTAGAGTCTACAGAGCCTCCAAAAAATAATAAAAACTATAAATGTTTTCTTAAATTTCTTTTATTTTACAGTATTATAAACTTGTACAAATATTTCCCTGAGTGACAGTGAACCCGTTGGTTAAATAAAATAGAATTTAGATCAAATTAGGACAGAAAGTCTTAGTCATAAAGATGTTTTGATCTGATAAATTGCACAGCTCTTTGCTTGCTCAAAAGTTGATTCAATTGTAATTTGAGGAATTGTTTACAGAGAGAACAAAACTACTTGTACCTTTGCTTCAGGTGTTTGTTTTGAGCATATGTTTGTCTTTTGCTGTTTGTCTCAGACAGAGACGTGTGCCTCTCCTACAGCTCCAGAAAGACCTTTGACAGACTCTCCAGAGCTGGTCCAAAGTCCAAGCTGGAGCCAGAGGAAGACCATGAGAGGAGCCCAGCCAAAAGATCTCTGCACAAGCCACACGGTAACACTCTACTGTGTTAAATGTCTTATTGAAGTAAGATTGTTTTGTCACATGAAAACCTTGTAATAGTGCATTATGTCTCTTTCTGGTTGGCTGTTGGTCACTTTTTTGTCTCCATGGAGTAATCGTTATTTTAGTTGTTTCACAGTACAGCAATTAATTAATTAAATGTTGATTTTGGACAAAATGATTGAGATCGGGATCATGACGTCACACAGAAGAAGAATTATCAGTTGGGCTAATGTTAAACCAGTGAGCATGCTGAATGTTGAAACATTTATTCAAACATATCCAACACTAAAGAATGATGGATATATTTACCAGTAGTAGTTTTATATTGTTAAATATATTTCTATGGAAGTTTTTATTATAGTATTTTTACTTGTCTTGTTGCAGTCCCGCCTAAACCTCCTCACCTCCAGACTCCTGTTAAATCCGGGCCACAGAACGACCATGGACCCAAAGAAGATCAGGATCCAAACAGGGGACTGAACGGATTCACCAACCCATCCATGAACTGCTATTCACCCACTCCGACTAGAGGCAGTTTTAGCCCTGCCAAAACTTCTCAGGTTTTTCCTTATCTTACTCCTACTTCAACGTTGGGATCACAGGCCTCAGCAGATGCAGACATTCAAAACAGTAGCCCAAAAAGTGAAGGGAGACACACCTCGAAAAGCGATAGTCCCATTTTGAGACCACTGCGAACCCCCAGTCCTGTTCAAGGGAAGATGTGGACTTACACTCCCTCCAAGATCTCCAAATCATGGCTTGGAATAAACCAACTTCCAAAGCTTGGTGGACAAGAGCGGAGCAGACCACAGTCTCTGAGTGTGCCCGACCTGATCGTGTACATGGAAGAAAACAGGTTCAGCTGCTTTTCATCTGCTTTTTTTTCTATTGAAACCGCACAATATACTTCAATATTATCATAATGCAATTTTAGATTAATTATTTTTATGTTTTTACCTTGTTTGTTAACTAGTACGGGTAACAGTGCTTAATTGTAACTCAAACGTTGCCAACAAATGTGGTTTTGACCGGCTCCAACAAGTCGACCTTACCGGACAAACACAATAATGAACATAGAGGCTTAAATGCTAAATACCCAATGTCATCCTACTCGATGTTAACATATATTATATGATCTTAACTGCGCTGCTTTGATTTTTTCTTATTCGCTTTTAACCATTACAGTCTGACTCCGTTTCACAATAGCCTGTTCACTGTTCCTGTGAATGAGATGAGAGGAAAAGCAGAGCGTCTCGTAAAGAAAAAAAAAAAGTACGGAGCAAAAACTATTCCGGATGCCACGAGATTGATCTTACGGTTGTTCGGCTCATTAAGCCTGGTAAACTAATGATACATTACCTTTTCATTAAAGTCACTGCGTAACTTTTGGTGGAAGATCTGCACTTACTAGTGTTTAGGAAGATGTGATCAAACTTTCCGATTCTATGAACTAATACAGACCAATATTAGTTTTGGTTCTCCAGGTGAAAGTTTTAAGACTATATATTTATCAAATTGTATTCCAACTGAAAAATGTTGCCACCTAAAAGGTTAACTTTTGTTACTTAAAAAACAACAAAACAAAAAAACGCTTGAATGCGTAACTGATTACATGCAAAGTATGACTGCCAAGACTAGTTATTCAATAATTGCAAGAACAAATTATCACAATACATACATTTTTCTGACGTAAAAATAAAACCTACCAATTTTTGTGGATATTTAAGACACATTAACTTAACTTTGTCATTCAGAAAGTTTATTTTCATAAAGCTGGTTACATAAAAACAATATAGTAATTTACATACAATGATAATGGAAGTAAAATAATCATTTTACTTTTGTTTGGTCATGTTGTCTGTAGTTGTGAATGACTGTAAATTTGTGAATGTCCCAAAGTAGAGCAAAAAGCTTTTAATCTGATTTTCTTTTTCAGTCTTTATCCAGATAAAGTTTGTTATCCATTGCAAACCGACAATACGCCTGATTCTGAAGTTTTGAGCCAAACTGAAACAGATGAAAATGCTACACATCTGTCAAGAAAAGACAGCAAAGGCAAAGCAAATGAACAGAATGCTATTAATGGAAACTATGTTCAAACTCAAGAGGCCAAAATACCTGCGGTCACTGTGCCAAAGTTTTATTGCAAATGGACTGAGGATGTAATAACTGACAATGACCACAAAGAGGCGACTGAGGAAACTGAAAAGGAGTACGAGAAAGATGACGATGGACCTGAGCAAAAACTGTATAAAATTGCAAATGAATTTCTGCAAACAGAGAGGACATATGTAGCTCGATTGCACCTGTTGGACCAGGTGAGAGTAGATCTTTAATCTTTATATGTTTTATTAAACTAAAAACATTTGTGTAACTGTTCTCAGGTGTTTTGTTCACGTCTGACAGAAGAAGCAAATCGAGGGCTTTCCCTCCTGAAGTTGTCAAAAACATCTTCTCCAACATCTCATCCATCTTCTCATTCCACAGTCACTTTCTGCTCCCAGACCTCGAGAAATGCATCACCCATAGGTGAGGATTTTTGATTTTGGGGTATAGATGTGTTTGATCAGCTCTAGAAAACATGTATGTGTCCATAGATACAAAGACAACACGTTCTAATATAATATTATTTTTACTGAAAGTCACTGTAAATTTGAGTTATTTTTAATTTTAAAAAGCAAGTGTTTTGGTTCTTAAGAAGATTATCCAATCAGAAAGCAGAATGAGCCTCACATGACTGCCAGATTAGTTTCTTGACTCATGGCTCTGCACTAGTTTCCATGCAGTTCTTGTCGGGCTCCACCCACACTGTGTTAAAATCTTTGGAACAAACCAAGACAAAGAGTCAGGTGTCTGAGAAAATGACTTTCTCCTGATTGGTCAGCAGCTTCTTATCTTCATGTATGGGCCATTTCACACTCTGGTAACCCAAGTTTATCTGTGATTGTAATGCCTTTTAAGAACCAGTAGTTGTGCATCTTACATACGGTTCCTTGAAGAAGTACTTAACAGAATTCACGTTAACAGTTTGTTCTGTCTTGAACTTCTGAACAATTCTACATTGATTTTTAACCTTTACGAGCACTAATAAGCTTTTAAAATCACCAGGGTTGTTAAAAAAGCAGTTATTATTTATCTAAAATGGTCTAATACCTTGATGTTTTATTTGAATTGTTGATTTTAGTATTTAGTGCATCCCTTAGTACCACAGACCAATATTTTTAAGATTTCTATAAACATTTTACGTTTTCCATAACCCTGCCATTTTCTAGTGTATTTATTCCTGATTATAAATTATGACGTTACATTTGGCAATCATCTAGCAACCTGTGCGCGAGGCCAGAGCTCCTAAAATATAAAAAAATATACCAGAACACACTGATTATGTTCTGGTATAATATATAATGTTTGCAAAACATTTGAGCTTGATGAACTATAGTGTAAACAAATTAATGGCAGCTAGAAACAACTTTTTTCAGAAGTGACTGTCCCGGCCTGGGCAGTGTCCTGCTGCAGCACGCTCCCTTCATGAGGATGTACGCAGACTACGTCCGGAACTTCGACCAGTCCTTAGACCTGGTCAGAACTTGGACTGAGCGCTCGTCTGCGTTCAGGAACATCATTCGGGAAATACAGGTAGGGGCTCTTGAGCTTAGCCACTTGTTATCTATCATAACTATCATAAAACGTCATGTCAATAATATACCAAAACATAACAGAAACCCGCTTAAACACATATTGAAGTACCTGCCTGCCACCATTCATCTATGTTTCTATGTTATAACAATTTCAGTTTTTACTTACCCCTTATCTCCGCCCACTTCTTAGGTCATGAAGTAAAAATCATTAGCACCCATATTAACACTACATAGTTCCTGATTTGGTTCACAGTTAATGAATCTTCTTGTTCAGGTGTAACTTTGAGTTTAGTCCTATTTTGATTTGCTGTGAATGTGTGTTTCGTATGTTGTGTTCAGAGCATGGAGCAGTGTGGCAGCCTGACCCTGCAGCACCACATGCTTGAGCCGGTGCAGAGACTCCCTCGATACGAACTTCTGCTCCGGGATTATCTGAAGAAACTCCCAGAGGATCACCCAGATTTTCAACCCGCTCAAAGTAAACAATCAGAATTACTTTTCATATCCACAAAAAGGAAAATTTGAACAAAACCAAGGAAGTCTTAGCATTTTGGTCAGAAGATCTTTTAACTATATATATAACAAGTAACATTAGTAGAATAATTCAAAATTATATTTTCGTGTGTTCTTTTTCAGTTTAGCTCAGTCATTTATTGTTCATCCAATCGTGCCATTTTTTCATTTGTTTTCATCTTTTCTTGGTGCCAAACATAACAGCAACAAGACATTGTTTAATGGGATTGTAATGCTTCTTCAGTTTTTGTCACAATTGAAAAAGTATTACATGTTAAAGTTGTGATTGGCCTGTTCAATTATATATGAATTCTCAATGCTGTTTTTACAAATGACTATATGACTATATTTGTCTCCTCACACAGAGTCATTGCAGACTATTTCCATGGCAACGGTCCACTCAAACAGTGCCATCCAAAAAGCTGTACGTTTCCAACACACAACTTTTATTTTAAGTAAGCTTAATAAGTGTATGAATTAGCCTAATTTGGTCCCCTTGTGTTTTCTATGTGTATTTGTGTGTAACTCTGCTCTGTTTCCCTTCAGGAGGGCATGAGGAAGCTGCTGGAGGTCTACGAAATGGTGGGTGAGGAGGAGGTGGTCAATCCTACAAATGAGTTACTGAAGGAGGGGCGTCTCGTCAAGCTCGCTGCCAGGAATACTTCTGCCATGGAGAGACGGCTGTTTTTGGTTAGAAGAATAATAATATCTACTTCTATGTATTTCCCTTTTCATACAACATAAGCCTTTTTATTTAAGCTATGTAGTTAAAATAAGTGTCCTAGCACAGAAAATTATACATCATTAATATTTCCAGCTATACTGAGTCTGTACCACAGCTGTTTAGAAAGTAATGTTGAATATCTCAAGTAGTATTAAACCTCTCATTTACTATTAACATCAATACTAATTTTGATTCTAAGTTGATAAAACTATAAAGTACATATTTTCACTCACCGTAGAAGGAATTAATCCTTCTAAAACTATTTGCAAAATATACCATTTTGTCCATATATTTCTGTAAATATTCTTGCTAAAATACAAAATTATTGCAATAGTATTGATTAGCATTCTGTTAGAAGGTTCACTTGCAATTGGATTGTAGATTTTCAAATACATCTATATTTTTTTACATTAATTGTCCAGCTTGTAAGTCAAAATATAAATGTCACTTTGATTTGATAAATTGAATTAGGAAAGGTATTTAAGGCAGGGGTCCTCAAACGTTTTGAGGCCAGAGACCCCTTATCGTTAAGAAAATATTTCAAGGACCCCCTATTGTGCAACATAGTGATATCATAGTAAAATGTTAAAACCATGCTTTTTATCAAACTGTAAATCAAATACTAATTTCTCCCAATTCCTTTATTTTATTGGTAACGTTTCTATCAAATGCATGTGTCTGGGATTGTTTGTGAAATGTAGAATTCAGTGTCATTAGATATTTTTGGGGGACCTCTACCGTATGGCCCCACTTTGAGAACCATTGATTTAAGGTAGTGTTTATAGGTCGAGCTCAAGTAGCTCCTGTGTAGTGGGTAAATTGTAGTAACCCAGGCGTGCACTTATCCTGGGTTCGACTCCCGGGCCGGCCGTGGCCTTTCTATGTGGAGTTACATGTTCTCTCCGTGTCTGCGTAGGTTTCCTCCGGGTACTCCGGTTTCCTCCTACATCTAAAAAACATGTCCATTAATGCCTCCCCTGACCCTTCCCCCAGGGCTCCCCAGCAAAAGAGATTCTGAATCTCAGTAGGACTTCCCTGGTTAAATAAAGGTCAATTAAATTAAATTAATTTTGTGCAGAAGTTGTTTGATTCTTCTCCCTTGTATTACTAAGCACATTTTGATTTCTCTATTTTGTATATATTTTTTTTATCCTGTTGGTATTATGTTTTGTATCCCACAGTTCAATAACTTCCTGCTGTGCTGCTCACCTAAGTTCAGTCTGGTGGGGCAGCGGTACACTGTGCGCTGCAGGATTGGTGTGGACGGGATGAACGTTCAGCCAACCACCAATGAGGGGCATCCTTTTACCTTCCAGGTCTCTGGGAAGGAGAAGATTGTGGAACTGCAAGCCAGGTGTGGAGAGAGAAGCGAGATTTAATTTTAAATGTAGGCCTGGTTGTTGGCCTGGTTTGTAAATTTGAAGATTTTAGTGATTAAATAAATACATTTTTATAGGAATATACAATTTTACTAAAAGCTCAAATAATTCAGGTATACTAAACACTCTCCTTGTCCATTTGTAGTTCTCAAGAAGAACGTGATGAGTGGATAAAGGTAATGTTGTATCTTGTGCACGTATTTCTTTCTTATGCAAGTAGTTTAGTTTATTTGGTCAGTGTAACATACAGGGGTTTAAACTTCTACAGTATGACATTAACTCGGTAATTCTCCATTCCCAATGGAGACAAGCCAGGCCAAGTCGGATTTGTGAAGAGAACATCCCACTCATACAAGAACGTGTGCTTTTCACATTCCATAAAAAAACTGAAATGTGATTTTTAATAAATGCATGATATGCAAGATAAATATAGGCAGAGTACAAGCAAAGTAAAAGCATCTCTATAGAAACAAGCTTTTGGATTTAAATTGTGTTTTTTTGTCTGCAGGTGATTCAAGAGGCTATTAGCATTTTCCAGAAGAAAAATGAAACCTTCAGAATGGCCGCTCGAGAGTTGATTGTGGAAGAGCCTGTAAGTTTGGGTGCACTAAGAAGATATACAGTATCTACTTTAGAAATTATCCAGGGTGTCACAGTGGTTTCTCTCACATTTTGTAAAGATGAAAGAACTGGGTCGGCGCGCTCCGAAGTGGATTCGAGACAATGAGGTGACCACATGTATGAAATGTAAGGAGCCTTTTAACCCGCTCACGAGGAGGAGGCATCACTGCAGAGCCTGCGGATTTGTAAGACGCTTTTTTAGGTCTAATCTTTGATTTTTCTCAAACATATGTAATGTTTTGGTATGCGCCATGTAAAATAATATTACATAATGTGAATCATCTCTGGTAACATTCACTGAAGTAGTTAGTAAGAAGAATGATATCCACAGAAACAATGGGTCTGTTCTTTCATTAAAGATTATTTTAGACAAAGCTTTTCAATAAAATCTAGGCCAGAAAATTTGCTAAAAATTATAACACCAACTAACTTCAGTGTAAGGAGGTTTCTGTCTGAGCTCAGACAATTATTTTTGCTGTTTTTGGCTATTTTATTTTGTATTGTTTTTGATTGATTGTGATTTTATAATGCATAATTCCGATTGAGTTAGTTAGTTAGTTAGTAGGGGCAATCTTTGTTATATATACATTGATTTTATGCCATATTGTGGAATATCATAGCTAAAGGGATCATAGAAACGATAGATTACAGTGTAATTTCCCCATAGACAAATAAATCTTACATTTCTCTATTTTTACAGGTTGTATGTTGGAAGTGTTCAGACAATAAGGTCGCTCTGGAGTATGACGGGAACAAACTCAACAAAGTGTGTAAGTCCTGCTTCTTCATCCTGACTGGTCAGCGAGGGGAGCGGCCAAGAGCAGACGTGAGTCCCATTTTTTTTTTTTTTTATCAAATCCTTCAAAATATATAAAAACGTGCACACAAATATATTGTTGGATAACCAAAATGCACTGAATACTAGGTACTTTAGAAAGAATAATTCTCAGTAGCAATGTTTTTTCATGAGCAATGACTTTTGTTGGTTGAAAAGATTCAGAGAAGTGTAACATTAGCAAACATTTTCCATGCGACTGTGCTCAAATTATTGATTTTTTTTTCTGGAAATACCTTATGACAGACTACAGTTCCCTGGTACACCGGTTGAAAAATAAATATGATCTAGTAATTGGCAGCATTAATCAAATTACTGTAATTTCTGCCCTATTGAGCGCACCTGAATATAAGCCGCACCCACTAGATTTAAGTAAGAAAACAATAAAGTACATATGTAGGCCGCACTTGTTAATAGTAAGTCTATGAGAATCTGTAATTTTGCTGCATTTCCTTATAAGTCACATAGTTCAAAGCTCATAAAAAAAAGTAGCGGCTTATAATACAGAAATTACGGTAATCAAATTGCTGCACTAATAACATGAATAATAATTTGCTGTAAAATGGGTGCTGTAAAGCGGTTTCTAAGTTTCAAATATTGTTGTTAATTACATATTTTTTTGTATTGCTGCAGTCTGACACTCCATTAAAACCCAGTTTAATGAGCGGATTTTTAAATTACGGTGAAAATCCAAAAACAAGGCAACAAACTTGGACTGTTCTTCCCAAAAATGATCCATCAGTCCTGTACCTGTATGCTGCTCCACAGGTATGAAAACTTACAAATATGAGACTGCTTATAATTCATTTTAAATTGTAACATATGGTAACCTTTTTTGAATACCAGAGTGAAAGTAAAATATGATGACCTGGTTTAATTTATTAGCCTACATTTGTTTTTTTGTCAGGACATGAAACCCCAGTCTACAATTCCTCTGCTCGGCTACAAGCTGGAAAAATGTTCAGAGGAGTTTCAGGGCCAAGTTTGTTTCTGTTTAAGACAATCTAAAATCACACACACTTTCTTTTGTGACCACACTGATCTCAGAGAGCGCTGGTTGTCTGCACTCAAGACGGCCATTCTCAATGCTACTCCAGCTCTGCTCTCCACAGACTCCTGTAACTATGTGTGTGACGCCAGCTCCTCCTGCAGCGACGACTATGTTATAATTGACAATGACACACAGAGTATCTGATAATTTTTTACATCAGTTATTTTGGTTACACTTTGTAACTACATCTTATTAATTCTTATAATTTGATTTTTAAATGGATGAAGAATGTATTAAGGCTTACTAGCTACTTGATTAAGGAGTTGTGGTTATTTTGAGTTGGGGGTTGTATTAAGTTGTTACAAAGCCAGAATAATTTTTCTTCATTATGAATTATTTAGGCTACTTGAAGTTTACTTGTAATAAAGTATTGCTTTTTTTTTTTTTTTAGTTTTTGTTTAAATATAATCTATATAAGTTATTTCTTACCTAATGCATGTCAATAAATTAAAACAATGTGGCAAAGCAGATTGAAAATGCATTTATAATTATTTGGTGAAATATTTTAATTATTATTTTTATTACAGTATAATTAAGTTTATGTCTTACTGTGGTATATTTCAGCACAAGCGGCAAAAGTTCGTCATCAAAGTTTCATTTAGCACCATTCAGTGAACTTCCTAGAGAGCTTTTGAATGTCTGACTTATCAGTACTTAATACTCATTATTAGGTAAATTACTTAATTAATTATTGTTTTTATTGAAAGATGAAGAAAAGTTATTTATTGACCTGCATTGTAACAACTGTGTCACCATTTTAAACATGTTTTGTAAGTATGGGTTTTTAAAACTGTTCACTACCTACTAATAAGCTTTGCATTAAAACCAGTTGTAACTCAACTAAATATATTTTAAGATACAGATTACAATAACTTAAGGGACTTTACCAGTGACAATGCACTTTATTTGAGAATGTTTTACATTAAAATAAATAAACATGTTTTAACTGGATGTCAACTTTATCTCAGTGTTTGCCATGAGTGTTCCTTTTACATACATCTGTACATTGTGGTAAGAGTTTGTGTTCAAATGAAAACTGGACAGAGGTGAAAATGTTACTAAAGTAAAAGTACATTTTAAAAACAGACATTTAAAAATACATTTTTGAAACAATTATGAGGTTTTACGCAGTTAAAATTAAATGTGAGACCTAAGCATTTTTCAGAGTCACTTTCTGACAATCTTACAGTTTCTTTACTAAATGTTTGTTTTTTTCACCGAAAAAAATGGTTTCAATGAGTCTGAAAACCTAACAGAAATATCGAAAATCAAAACAAGTCTTTCCACCTCTGACAGGGATCACAAGAAGCCATATAAAACACATTCAGCTCATTCAATTTCTTCAAAATATAAATATTTACAACTAAATAATTTACAAAAGAATTAAACTAAATATTCAAATTATACAAAAACATGAATTGTGCAGAAGCCACATAGCAATGACAAAGTGTGACAATCAGGACAAAGTTATGACTGATGAGTTGTGTTTGTTATAAAAGAGAAATGTGATTCACAAAAGGTGCATTCATTGGCCTTTCTTACCATAATAATTTTAATTCGATAATATATTGTTTGGATTTGTTAACACATTAGTTCTTGATTCCTAAATTTTAATCTTAAATTAGCGGGTGATCAAAAGACAAATACTTATTGCTGTGTAAAGTAATAGAGTAAGTAAAAGAGTATGTAAAAATGTCTAATGATTATAGTTATTATGATTATGATATAGTATCATAATTTGTCAACACAGACTGCTGTTTTTGTGTCTGCACTTGTACCTAAGGGGTAGGTACCTTTCCCTTTCAATATTTCACAACTTTATCAATACTAGGTTTTCATCTTTATACTTCTTTGTATCAGTCGTTTTAGAATAACTTGTAATAACTATAATATTCTTAAATTAACAAAAATGAAAGATAATTACATACATTTGTGGTCACACTTTCCAGTAACGTAGTGTTTTCACAGCACCGTACATTATTTTCAAACTAAGTGTAGCACTCATAAAAAAATCATTTTACACTATACTTTTCTGACAGAAGGTATGCCATCTGCTTGTCTTCATAGAAATATTAATCCTTTGATTCTTATGTTCCACAATATGGCATCACTTTTAGATGAGTAAGTTTAATGTCATAATGCCACTTTATCAACTATGTATTCTGTCATATTCTGCACTGTGCTAGCCAGCAACATATTGTACAAAAACGTTTAGTCTAACATTATATTTTTTTCTAGTCTAGTTTTTAAATCTACTTTAAAATAATAACTTTTTGATTGTTTCTATTCCTTTGCAGTTCTTGAACTGTGCTTTGCAACACTGGGATTTCCCCATTGTAGGACAACTAAACTAGTTGTTCTATTATCTAAATGTGGAGCATTCCAGAAAAGTCAATAACACCTTTATGAAGAAAAGCTATTAGCAAATCCCCATCAAAAAGTTACACGTTTACTGTCACATCTGCACTGTGGGCCCAGCCAGCAGTGCATCTCCAGCTGTAGTGTTTTCTATTTCAGTCATTACCAGACTTTCAGCTGAACATCTTTCCAGCAGTAAATGTTTTTTACAGACATGGCTTGTGAAGGCAGTTTTACCATACATTAGACTACAGTTCAACTAATGTGGACCTGATTTGGACATCGAGGCATTTAGTTCAATGTGATTTCCAGCACTTCTTGTACAAAGAGGCAAACCCATATCACACGCGCACACAGAGGCTGACACACTGTACAAAAAGTATTTACAAAATGGCTACCTTTCTCTCAACTTCAAACTTCAACAAGGCAATCTTAAATCTTTTGAAATCTGCTTGCATCCAGCTTGATTTTAGCTTAGTCTCGCAAAAGCCAGTAAACTCAAGGGCAAAATGTTGTTGTTGCTAGAAATTAGCAAATGTTCAAACTGAACGTGCAATAGAATATACAGTTACAAACTAATCTGCAATTATTGGTTAAAAGAAATAAATAGATAAAACTATGGTAGCACTTTAAAAGACCTCCACGGTACATACCAGTTAAGTACCGTGTCAGTTACTAGTAACTAACAGTGACACTTACTAGTAATTACTCTGGTACTTACTCTGGTACTTACTCTGGTACTTACTGTGGTACTTACACTGGTACCTAGAGTGGTACTTGTACCAGCAGTTACTGGTACATACCACTGGTAGTTACTGGTACTTACTGTGGTACTTACACTGGTACCTACAGTGGTACTTAAGGTGGTACTTGTACCATCAGTTACTGGTACATATCACTGGTACTTACTGTGGTACTTACACTGGTACTTACACTGGCACCTACAGTGGTACTTTGAGTGGTCTTTGAACCAACAGTTACTGGTACATACCACTGGTAGTTACTGGTACTTACTGTGGTACTTACACTGGTACCTACTGTGGTACTTTGAGTGGTACTTGTACCAGCAGTTACTGGTAAATACCACTGGTAGTTACTGGTACTTACTGTGGTACTTATACTGGTACCTACTATGGTACTTTGAGTGGTACTTGTACCAGCAGTTACTGGTACATACCACTGGTAGTTACTGGTACTTACTGTGGTACTTACACTGGTACCTACTGTGGTACTTTGAGTGGTACTTGTACCAGCAGTTACTGGTAAATACCACTGGTAGTTACTGGTACTTACTGTGGTACTTACTGTAGTACTTACACTGGTACTTAAGGTGGTACTTGTGTCAGCAGTGACTGGTACTTACAGTGGTAACTATTAGTACACGTACCACTTTTATTAATTTGTGGCACACACGTGTTTCAGTGGTGGTATTATTGGTACTAAATTAAAAAAAAGTAGAGCTTATAAATTATGAATAACAACAAAATGCAAATGTTAAAAAAGCACCAATGTCTTTATTTATGTCACAACAATATTGGGTATTGAAAAATACCAAAGTAATTATTTGTTTCAGTAAACAAAACAACAGAAAACAATTTACAACAATCTTAGCTTAATTCCAATATTTATTGACAAATACCATGATACATAATGGTACATAGTGGTACTACAATGGTACTTATTACAGTAGTTGACAGTTAACTACTGGTAGCAACGGGACCTGTTCTAAAGTGACACATACTGGTACTTGGGTGGTACTTACTATAGTAATTGACCGTCAACTACTAGTAACAACGGGACCTGTTCTAAAGTGACACATACCGGTACTTGGGTGGTACTTACTATAGTAGTTGACCGTCAACTACTAGTAACAACGGGACCTGTTCTAAAGTGACACATACTGGTACTTAAGTGGTACTTACTAGTTGACAGTCAACTACTAGTGTGACCGGTAGGATCTTGCACATGCCCTGAGTGGGAGTTGAACCCGGGTCTCCTGCGGGGCGGTCGACCGACAAACTCATTGAGCTAAAGGGAACGCTCCCCTCAGCCCAGTTTGCCGGTCAGATCTTATCTGAGGGGAGTGAGTTTATCCCCACCACTACCACACACTTCTCCAACTTGGTACCTCATGTGGGTTAGTAGTTGACTGTCAACTACTACAGTAGTTGACAGTCAACTACTATAGTAAGTACCACTGAAGTACCGGTATGTGTCACTTTAGAACAGGTCCCGTTGTTACTAGTAGTTGACGGTCAATTACTATAGTAAGTACCACCCAAGTACCAGTAAGTGTCACTTTAGAACAGGTCCCGTTTTTACCAGTAGTTAACTGTCAACTACTGTAATAAGTACCATTGTAGTACCACTATGTATAATGTCAATAAATGTTGGAATTAAGCTAAGATTGTTGTAAATTGTTTTCTTTTTGTTTTGTTTACTGAAACAAATAATTACTTTGGTATTTTTCAATACCCAATATTGTTGTGACATAAATAAAGACATTGGTGCTTTTTTAACATTTGCATTTTGTTGTTATTCATAATTTATAAGCTCTACTTTTTTTTAATTTAGTACCAATAATACCACCACTGAAACACGTGTGTGCCACAAATTAATATAAGTGGTAAGTGTACTAATAGTTACCACTGTAAGTACCAGTCACTGCTGACACAAGTACCACCTTAAGTACCAGTGTAAGTACTACAGTAAGTACCACAATAAGTACCAGTAACTATCAGTGGTATTTACCAGTAACTGCTGGTACAAGTACCACTCAAAGTACCACAGTAGGTACCAGTGTAAGTACCACAGTAAGTACCAGTAACTACCAGTGGTATGTACCAGTAAATGCTGGTACAAGTACCACTCAAAGTACCATAGTAGGTACCAGTATAAGTACCACAGTAAGTACAGTAACTACAGTGGTATGTACCAGTAACTGTTGGTTCAAAGACCACTCAAAGTACCACTGTAGGTGCCAGTGCAAGTACCAGTGTAAGTACCACAGTAAGTACCAGTGGTATGTACCAGTCACTGCTGGTACAAGTACCACTGAAGTACCACTGTAGGTACCAGTGTAAGTACCACAGTAAGTACCAGTAACTACCAGTGGTATGTACCAGTAACTGCTGGTACAAGTACCACTCAGAGTACCACAGTAGGTACCAGTGTAAGTACTACAGTAAGTACCAGTGGTATGTACCAGTAACTGCTGGTACAAGTACCACCTTAAGTACCACTGTAGGTACCAGTGTAAGTACCACAGTAAGTACCAGTAACTACCAGTGGTATTTACCAGTAATTGTTGGTACAAATACCACTCAAAGTACCACTGTAGGTACCAGTGTAAGTACCAGTGTAAGTACCACAGTAAGTACCAGTGGTATGTACCAGTAACTGCTGGTACAAGTACCACCTTAAGTACCACTATAGGTACCAGTGTAAGTACCACAGTAAGTACCAGTGGTATGTACCAGTAACTGCTGGTACAAGTACCCCCTTAAGTACCACTTGAGGTACCAGTGTAAGTACCACAGTAAGTACCAGTAACTACCAGTGGTATGTACCAGTAACTGCTGGTACAAGTACCACTCTAGGTACCAGTGTAAGTACCAGAGTAAGTACCAGAGTAAGTACCAGAGTAAGTACCAGAGTAAGTACTAGTAAGTGTCACTGTTAGTTACTAGTAACTGACACGGTACTTAACTGGTAGGTACCGTGGAGGTCTTTTAAAGTGCTACCAAAACTATTTGGTTTTCGATAATGTTATCCCAAGGCTAATTTCCAGCAAGAGACCACAAAATAAGTGGCAAATTATACATAGCAAAAAGAATTCAATATTTTCCTAGTGTCTCAAAAAGACAACTCAGGGAATACCAGTAGTGCAGCACAAATAAGCGCAAGGCAAAACTCCTCTTTTCATGTGACTTGTGTTCCCTCAGCTGCAACAGAGTTGTTCAGACACAAGCAGTGTGTCATAGCCATAGATCTCCAGCAGATGGAGTAGGAACAACCGGTCTCCATGAGGGTCCAGTCCCATGGCCCTCACAGTCTCCTGGGTCAGGGTGGGTTCAGTGCTATTTGCAACTTCACTTAGCGTCTGGAAAATACGATTGTTCTGCTCCAAGAAGAATCTGCGAGAGGAGAGGAGATTTAGAATGACTCAGGCCCTGTATTTGCACTCTCATATGAGGAGCATAAACTAATGACACTTAGTGGAAATGTGTTTATAGTGAACTTGGACATCAAGAAATACAAATGGAGAGTAAAATTTACTTTAGACTAGGGATGTGCAATTAATTGAATTTAAGTTTCAATTCTGAATATTTAAAAATTCTGAATATTTAAATAAATGTGATTATTATTATGTTCATCATAATTGAGCAGCTATACTTCAGAATACATGTTATTGACCAAATTTTGTTCTGATTTTGACATGGTTTGGTTCTAAACCGGACAAGGTTTAGTAAATATGTTTACAATCTGTGTCTTTACTCTGAGCAGGTTTGCATGGTCACAAAATGGACTATTATTTGGTAGGGAGGAAGGACTCATTCTGTTTGTTTCTATGGGAAAGATGTTCCTTTAGCTACACCTTTTCACATTTTAGCATAACGCACAATATAATTATTAATGATGTTATGAAATGTTATTGTCACATTGTTTTTATTTTTCTATTTGTACTGAATTGCTTAAGACAATTCAGTATAAATAAAGTTAAAAACGTTAATTTATCACCTCCAAAAAGTTACATTAAATTAAATATGTCCATCTAGTTCCGAGCACATGTATTTGTTTATGGCCACAATCACAACTTAGCAGCTTTTTTTCTTAACCAAACTTATTGCATCTTTAAGTTATACTTACAAAATAAAAAGATCTTCTTCACTGGACACACAGTCTCCAGTCTCCTCTTGAGAGTACAGCAACACTTGCCTAAACAAGATCACAACACTTACTGCAGTTTTTTCTGTAAGAAGTCATATTTGTAATAAATTTGACCCAGCTTTCACATGTTTAGTAAATATTTGAAAGTGGCACAAATTAATTTTACTTTACTTCTTTCCTTTTCTGGAAAGATTGATTGATCATTAACAAATAGCACTACTGTTAGCCTTAACTGTACCTTTGTTCTGTGAGTTTGTGATATTTGTCCTTGTCAGCAGCGCTGAGTCGGAGCAGCGGCTTTAGTCCTTCTCTGTATGTCTTCACATTTTGATTGTCCACATAAACGTCATACAGATCCTTCTTCTCCTCAAAGATCTTCTCAGTAGTGCCTAAAAGTACAAATTAATAAGTTATTACCTTTTCTACTGTAACATGACAGTAAATATGTCATCTTTCTTACAGGCAACATAGGAGAGCTCATTTTCTAGTGCATTAATATCAGCCACATTTACATAGAAAAACGGCCTAAACTCAGGCACTGCAACTCCAATCCCAGGGATGGAAATGTTGGCCAGACAGCAGCAACAGTAAACTATGGAGAGAGAAAAACTGTTAGCAAGTGCATGTTTTGTGGAATTTGTAAATTTCGTAGATTTAGGGAGCGCAGACAAAAGCATGTGTACTGCCAGTAAAAACAAACTCTTGCAAAAGAAAAAACAAACAAACATGTAAGCTTGTACTGAACCAGAATTGTTGTAGTTATAAAAATTGTAGAATTTAAAAGCTAAAATGTTGATAGATATTGAATGTCTACAGTGAAACTTTTTTTTTTGAGTTTGTAATCTTGTTTTAACATTAGATAGTGCTCTGGCCTCAAAGCAAGAAGGTCATGGGTTCGACTCCCAAACGTCGTGGGTTCGACCCCATGTGTTGCTCTAACTCTTTGAAGCTCCTTGGTTTGTTAATGGTGTAATAACTTGATTGCGTCACCTCTGTAACAGACCACTCCCACTGGCGGCGGAGAAAAGATGAGGATGCGTCTCCGGAGCAGAGCCAGTTTCCACAGCACCATGATCTGCTCCCCGAAAAACCGGATGAACTGAGACATGCAGCCAGCAGGGTGAGTGATCTGAGGCATGTGAACAGAGGGGAATTATTTTTAATCTAGTATTTCTTGTTCAACTTCTCTTTTCTCTACTGCCGTGATTTATTTTTACTGATATTATTCATCAGTGTAGATGTTGCCATATCTGGCAACACACAGTTTGTCTAACGAACAAATGAAATAAAATATGTAACAATACATCAAAATCAAGTTTCAAAAAGTAAATAGTTTTCTAAGGTTAAGGTTGAATAATAAATGTAGAGTTAGACACCACAAAAGTTATACATTTTTATTTGTAATTTTTTGTTTTGTTACAAAAGAATAGCACTATTAATATCTATTAATACTAGGACTGATATAATTTTGTCCTAATTATGTTTTTATTTATTCAAAACATTTTGTATCTAGTTTATAAAGTATATGATATCTATTAGCTTTCATATTCAGAAATGAAAAACGTGTACCTTCATTTCAGGGTGCATGCTGTGATTGATGACGGCCCCCCAGGCATTTGCTGGACATGCAGTAACAATTCCATCACCACCGGGAGGCAGCACTGCCCTCTTATCTTCATAAAAAGCTTCTAGAGGAGAATAATGGCCTGGTGTCTGCAGCTGAAGTCTGGAAACACACAAGAAGATATTAAAACTTGATATAAAGTTTTCAAACTACGACCGGTGCTAATAAATATATGCTATCTAAAATAATTAATATTATTAATTACATTAAAATGGAAGTACAAAACATTTTTGCCAACACAAATTACCTCATGTACCAATTTGTAATTAACACAATAACCACTTTATAATCATGTTGCTACCACAAACACAATGTGACTAAAGGTAATGGTAATTTTTCATCATCTCTGGTTTTACAACTGAGTAAAAAACAGAGGATATTTTTTATTAAATGGTTAGTAAAAAATTGTTTTCTTGACATTGCTTCTCTCACTTATCTCACACGTTTAATTGTTTTGGGAAAAGAATTGCATCTATGACAACTATGCAACGATGAGTTGATTTAAGCACACATTCCTAAATGTCTTAATCACCACATGATGAACACTAAGCCCTTTATATAAGCAGCAGACGGGGCCATGATGGACACAGATGGAGAATCTAAAGCAGGGATGAGTGGAGAGCACAACCGCTGCAATACTCTCGGCCAATCTCATGACGGGTTAGAGAGGCAATAGGAAGAAAATCAGTTAAAGAAAAAGGAAATGACCTAAAATAGAACGGCAGAAGAAAAAAAAACAGAATGCACGAAAGACAAATGGTCTGTGAGAATGACTAAAATTTCAAATGTGTCAAACTACAATGACCTGTCAAGCCTTTCACACCAAATAGTTTTTCATACAATATTTGGTATTTCACCCATGACAAGAGCTACGGTAAATATAGACCTAAATCTAGAACTAAAGTGTAAGTAAAACAGTTCAAAGTAACATTTTTAACTGACACATGAATAAAAATGCATTTAAGACCGACACTGCAGAGGCTCTACAAGAATAAAATCACAGTCCTGCTCCAGTTAATATACAGTATTGGTGTAGTTTTATCTTGAGCAGCAAGGGACTCTCTTACCTGACCTGATGCTCCAGAAAGCTCATATATCTGTACAGGAGAGTGTAGGAAGGAGACAGAATACCCACAGACTTCATCCTTGCCCCTCGCTCCACTGTGCTCTCCACTGCCATGTTGGCAAAGCAGGCCAGGCCAAAGTAGCTGCCCTTTCGAAAGTAGCTAAAATGGCCACACAGGGACAATTTTAATTACATGTCATAAAACACAGCAAGTTGAAAAGAGAATGGTAGGCTTGGTGGTTTTGCTCCATATCAGAATTAAATTCTGAACAAAAAATGGCAAAAAATTATCACAATTTTCTTAGAGCAAGATCACAATTTTAGATTTTATCACAATTAATTTCTATTTTTTGCCTTTTAGGTTAAAACAAGTATCTGAGTTTGTTTGTCAATGGCTAAATCTAAAAAAAAAATAAAATAAATAAATAAATAAATATATATATATATATATATATTATATATATACTTACACAAACACCAACTTTTAAGCATGAAAATATGAATCCATGTTTCAGTCATAATATATTTTTTTGTAAATCAAACTTGAAAAGTGTCTAAAATCCACCTCTTTTATGACTTGAATGTGCAGCCCAAAAAAAATCATAACTTTCAAAATTGATAAAAGACTTTTTTCACAATCATGAAAAAAGCAGATGGTCACAGAGATGACTTTTATTACGATATTGCCCAGCCCTATTCTGAACTAAACTTTTTTCTAGACCAAACCATGAGTAACCCAAGAATAACAAAGTCCTAAGTTTTGGTTCAAGTCAAGTCCAACTCATGAGTCCACACCTCTGTTAGTGAGACAGTTGAAGACGGATTGTGTATTAAGGCAGTCAAACAAATACTTCTTTTGAGTACTGAGATTTTTAATCAACTACTGTTGCAAATTTGGTGATTATATAACATGTGTTTTGAAGTCCTTACAATCCACTGGACTAGATTGTTTTTGCCCTACAGTGTAAATATTGCGAAGAAGCATATTTGTATCCATATAGAAATGCTTTGACTAAAATGTTTGAATTTTTTTAAATTATATGAATTATAGATGAGTCTCCATGGAAACAAGCAGGTGCCCCTTTAAAACAAGCTCTGAAATACGTACATGAAGTCCGTGGAAACTCGATGAGATCCACTGGCTATAGCCTTGAACTCGACTCCCTCCAGGTCCATGTCTTTGGGCAGACACCACTCTAGCATGTTCCCTGTCACAAAACACAGGCCAATTAAGACATCAATCACACCCACAGTCAGACACAATATCGAGGCCCTGTCATGTCACTGAAGAAGACGTGACGAAGACCAAATGTTTTCTTGCCAGTTCTTTGTGTGTCAGCTGACGTCCAAGTGGCAGCTGAGCAAATAAAGCAGCAGGATAACGAGTGACTCAGAAGAGATGGTTTAGTGTGGCTACATAGAAATATGTAGCATTTTGAAGTAACAGTATAAGTAAAGTTGCAAACACAAACATCATCATTATTATTATTATTATTAGTAGTAGTAGTAGTAGTAGTAGTACTAGTGTTATTAGTAATAATAATAGAAAAATAACTTCTTATTACTCTTTAAAACAAAAATAATAAAACAATGTAGACCCTTGCCTATTGCCATTTTTGTGTTTTGTAAACTCTTAGCTGCTATGATTATTAATTATAATATGAAATTCACTGATTTCTCCTGTATCAGTACCATGTGCTTAGAGTATTTTAATATTCCTGTTACTTGTCCGGTTTTCTTATTTGAAACTAAACTAAAACATGTTAATCAATGTTAAGTGGTGACCAGACCCACTCTTCGCAGTTTGCTGAAGTGTAGGCTCTGGATCCCAGGCAACAAAATCACAACAACAGTCGTCTCTGAGGAGGACTTCCCAAAATTGTTAATTTAGCAAACATGAATAATAGAAAATAAAAACAAAACAAACATTCAATAAAACAATGAACATTGATCAAGCATGTCAAAGCAGATTATAAGTAAACAAACAAATGAATAACTGTCCAGAGCATCCCCTGTCCTTAGTCCGTCCTTCTCGACAAGAAGAAACCTCGAGAAGAACCACAGTGAAGATGAGATCCACTTCCATGGACGGACAGGCTATAGAAGACTAACACATATATAACTGCAAATATAGACTATAAGTCTGTCGAGCCACAGTACATTTACCAGAGGGAAATGACTCGTCTAGCAGGACAAACCTTTGCTTTAGAGAAAATCACACAGTAGCAGCCTTACAAATTTATCCAATGACATACAGTTTTTTATTTTATTTTATTTTATTTTTTATTTTTTTTTTTTTTAGGAAAAACAAACATCAAGATCCTTGTTCTACAATGGTGAAATTCCAGTGTTGCAACTCACAGTTCAAGGACAAAAGGGAAAAAAATTGAGTCTGAACAAAAAAAATATACAGTTATAACTCTTTAAATTGCTGTTATGGCTGAGCATGAGCACAGTGACGTCTATGACAGAATATATCGATAAGTAGTCAGTATTGTACACTCAAAAGGCCTTGAACAACTCTGACACTTCAAATGTCAAATCAAACATGTTGTTGACGCTTTAATGGAAATGCTACAAGAAGAGTTTTTTTCTTTCAATAGTAACATTAAAAATACAATTTGGATGAGACATTATATATGCCTATTACTTAGTGAGCCCACGATGCTCCATCTGGGGTGATTTTTTGTCAGTTTGACTTCTTGTGTTAGAAATCCCATTAACATCTTTATTTGGTTTCCTGTATTGAATTAGGTTAGGCTCCTGATCTTTATATTGATCAGATGCACATCCCCAATGCCTCCTTTTTCACCAGGACTTGCCCCTTCTGTAACACATACCACTAATTAAAAATGTATGGCCTCACTCTGCCTGTACAATTGATCTGCTCAGTATTAAGCCTCTTGACTTTTAATGTTACCAGCAGAAGACAGAGTGGTAGATTTAGCTTTGTCACTAAAGGCCACACCTGTAGTGGTGCAAAACTGCCTCTTAAGGAGACAGGGCCATCTCTTTTCAGCAGTGAGGGGCAAAAGTCTGCCTGATGTATAATATTTGCAAACTTCTTCTATTTGCTGGAAAGAAAATGTTGAAAATACAGACATTGACAGTCATTTTTGCAAGACACTTTGAATAAACTTCACATAACAGCCTAGAAACAATGGCCTAAATGTAGGCTACAGAAAAGAGTTACTTTGATACAATATTGCATGCACAAATAGCCTAATCTAAAACAATAAATTACACAAAATCAAAATTTCCCAGCTCACTAAATATTGCTACATATTTGGCTGGGATCAGTGTGTTCTACTGCTTGATTTTTTTTTTATTTATTTTTTTTTTTGGTTCTACAGCTTCATGTCTCTGTTTTGTTGCAGTTCTTTTGGAAATAAGATTTTGAAATGATAAATTATGACCACCATGTTGAGTCTACAAACGGCCAGTCTGGATCATAATGCAGCATCTCACCTGTTCTTGTGTTGAATGTGACCACGAACACAGACACTATCTGGTCCTTTTCTTCCCATTTCACCATGTTGTCTTCCAAGGACACTTCTCTGGCGTCTGAGTCCGACAGACAGCCCTCCTCGTCCGGGCGCAAGGCTTGGTCAGTGATCGGTGGGCTGCAGAGACCCCCCTGACCGCTGCTCCACCCAAATCCAGACGCGACAGAGCGGGTATTGGAGGGACTCGAGAGTCGGTCCTCAGGAGGGTCTCCTCCGGGCTTCTCCGCCGACGGAGCCTCCTCCCAGTCCAACAGAGGGGCCCTGTCCGACCGCTCCATCACCCTGTCCCGCCTCGTCTGTCTTACCGCGGACTGGAGGCTCGTCTCCGCCGGCAGACAGCGTCCATCCGTAGTCTTATTTTACAAGTCAAGTGAAGACCAACATTATTCACGTTTACTACCTACATACTGTGCTACAACGACTTGCTCTGGTATGTTCAGTTATCACTAAAATATATTCGGTTTGCAGTGGCCATAAATTTGATGCTGTTTAGAGAGGGCAACTCCTTGATGTCACTGGTATCCAAGTTGTGTTCAAAACAATGTGGTTCTGGTGTAATATTTAATCATTTCACACAACAATACGCACACTGGGAACGCTGATTGTATTTGTGTTGTTGAATGCAGCCCTCAGCGTGCTTGATAAACTAAGCTCTACTTCTACATCGCAGATTCAATACAAATGCTGATCGTTCAAAAGCTAATGGTTATTCAAGACATGGGCGACATACTTGGAGATAGTGGCAGAAGGGACAAAATTAAATAAAAGTACTAGATTTAAAAGCCACCACATTGCACTAGGGCGTGTAACCTTAGTCTACGGCTGTAACCTGTCTGGCTGATAATAACTACATAACATGTTGGAACTTTTACTTCATTTTATTTTAATCATGCTTTACCCAGCCAATTTTCCTTAAAACGCCTGGCAAAATAATCTACATTTCAAGTGAAGAATTTGAAGTCAGGAAACGAATGACAATTCCGCTGCAAAGGCAATTTAACTAATGAAGTGTAGGGACATGGAAGTTTTTTTCTTTTTTCTTTTTTTTTTGTAAAGCAGCCTATTGTGTAAAATCTATTTGTCCATTAATTTTCTTCTTCTCCTTTTTTTTTTTTTTTTTAGTTTTTAAAATTGTTATAGGCTAACTGCCTTCTCTCATCATTGTTTTACTCAAAGTTTTATTAAGAATGATTCAAGCATTGAATAATATTGTATTGTCCTAACTGATGCTTACGTGCTCAGAAAACCCTTGTCCTCACTTACCACCTATCCCCGCCCACTTTCAATACATTTAGATTCATAGTAGAGCATGTATGTTACAAAGTTAAAATTTGCGTGTTACACAGGCTAAACTCTTAGAGGGGCAGGGCCAATCTATAATATTTACGTTTATTCCTAAAAACAGAAAAAACACAAAAGGACCTCTTTAATAGTTTGAAGATTAATTTTACAGAACAAATCTTAAAAATGTCCAGGAACACTAAAATAATCAGACGGTGTGCTCCATCATAAAAATTGTGTCTGCAAACTCTTGGTGGAAGTATGTAATAGGCATTAAAAAGGCATTAAACAAAGCATATTTATCAGGTCAGATCTGTAGAGAAGTGAGTCAGCTCAATCAGAACGCAGCAACGTAGTACCTGCACCATAGATTGCCTGGTTTATTTGGAGAAATTACACAGTGTGCCACTATTTGAAGGAAATTTGAAACTTGAAGTGCTCAACAAATGCAAAAATTAGCTTATATTTAAAAATAGACTTGTTACGGAATTAAAAATATTGAACTCTTTGCTATTTGCATCAACTCAATTTGAAAATTTGTTTTGAGACAAATTTATTCTGTATCATTTGTGTAGAATGGGAACAGATAGCCTAACTAAATAGCGACATGTTTGGTCAGAAACAACAGAGTAACCATACTTACTCAATAGTAAGAGCCACATTTCATCTTCCACTGATGATCCTCAAACAAAATTACTTGTTCAAAAATGGTTCACGCATTAAAAATAAAATAAAGTGTCATTGTGTCAACAAACTGAAAAAGAATTAAACTATAAACAACAGTCTGTCTGTCTTGGTGTATCAAAATACTTCAGATCAATCACATTTCTTAACTTATTTTAAAGAAGAGAGACTTATTCTCATTTATATTGGTTTGAATAGTTTTTTGTTGTCTTCTGTTACTGAAGAAGTGTAAAGCCTGACAAAACATTTGATATTTAAATGGTCTGTGAGAACTTGAGCATTTCACTTTGGGATTTTTTTTTTCAATGTGATTGTCCTGCAATTATTCAAGATTTTAATTATCAACTGCAAATTTAATACAAATGTTTGAGGAATGATTAGGTCCATCTCATAATTATGCAAAAAATGCTTCTTAATATAATTCTCTTCATGCTTTATTTTTTAATTTTGTATTTGTACAACCTATTTTGGTACTTCGCTCCATCAATTCAACTTTAAGCATTTTATAATATTCTATTTTCTGCAAATACATATGAAATTGAACGCCTATTATACATGATCCAATTTAACATCCTAGTTGAATATGTTGAATGTGCGAGTGCGTATCTCAGATACGTCGGTGACGTTCTCAGTGACACGTCAACCACACGGAAGAAAACGCCTGCTGCTTTTTCCTACCGCAGCTGTATTTTTGAGTGCAGAGCCACTGCTTTGTAAAAAAAAAAAAAAATGGGTGAGTTTTCTATATAACATTTTCAAATAAAGTGTAATTGTGAGCGCATGGATAAGAATGAATAACATTTGAATGATAAGTTTTACAAATTTCTTTGATTTCTTTCTCCCTACGCCACAGTAAACATGCTAACAGCTAAGCATACACTGGTGCTATCTTTGATTGTAAGCTGCGTGTTTGACTTCAGTTTTATTGCTTATTACTAATTTTGTTACAATATTTTTTGAATTTTCGAAAACAAGACGGCGTTTATTAACTAGTTACACCTGCGACTACTGTGTAAATACTAATTTCCTAGTCTAATTCTGGCAATTTCTCAATGTAGTTTGCTATTTGTGCTATCTACATGTGTAACACAGACAAAAGTTAAAGCCCATGTGACAGATTATGCATTTTTCTAATTTTGACTTAGTTTGGCGTGATAGTCTATGGTAAATATTTCTCATAGTTTTACAACAGTCATGCTGCAATTTATGAAGAAAATGACAACTAAAAGTAGAAAGTTACAGGATGTAATTGAAGTCTTAAAACAAAATCCCTCCACACGTGTCACTGAAAAGCGCCAAAATGCAAAGACAATTCAAGTGTTACAAGTTAAAATAATTTGTCACATTGTCACTCCTGTGTTCTTTTTTTTGTGTTGATTTTGGCCCAGATTTACAATGTGGTCGCTTTGGTAACATTTGTTTATTCCCTTCCACATTTGTCATATTTACAGGACAAAAGACAATTATGAACTTCACCCAAACAACTCAATTTTGTAAAAACAAGCTAAAAATTTAGTGAACTCTTAATCATAATCATGTTTTACAAAATATGTAGTCTAACCTGTCAAGCGCACTTTAAGCAGTTGTTGACAATCTGTTGCGTCCTTTTATAATCAGAGGTGTGTAGAGAGTATGCAAGAAAGAATAAAGTTAACTTTAAATGAAAAAGAAAAAAAAAAGGTATTGTAATTTATAATTTATTTCAGTTAAGTTGCCTATTTGGGGAAACAAGACTAACTTTGCAGATAAAAGATATATATATATATATATATATATATATATATATATATATATATATATATATATATATATATATATATATATATATATATATATATATATATTTTTTTTTTTTTTTTTTTATATATATATATATATATATATATATATTTTTTTTTTTTTATGTTTGTTTTGATTTAATGTGAAGGCAGTGCTTTAAATTTGAAAAACAAAGTGCTAGTACTGTCCAAAAAGGGGTACTCAGATCCTTAAGTTTGAATCTGGGCAAGCATCCATAACTATGTGACTCTTTCTTCTCATTTGTTAGTTCATAGAAAAAAATAATTTAACTGGTTACTTTACCTGAACACATTTCAAATTTGATTAATTGTTTATCATCTTTCCAGGAGGATTTTTCTCCAATCTTTTCTCTGGCCTGTTTGGCACCAGAGAGATGAGAATTTTAATTCTGGGTTTGGATGGAGCGGGAAAAACAACCATTCTTTATCGTCTTCAGGTTGGAGAAGTTGTCACCACTATTCCAAGTATGTACTTTTTTTTTTTTTTTTTTAGTTTTGAGCTGTATTCTGCAACAAAGAGCAGAGGGTGATGTTAGGATGGTCGGTTGCCCCTTGAGAAAAGTAGATTGATATTGTTACAATGCAAATGTTGGTTGTTTTAGAGTGTTGTGAGCAAGATTCAGTATTTGTGTAAAAAGCAAACTTTCTCTTATCCTCAACTAGTAACTTATTATCATACCCTGCAAGTATGGCCAAGTATGCTGGAACAATATAACTAATCTATATAAACATAAAGGCAGAGATGAATCTCCTCTTTACATAAAGTATTTGTCCAGAGAATCCAATCTTAATGATTTCTTTTGATATTTTTTCAGCGATTGGTTTTAATGTAGAGACTGTGACATACAAGAACCTCAAGTTTCAGGTGTGGGATCTTGGAGGTCAGACAAGTATTAGGTAAGTGAAGTTGCTGTGCTGAAATGGGACAAATGTAAAACATGTTTTCTCTGCCCTCTCACAATTTATTCTCTATACATAGACCATACTGGCGGTGTTACTACTCTAATACAGATGCAGTCATTTATGTTGTGGACAGCAGTGACCGGGACAGAATGGGAATCTCCAAGTCTGAGTTGGTGGCCATGTTGGAGGTTTGTTCATTCATTTTCTACCGCTTAATCCTGTTAGGGGTTGCAGGTGACTGGAGCCTATCCCAGTAACTTTGGGCCTTAGGCGGAAGGTTTGTGCGCTACTTAAATAATTTCCCTCACAGAATTCAAATTAAAACTTTTTCAACCTACTTCAATGTCAGAGTCATTCAGATATCTTTATATAACTATAAGAACACCTGTGTCAGATTGCATGATTTAGCCCTGAAGAAGACCTATATAGTGGTTGAAATGCGTAGGCATTTCAACCACTATATGTAAAGGTAACTTTATTGATTCCATAAAGGCAATTCAGTTTGTAGTTGTTGCACAGTAAAGAAAAAAACAAAAAACAATTACATACAGTACATCAGTCCAAACCGTGACACTGTTTCATGTCTGACAGTGTCATGTTCTGTAAATCCACTAATTGTATATAATAAAATGATGATCAGAGTAGCCTACTCATGCTACAGTCCATCCACTTTAGAAGCTTAATTGCTGCTGAAAACAAAGATGTTATGTGTGAAGAGTTAAAGTGTCTATACTTGTTTTTTATATAGTATAAAATTCTATTTTGCCCTGGTAAAGATATTTATCTATTTGGGAAAACATTTGTTAACAGTATCCCATCTACATCTAATTATGTTGTTCTATACTTCAAAGCAAATACACAAAAACAGAAAATGTGATTAGAAGGCTCTGACTACATTAAGTGAGCCAAATACGTGGACTGCTGTAAAAAGTTACCCAACCCTAGTTAAATAGTTTAGTTTAACTGACTTTCAGCATACCATGTAGATTGACTATGAAAACAAACTGAATGTATGTAAATCAATAAATGTTGTAAATGGTCTATGTTTACTGCAGGAAGAGGAGTTGAGAAAAGCAATCCTCGTGGTCTTTGCAAACAAGCAGGACATGGATCAGGCTCTTACCCCTGCAGAAGTAGCAACAGCGCTGGGACTTTCTGCTCTCAAAGACAGAAAATGGCAGATCTTCAAGACCTCAGCCACCAAAGGAACCGGACTGGATGAGGGCATGGAGTGGTGAGATTTTTTTTAAGAAGTGAAAAATGAGCAAGCAGTTTTTTGGGGGTTAATCCTAGCAGGGCTGCTTTATACTGTATTAAAAAGTTATATGATTGTGCTGTGTAGTGCCATGTTTCCCAAAGTGGGGTTCAGGGCCCCCGGGGAGCCTCCAAAGGTTATGCATATAACAAACATAAAAGAAAATGTTGTTCTTTTTGCATATTATCTGAGAGAAAAAAAAATCTATAACTTTTATTGTTGTGGGATGCTCGTGCAATCTTAGAGCCAACTGGGGGACTGCGGTGCTGAAGAGTTTGTGAACAACTGGCTAATGTATTGAAATCTAAAAGTTCTTGTTTATACAATATGGATTTCAGTGGCAAGAAAAAAAAAATTACTTGGGCTCCACTACAACTTTGACTATGACTATGACAGTTAAATGACTTACTTATCTAAAAGTTCATACTTCAAACAGTTCATAAAATATAACCTTTCTAAAAATTGTTAAGTCTAGATTTTAAGTTTCTGGTTGGACATGGGCATAGACATAATGTATACTGTATGTAGATGTAATGTCCTAACGAGTACCTAGCAACTTTACAGCAAATTTAAGACCAGAACTATTACTAATGATTTTGTTTCAGAACCACACAATTACTGAGCGTAAACTGTGTCACTCATATTTTCTGTCTCCTTCTTCTCAGGTTGGTGGATGCCCTGAAGAGTCGACAGTAATGCCAATACACGCCTCTTTTTTTTGTACATACGCTCTTTTATCCCGGTGAAAATCGTGATGTGAAATATCTGCCTTTATTCATTCCCAATCTTGCTTTTTTTGGACCCATGATTGCACTCCTGGTGATAATTTTCCTCCTTTTTTCAACTTTGAACAAAGCCTTGGTCAATATCAAACTTTTGAACATAAGTGAAGCTGCAGTAATGCCAGGACTGGGACAACACACTACTGAGAAAAATGAGCTGGTGACTACAACGTTCTGTGGACAGACAACGCAAAGCTTGTTGCATTTTGATAAATGTCTTTGATATTTAACTACTATTTATGAGCTTGTCGTCAATGCAGCTTTACAACTTGATTTATTACTCTTTTACAAGGTTTTATTCAGGCATAAAATCATTCATGTTTTAATTTTTTTGCTTGAACATAAGATGTTCAGGGGATAACGTTGTGATAACTGACACCACAAATGATCAGCCCAGATTTTATGTTACCCAGCAAAAGTTCATCGTTTTGTGAATTTCCAATTATAAAATATATGCTACGAGTTAAATATGTGGTTGATGAAGTAAGTTTAGTGTTGACTGCTTGTCCCCAGCCTGTTACTGCAGCTGTATTTGTATAATAATCCAACAAATGCAATTTCAGAAAGAGTATTTTATGCTGTTTTTTTGGTTTACTTGTATGTTGAAGGACTTTTCCACCAAGTGCAGCTTTGGCATATTGTCTCCACTAAACTCTGTGCTCAAAGTTTTATTGTTTGCATATTTATATCTCCTTGTACAGTAAAAATTATTCTCAGTAAATGTCTCGAGTTTGTGACTTCTTTTGGCTTGATTTTATAATGAAATGTCAGGAAATATGCTACTTGTATATTTTACAACACAAATGTTTATATTCATTTTAATAACAAAAAATACATCAGTTTTAAGTATGAAAACAACTTTTTAGCCCACACACAAATAGCATCTTAAGCTACATATTTCAATGTGAACTGTCATTTTTATGTGGTGGAAGTTCTGCCAGCTACCTGTCTCTGTGGAAATGTCACTGCTTTGTCTAGAATATTCCTTATATAAAACTTGGATATATCTACAGGTATATATTTTAAATTAAGCATTCTGACTAGGTCTGGTGGTGTCATTTGCTTGTCTCAGTAAAAATGAAGACACTAAAAGCCATACTATAGAATTTTCTGTGGAAACTGGTCTCTACACCAAGTTAAGATCCACCATTAACTCATAATCAACACAAATGGCTCAGGAACAAAAGTAACTGAATAGCAACAAACAATGAGTTTACTGCAAAGGTGTCTAAAAAATAATCTTCTGTTCAGAGCTCCATCTTTTGGAACATTGAATTCTGCCATTATTTTACACATCAGTTGTGTAAAATCATACCATTGTATTACTCTGATTAAAGTATGGAAAACATGAATAAAACGTGGAACACGTTTTACAATATGAAGCGAGTAATTTGTCTCTGAGAGTTCTGGACAGCTGACTTCAGGCTCACTTGATCATAGCCAGATCCTTTAGCGCGTGGCTCCTCTGTTTCTTGGCCTTATATCCAGGACGAAGAAACTCAATCTTCCGCTTTTTGGCTTCAATTTTGTTCTTGTGCTTTTTTAGTTTCTTCTTTGCAGCAATGTCTGGATTTGACACAGCCTAAAGACAAACAGAAAGGCCAGCAGCCACATCATTAGTAATAAAATGTTGAACATATTAGAAAAAGGTCACAAGTAATACATTCAGAGAGAAAGACGTCTTATAAAACATGCTGCCGTTTGTCAAATACAAAACTAGTCAACATCTTATGCAGCCTTGACTGAGCTGGAACACGTTGGTGTGTGTTTGTTTTTTTTGATTAAAAATTCCATGTTGCAACAAAGGCTTTTTAGGTTTAGCTATTCAGAGTGATTTGTTTTTTTTGTCTGCATTTTATACATCTTTGACCGACAAATATTTTGCAACAACGCAAGTCATTGCTTAATCTAAAACCTAATATAATATAAATATAATATAAAGACTAGACAAAAACACTGTCAATTTAATTCTTGTGTGAGTGCACTACAAATGTCTTTCACAGTGTTCCTCGGCATTTTAATGAAAAAACAAACAAAGCAACATATATATGCAGTTGTGTGTAGTGTAATGTGTCACATTTGTCATATCTGGTGCATTGTTATTGCACTGTTACCTGCTGAGCTCTGTGCCTCTTGCGTGCTGCCCGTCTCTGGGAGAACTCTTTCTGAACGGAGGAAAAGGCCAAGGAGAAAGGCTCCAGTCCCACCTGCTTCTTCAGAAGCTCGATCAGTTCTTGTGCCAGGTTCTTTAGGGTGGGGTCTGAGGAGAATATAACTTAGTAAGACAGAGTTATGGGAATTTCGGATTAAATGTCTCTCCAAGGTGAAGCAGGGGTCACTGTACTTTAGCATGGGAAAAAAAAAAAAAAAAAAAAATCAGAAAATGTTTATACCTCAAGCTAAGAACCACCATGAAAGTTCCTGAAATCTAAATTAAATAAGGTTTGACGACTATGTTAAGCAACTCAAAATTGATTGATTGATTAACTGATTGTACTATTCCACTCAGATGAAGGACAACTAAACTGGTTAAATGCAGTTTTTGTTGTAACAGGGGTAAATGGGTCTAGTCACTGAACAAGGACCCCATGAAGAATAGCGTCAGCGAGACTGCGCTAATGAGGAACCAAACATAACATTGTGCATATCGAATACAAAGGAATTCTGTTCGCCTTCTGGTCTCAATAGAGTGAATTCCTATCAGGGTAGCTTAAGAATATTTGAACAGATTTGCAATAAGAAAAATAACAATTAGAGCTATATGGAACTGAGAGTGAACAATAAATGCATATATAGCAACTTACACAAATTTCGGCCAGCAGTTTTTGAACTATTTCATGTAAGCCAAATGCTTAAAAATGAAGAAAACTCGAAGCAGATAAAATGTTCTATGGACTCACACTGTGTTGTACCTTAGCGTATGTTATGGGAAGTAAAAAAAACTTTTCAAATAAACATGCCAATAACAAGGCAGCAACGTTAACAAATGTTTAATACGATAGACTCATTAGCAGGTAGTTTTGTAATCCTCAAAAGATGACCGGATATCCAATAGTTCCTAGAATCATCATAAATGTAATTTCATAATTCAGAGATTTGATAGACTCATATGATAGTAAGATAAATTTAGTTATATGCATTTCTCAAATCACCATTTTGAGCATCACCCTGATTGATTTTGAATACTATCTAATTATTGAAGGAAAATAAATATAGATTATCTAGCTATCCACTCAAATAGAATGATGACAGGGTGTGCTTTACATGATCATAAACATGTGTTTGAGAATAAATAAAGTTTTTCTGTTGTGAAGTGTCAGGTGGTTCTGGGTAAATGGGTCTACCGTTGACTGTTTACTGAAGTGCTGCTTCTCGTCCCATGCCATTAGTAGCGATCAGCGATTCTGCGAGCAATGAATAGTGAAGGTGGCTCTGTCATCTTTGTCATCTTCCTATAGCAAATTATAATTCCTCAAATCCATTTTCACCTCATGGTCTTAATAGAACGTGAAGCTGTGTCCTATCCTCCTCCATCATTGAATGTAGTCCTCTATTTGCAAGTCATGTCAATTTAGCTAAAGGGAGAAAAATGGAGATCATTTTGCAAATAAAACAAGAAGAGCAAGTTTTGATGACCTGAAAACAGAATTTCACAACTAGTTTTATTGACAAGAAGTTTGCTTTGGAATGTGTGACACCCGTAGGTTCTTTTCATGACAAGTATTCGTCCAATACTAGTTGAAACTTTCCCTTCTCTGCATGTGCTCCCTCTACCGGGCTCTCAAGTACCTGAAGCGTCGCTCAATATCCAGTACTGTAGATACTTTCAGATTGCAGTGTCTGAGCATAGTTTTGTACTCATACATCGAAACATTATACGAGTACCTTAGAGCCAACCCAGGGCATCTCATCTGCTCTGCCCGCTGAAAGAATAGTTCTTTCCTAGAAAGTAATTATCTCTTACGATAACATATAGCAAAGACATGAATTTCCAGAGTTTTATAGCACAAGAATGTAAAGCATATGCATCTTCAGGATAAACCCACCATGCCTATCAGACAATCCTTAAGTTTAATAAACAGCACAACTTTGAAGAAAACCACCATTATCATCCTTAAAAAACAACCTAAAACAAATTTGGTTTATTATTTAGCACATGGATTTAATGCTACTTAAATGTTTGTTTGTTTTTTGCATTTTTTTATAAATTTACTGCTTTATATTTGTTTATTCTAATTAATAGTTGGATACAAAACAACTCATGTCACAAAAATTAGCCTGACAATAAAAACATAGCCAAAAACATAGCTCAGTCTATCAACTGCTTTGAAATAGAGCTCGAGATTGTGGACATCAAACATAAATAGAATTTTCAATTGGCTTCATGTCAACCAATTGAGCTTAAAATGCCTAAATACAGAAATGTATTAAAACATATCCTGACACTAGAGAGAAAATAGTCATGATCCTGCAGTTTATGGGGTTGTTTCTATGGCTCTTTTGTTCACTTTTTTTTTTTTTTTCACATTTTTTGGCCAATTTATTGCTATGAAAGTTTTGGCACACTAACTGCAAAGATGGCAGATACCCATGGTTACAGTTGTTTTTTGACATTTCATCTCAATTCTATACTAAAGGAGTAAATGTATGCCTAAAAATGTAAAGTCACTAGTACATCCTATCTAGTGCAATTGTCTTAGAAGCCCTAGTTGTCTCATACTTTCTATCCAGTGCGTTGGTGATGAAGACTTGGCTGCAGGGTTGATTAGACGTCTCGTCTTTCTCTCTCCAGAGGCTGAGCAGCTCTTCGGGCTGCTGTGCCGCGAAGAGCTGACCGAAAAGCTGAGAGGCTGTTAGCCAAACCCACAAGTGAGGTGTCGCAGGTGGGCCTCTATGTGGCCTGTAGAGGGACAGAAGGAACACAAGCTTAAAAATAATTCAAGTAGTTACTGTGTTATAGATTGCCTATTGTTTCTAGCTGACGAGAGTGGAATGGCCCAAAACATGTGTACTGTCTGTACACCAGTAAAATTTGTGTCAGAAATTGAAATAAGACATTTAAATAAATTGGTATGATGGGAGAAATAGCTAAGCTATCTACTTAACTACTTAGTCATTGGAGGCAAATAATTTTGTTGTTAAACTTTGGTTCATGTTCTAACTTCATATTTAGACACTTACTGTGACTTAAAAGTAAACACTTGGTAGTACAGTGCAGATGACCAAATGTCAGTACTTACTCCAAATTTGAGTCAGTGTTTCACGTTCCTTGGTAAGCTCCAAAAAGCCGCAGTGTTTGCACAGTTTGGTGATGAGAGTAAGATATGTAAACAACAACTGGTCTGCTCCTCTCTCCTCCTGCTCCTCCTCAATCTAAAATACACAAATGAATGTTATTAAAGACAAACTTAAATATTTTATTATAGAGATAGCTAAATATGATGCTTACATCTTCAAAGTTGTCTGGGTGTGTCTCTTTTTCTAAGAGCAGTAACAGCTTCCGAGACGACGTGAGAAATGTTCCTCCTCTACCTCCACAAACAGGCCAGAGATCTGAGCGCCCAGGCGTTTCAGAGCACACTGAAGCAAACAAGCAAAAGTTAACAAAAGCTATTTAATTGTGTAAAACTAAATAATGTGTTTGCCACAAAAACAACACAGATTGTGTAGATAAGTCAATCAAGCAAGAGATGGGTGACATTGGCAAAAACTCATATGTTCTCAGATAGTTTAACAGTTCAACAAACATTTTATAAAATATGTCTCTGAAACTTATTAGTTGATGTTTATGTACCAAAATGTAAAAAGTATGTATTACTACCCATACATGTGTTGAATTTTTATGACAGATATTCAATATTTGGATATATCATTGATAGTTCATTAAACAGACCATTAGTATTTCAGTAAATAATATTTATGGGCTTATTGAAATCAATTTATGCTTAGCAATATAAATTGTTAGTACAACAACATAAAGCAATCTGAAGCAACATTTATTAGTATAAGTTTTGTAGGTGGAAAATCTGGTACCTTCTCAGAGTCGAGCCACGTGTCCACAAGCGTGTACAGTAAATTTTTGCTGTTTTTGTCAATTTGTGCTAATAGAGCCTTGATGGTCATAGCGGCCATTTTCTTACAACGTGCAGAGTCGTCGTTCACCACCACCAAAGCCAAAGGAGCAAAGAACAAGGAGGCGTATTTTTGCAACATTTTCTAGAAAAAAACAAAAATCAATCATGCATATTTTGAAGTATAGTTTGCTTTGGTCAAAAGTTGTTTATGTACCTGCGGAAAAGTCTGAAAGATAGAAGCCATCATTTCCAGAGCAGACTCTCTCCCAGTGTCATGCTCATAAGACAGTTGAGCTACTATGAAATCCAAATGTTGTCTGAGCTTGTTCCTCACGGGATAATCCAGCAGATACTTCATATAGATCTAAAAAAACAACAACACACATATCCGTCACAAGACTTATTTTTTTATTTTCATGCAAAATTAATAAAAACATAGTTTGTTCATGAAACCAGATACATTTAAGTTGCAGAGGTTTATTATTGAAATGTTGAGTGCTAAAAAAATCAAATAAAAAATAATTAGTTAGAAATAGTTTGTGTAAAAATTGTGCTCTACCAAAAACTTTTAGTGCTGCAGCCTAAGAGTGTCTGAAGTGTCTACACGGTGATCCCTTTGTCGATATGTTGGTACCCAAACCTTGACATCTGGTTGTAAGAAATATATGTTTTAAATGGTATTACCTGTCGACAGTGTACCCTGATCATAGAGTTTCCGCCATTAACTGAAAGTTTGGCTACTTTCTTCATCACATCCTCCATTTCTGGGACGACGAGCTTCCTGGACAGAATGGCCTGGTGCGAATAATGACAGGTTAACATTCTAGTTGAACAGTATTAAACAGTATTTCTGTGTGTTACCTTGAGCAGGCTGAAGGCAGTTGCTTGTCTGGACTGGTCATAGATGTCCTCCTCGGCGTATCCTAGCAACACCTGGAGCTGAGTTTCTGAGATTGTGTTTGTTTTGATATTCTTTACCAGCACAGTTATAGTCTGAGGAAAAGAAAGTTAGTAAATCACTAAAAACAACTGTTATGCTTTTACTTGACATAATATTTTTCCATGTGTTTTTTGATTTTTGGTTTGAACTAAAGTGAAAGAGGGAAGTACAACCAAGCCCAGTGAAGCTCCAAGAAAAAAACTTGTACAATTAGTTCACTGTAAATCACTTACATTCAAAAAAGAAAAAATATTGAGACATATTTAATTGCCAATAATTAGCTTGGAGCAAGTTAATTGAGAAATTCACAGCCAATTATCAGAACAAACGTGTGGTTTGGAGCAGAGTTCAAACTTAAGAAGATATTTATCAGGTTGTTTGGCTTAAACATAATAGAAAAATCTGTCTTGTTTATGTTGCAGGTGTGTTCATTGATCATAATGTATTAG
Organism: Mugilogobius chulae; assembly: GCA_038363315.1. Taxonomy (NCBI): domain Eukaryota; kingdom Metazoa; phylum Chordata; class Actinopteri; order Gobiiformes; family Gobiidae; genus Mugilogobius; species Mugilogobius chulae. Next base: position 33,135,563 of record CM076407.1, on the reverse strand, counting down.
CTTTCATTGTATTTTAATATCATATATCATATACCTTGAAACAGTTCTGAACCAGAAGGTAGTTCTCTCCACGTGCTGCCCCGGCTTTAGAATAATCTTTGAGTAGAACGAATAACTGCTTAGTTAATTGCTCAGAGTTTGCTTCAATCGAAGGAAGAGGAAACTTTAGCAGCCAGGTCAGTCCAACCAAGGCCTCAGTGATCACCTAGAATTACAAAAAAATAAACATGAAAATACTACTTATACTGTAATGACAATGTCAGACTATAAAGCCCGCTCTAACCTTGACATGCATCGAGTCGAGACAATCAAGCAGCAACAGCACAAAAGGGTCCAGCATTTCCAAAGCAGAGACTTCAGAAGATGTAACTTTACCTCTTTTTAGGCTCATATGAAGAAGCTGAAAAAGAGAAAAAAAAAAGTAATACAATGATTAGATGCAATTCAATATGTCTAGTTATTTGATTAAATATCAAATACCACAGCCACAAACCCTATGCCTCAACATTGTTTAATGGGAAAGGATAAATGCAATAATGTCAGAGAGTAATGGTAAGTAAATGTTGTTTAAACATGGAGAAAATGTGTATTTTTCATGTTTTTTAGGATGTAGATCACAGTTCATGTAAACATATATTTATATTAAATTAAAGTAAAAATAAAAAAAAAAGATCATTTTTCTTCACACTCACTCAAATGCTGACTATTAGAAACTGTGTGTGAAAAAAAAAGTAGCTTGTCACTAGAAGTGCAACTAAAACAATAATGATAATAAAAAATAAATAAAATAAAACAACAGAAAACACCCACTCAAAATTCATCCCAAACAGAAGCACAGAAACTGCTTTACCTTGAGTCCTGCATCCACCAGGATGTGCATGTTGGTCCTGCTGCTGACGGCTGCTTTTTGTCCTCCTCTTTTTGGGGTCGGAGGAAGCAGTAGGCAGCTGGGAGGGGGCAGCCTGGGGTCAGGAGGATGCTTGGCTTTGGACTTCTCTCTGTAAACACAATCAGCCATAAAGTGACCTGCTGACTGCAAGACAAACACATTATTTACAGTCCTTTTAATTGATATTGTTGTTTTAATTTGTTTTCTTTAAAATAAAAAAATAAAATGTGGTCATGGCTCATTGCTTTAACCATAGACATATAATTTAATGTCTATGGCTTTAACTATTTGAAGGGCAGAAAACTAAAACAACTACTGTTTTAATAAAAATATATAATTTTTGGCTAAAAAGTTACATATGGTGTGCATTTATTATGACATGTCTTTCACAATTGCATCTATCTACCTTTTTATAAATGTATTTATTACTTTCCTACCAGTGTCAGAACTTGTTTAGTGAGAAAAACAAAATACACATGTCCAGTGATGCATGTGCACTTCTTCCTTCTATAATCTCTGATAAAGGTTCTATTATTTTATACATAAACAATTGTGTTGTTGTTTTTTGTTTTCAATAAATTGTGTTCATGTTTTCTAGACTGTGCAATGCAAACAAATATTACAATTATCAAAGTATGTCTGAGATTGTTTGTCAAATTGACTAGTTAATTATTGTTGTAGCTCTAAAGAATTTATGTTCTGTTATTTTATTGTACAAAAAATATTTGACGTAAACATTTGTTTCTCACTTGTCTCTCTTGGTGAGAAGGGGAAGACTTTCGCTGATGAGTCCGTGGCAGAGAAGCAGGACGTCCTGAGAAGTCATTCCACTGTTGACGAGCAGACCCAGGATCAGTCTGCGCAGCACTGCTCCCACCCTGTTGCACACCTTCAGACTGGAGGAGGTCTCTAGGATCTGTCAAAAGACAAATAATTTCAGTAGTTAAATGCAGAAGATCATCATAATTATAGATCTTTCTTTGTTCTGAATGCTTTGAATGCTACTGGTTTTGAGACGTTATAATTTCTAATGTTTATCAACTATGCAACACGGTTTGCACAACCTACATTTTACAACTTCCATTCTTTTTTCTTGACTTGGCACTGCTACATAAATGTCTTACCTCCTTCAGTGGTAGGATCAGTTTGGTGATGCTCTCTTTGCTGCAGAACTGAGCCAGTAATTCGTAGGAGTCCATACTTTTGCTGTGTCTGGCCTCCATAAGTTTAGAAACGATACCTTTTACCTCCTTTTCTTCTGCCACAGCTCCAAACAGCTCATTGTTGAAGATCTTTTAAAAAAGTAAAACAATTTAATTAATTAAACAAATACAAAACGGCAACACACAAGAATTCTTTCAAACAAACACAAAGTATAATGAATGAATAAATGAATAAATGAAAGAATAAACTCTAAAAAATGTGTACTAAGTTTTGATATTTGTGGCTCTTACATCAATAAGCATGTTCATACAGGGATCCAAGTCTCCGCTCTTCAGAGTTGGACTTAGTGTGGACAGTAGCTGGTGAACTGTGAAGGTTAACACGTGAACCTACAGAAACAATACACACAATAATGCTTAGGCGCCTAATTTTTAATAATTACAAGTACTGCACATACAATAAGTGAATGTGTACCTGGTAGCCTTTCACCAGCACACCTTGCATTTCTTTAAGCAAATAATGTAAGTATCTGATTCCCAAAGTCTCAGTAATCTTCACCAAAGTTCCTCGTGCCACATCCCTGACCTCCTGGAAGCGGTTTCTCAGCAATACGCACACTTTAATTAAAATTCTGAAAAAAGCAGCCCAATGAGTAACAATACATAGGGTCCAAAAATCACAGTGTATACAGTTGCATACCCAGGTAAATTGGCCTCCATAATATGAGGAGGCAGAGTCTGCATTAGTTTGACCATGGCAAAGGCAATGGGGATACGAACCACTTCCTCATCTTTCACTTCCTTTGACTTAACTGCCTTGTGCTCCTCATCTCTTTGCACCTAATCAAAACAATCAGACAACAATTAAAAAACTTTTTTTTGTTTGTTTTTCTTTGAGTTCAATTCAATTCAATTTCCCTTAAGATTTTTACAGTAGGGTGTATTAACAATAGTTTTACGATAGATTAGTCCAGTCATTATTATTATTTGCTTTGAACGCAAAAGTCATGTGATGAACAGAAAAAGCATTTGAAATTCAAATCCTGTTAATGCACGATTCCTGTGCATTATAATAGTATTTGAATCATTCAAATACCATGTTTTTCCCAGCATTCAAATGGCTGGGAAAAACACTGCACTGCAAATATACAATTACAATAAAGTAGATTTTCTATAATACCTCTTCTTGAAAAGAAAATATACAAAGAAAGAATGGACTCTAGTAAAGCTACTTGGTGTGTAACTAGGTCTTATAATTTGCATACCTTTGCAGTTAGACACTTTTGCAGCCGGGGCAGTACACTTTCATTAACGGTCTGATGAATGGCCTTGATCAGAGATTCTAGTTCCTCTTTGCTCTGTGGCAGTCCAGTAGCGACTCCTGCAGGCACTTTTGAATTTATTATCTCTTTGGTTTCACTAACTGCAACTTTGGCAGAGTCTTTCTGTGTGTCAGTACTGTCTGTTTCCATAGAAACGTCAGTTTTTGTGTCTGTGGTAACATCCGCTTGATCTTTGCTCTCCGTTTCCATGGCATCCTCATCTTCACTAACTTCTTCATCTTCGACAGCTTGCTCTTCATTCTCTGGTTCATTACCTACTGCAATAAAAAATTTAAAAAATAACATTAAAAACAAGAAAAGGCAAAAATATATTGATGCAAAGGTTCAAAATATATGCACTTGTATAGAATAAATAAAACTGTATTTTTTCAGTGTGGGAAAAAAAAATGAGTTTTTTGCTTGGGCACATAAACAAATTACTGTGTGTATGGTTAAAATATATATCAAAACATAAAAATAATATTTAAAAAATATATTATTTTCACCTTCTCTTTCTTTGGCAGCTTCAATTTCTTTGCTGAGGGTCTCGTAATCAAAATGAAAAGCCTCCAAAACAGTAACAAGCAAACTACATCAAAAGAAGGAACGAAATCCTGATTAATCACCATTAACCAGTTTGGGTGAGAAAAGCACGAAAAGCACTCTCCATGTCTCCATGATCTTACCTTACAGCCAGTTTCTGTTCAGTTTGTGCTGTTTGGAGGACATGAACAAAGTGTTTGACGTAGTACAGATACTTGGACCAGGTAAGTTTACGACACACTGCTCCCACCACCTCCTCCGAAGCCGATATCATGCTCTCATGCTGAAAAGAAGAACGGAAATGGTTGGTCAAATGCAAATAAATACAGTAGTGGGTAATTTGTCATTCTGAGCCTGAGGTGATATTTTTACTAGAAATGCACAAACATTCACTTATTATTATTGCACTATGTAACTTTTCTGGTGGTAGTTTAATGGACAAGAGTGGGTGATGGAACCAAATCAAGTTACAGTACAGAACTTCAGAGATCTGTGGAGAGGTGGGCCCACTCACAAGAGGAATGCTTGTTTGTAAAAAAAAAAAAAAAAATGCAAAAAAAAAGTACGCGTTTCAATAAATGCAAGTCAGACGAGGTCAATACCATCGTTTGGAACATTTCAAACTATAGTTTCAATGGAGACAAGCAGCTGGCAAGTCCTCCAAAAATGTTTTTACATAGGCCACCAATCAATCTCCATTTAAAATTACACATTTAACATTAAAGATTGAGAGATTGATGACAAGCTGTTGTTTTTTGCACAAATCTCTGTGAGTAAAAACATGGTTTGTACTCACAGAACAATGCAAAAAAAAAATGGATAGGAAGGATGCATATATTACCAGAGCTGTTGTTTTTTGTTTTGGTAAATACTAAATACATTCAAACTAAATACAAATAAAATATGCTTTTACATTTACATTTACAAATAATGCTGCAACATGTGTAAAAAATGTATGTGCTATTCTTAAGAAGGTGTACCTTTAGCATCTTCTCATCCATTAGAGCAGTCATGGCGAAAGGCATAATGTAGTTCTGTAGAGAGCGAGGACTTATGACCACAGTGCCCTCGGTCAGCTGCTTGGCCAGTTTCCTCAAGGCTCGACCTCGACGATGGATCTAAAAAGGAGAGAACAGACAATGAGAGGTGTAAAAAAAGACTCATTTCAAAGATTGAAAAAGGCAGAATGGATTTTGTTGTTACCTGAATGTGTTTCATGTGTTCAAAGAAGTCTGATTCAGGGTCATTGTAGTCTGTGAGCTGCACCAAGTCTTTGAACTCTTTCTTTGAGGGGAATGTCTTCACCAAACAGGCCAAAACTGTGGTGTACTCATGCTGGACACTCTATGATTAAAACAAAAAGTGATGATTTCAAATTTTTACACGAGGTCATATTACATGTAACAAGATACAGTATATCTACACAACCCTCTAGCTCTAACCACTTTTGTTACTAACAATACATTAAAGGAAAATTATGATGTATTATTCCAACTTTTCTCTTTAGAACTTTCTTTTGAGTAACTTTGCTTGCACAAATATAGATTTTGTATTAGAGCTTAAAAAATGTTTAATAAAGCACACATGACATTCATGTGTTCCTCACATCAAGAATTGAGTTAAAGCTCCATCTATTGGTTTTAAAGAAAATTACATAATTAAACCGATCTCGTCTTTATTGCTAATAGGGCTGTGCCATAAATCGAAAGATCATCAGTAGATTGTGATTCCAAGTTTATAAGTTTATAATCCACTCATGTGGCAGTAACAACCAGAGAACAAGTATGTTTTTCTACTGAAAGCATAATAAAAGTTATCCAACGTTTAAATAGATTTATCTGTGCATTTTGGCCTTAAACAAAACCAAACATTGTAATAATGCTGTTACTCGATTTAGAATAGTGCAACAGATCTTACTGATTGCCTATGACATTGCAATTCTGTTTAAGGAAGCAACACTTAATTAGAACTTGATAAAATCTGTTTTTTTTTATCTTTTATTATTTTTTTATTCGACAAAAGATTCCATTTCGGAATGTAGCAGGCACAATTAATTACATACCAGTTGCTTTGTTTAACTTTTAAAATAAACCTAGCAAAGTTGTACTAGTCTTTTACCTCTGTTTTGCTGCGCAGGCCTTTGAGCACAGCGTCCAGAATGGTGTGTTGTATGACGTCCCTGTAAAGCTGCTCTCCCGCTTCAGTCGCTGCCAGCTGTTCAATGATCGCAGACAGACACATGGTGGCGTTGTCTCCCAGCGACATGTCACCGATCTGAAGGAAATGTTGAGTTAATGCAAACAAACTTGGGGAAAAAAGTGTATGTGTAGGTTTAGTTGTAAAAAACAATTGCAGAATAATACCTCATAAGTGTGAAAGCAGTTGTGTATGAGAGTGAAGATAAAGTCCAGGTCAACTGTCTGCACATCTCTCACGCGCCTTGTCGCTTCTTGAAAGGCCTCCAGCCGAACGTCAAAGTAGATTTCATCCAAATGTCGACTGTCAAAAGCATTAAGCTGCAAAAAACAATTCAAGATTTGAATGCAAGTTTTCAAATTAAATGATAAAATAACTGAAAAAATTGGTTATGCATTCTGTACCTTGGCAGCCATGTCAGTGATGTACGCAAATGAGGGTTCCAAATCTGACAATGTCTAAGGAACACAAACGTTACAAGGTTTGGAGAGAAAAGAGTAAATGATCAAGCTTCTGGTGCTACATCCAGGGTAAATTAAGATGGACTAAAGACTAAATAAACTCATTTGCAATTGCATTTAAGTAGCATTCTCTATTGCTATTTTTGCTACTTTTTTCTTTTTTCATTTTTGCATTTGTGTTATTTGTGTAACACTATTCATAAAGAAAGCAATTCAAAGTGACTTGACTTGATGTGGCATTACTGAATCACACGTGCCACAACTTGAGAAAAGGTAAAGGGCAGTGGGTATGTGTGGAAGTAGAGAATACTTGATTGCTCAAACATGAAATCATAAAAAAAAAATACCTGGAAGACACTGATGAGTGCCTGTCTGGGAATCTTCTTGTGGATAACAGAGAAAAGCTTGCTCAACGGTCGCAGGAAAGAGGAGGGATTTGAACACTGACGCAGCAAGTTCTGAACTGTGGCCAAAACGTCAATCTCTACCTCCTATAGATACATGATAAACATACACATCACATGTTCTACTGAATTATAAAATGAAACAGGCTTGTGAGTCTTACTGGTGGGTTGTTTCCTTTTTGTAGGTGAGGTAGCAGCAGGCTGATGAGCAAAGAGCTTTGTTCTTTGTCAGTAACAAATCGACTGATTCTGAAACAAATGGGAAAAAAAATGACATGAAAACAGTATCATAATAATACCTGTGCCAAATAGCAACACAAACAGAACATGCCCAAACCTACTTGGAGAGTATGTTGAGCTCACGGGCCACTTGGGCTCTAAATTTCTTTTTCTTGAGTCTGTCGGTGTTTCGCACAACAGAGCTGAGATAATGCAGCAGAGTTGAGATATGAGGAAGCAGTAGCCTGGAGCCTTTAGTCAGAGAGTCTAAGAAAAATACAGGATTACATATTTTATTATACACTAAATCATGAACTTTATATGCAATTAGATGTAAACGAAATAAAGATAACAAGAATTTGTGACGAAAACAAATTGTTGTCAACTGCTTGCAAAAAAAAAAAAGAAAAGTAAAAAAAAAAAGCAAGAGCTCATACAGAAAATAATGCATGTAGTGGACAAAAAGTGGGCAAAACAAACAAACAAAACCAACCACACTGGTGTGCACATTATTAAATCCCTAAAATGTGACAACCACTTGTAATTGTACTTATACAGTATATAATGTACTATCTTGAATTTAATATGAACACAGCCATTGCACAAACCCAGGAGACCCCAACCACCAGAGCAAGATCCAAAACCGGGCCAAAAACCATCTTCTACAAGGCCTCAGGGGTTCTTTAAAATGTGTGTGTGTGTGTTTTTTTTTTTCATAGTACTGTATATGAGTATGTCCATGTGTTAGCCAATTAAACTATGTAAATACACAGCTAAATCAAGCAAATAATTGATTATATGCAATTAATGTTATTGTTACTTGCCCTATCCCTGTCAACCAGAAAATTGTGACTCTACTGGTATGTAAGAGACAAAAGGTTGGTCCCACCGAACTCACCTGTTGTGAGAGTGCCCTCTGCTGGCAGAGGAAAAACGCTGCCATTAACTATAAGCTCTGTTTCTGCGTCTGAAGCCACAAAATCTTGTGTTGAGGCCAGAGACTCGGCGATGTCCATAACTGTAGTAATAGTCACTGTAGAGGCATTTTTGGCTGAAAGCAGTGCAAACACACTGAGGAGGATATCAAACTCTGGGTGGTCAGACTTCTGCTTGGCCAGAGAGGGAAATATCTGTAATTAGAGAAAATATGAAACATATGTATTATTTGGAGACTAAAATGTGGAATTATCAAAAATTAGTTTCTTACCTAGCATTTTTGCACCAAACATGGATGAGCTTGAGTAGGGGAGTGGGAGAGTAAGGGCTCTCTGTGGGCAAACGGCATATCTACAAAAAAGTAAAACAATGATTAAAACATGCAATATCTTTTACATTATTTATACTGTATATACCGTATATATTTTTCATAGCTTTTTGCATTATATTCATATCACAGAAATAATTTACCAATTTAGAGATATGACCAGAAAATACTACCTGAGGCCAAACCACACCAACAAACACAGCATCTAATTCATCTAAGGAGAAATTGTAGAAGTCAAAATTGTCAAAAAGTCCAGAATCTCAAAGCGCCCAATCGTCTAAGGTTCTTCAGAGGGCTGATGCATCCAGGACGTAACTAAACAAAAAACAATAGTATTACAATCAGAAAGTTCAGTTTAAGCTTTTAAACCAGTTCTGTACAAAACAAAATGTGAATGAAATGCTTGTGGAAAAAAATGTGAAAAAATGTATTACGTGTATTAGTTTTAGGTAATTTTAGACACTTTATACTAAAACAATTACAAACTGTCTACTTTATTTTTGTGCTTGTGAGAGAAATTAAGGTTGATATCGAGATATGGTGTCTGAAACCTGATCTCGTTGGTTGAGCAGCGTAGACACGGAAGCAGTGACACATAGGACGATCTGCAATATTTTGGGCAGTATGAATGGATGAGATGTCCCAGTTTGTCCATCACCACAGTGATAATGTTCAGCAGAGAGTGCACACGTCCCAAAGGTAGGACAGCGCTCACATCTGTGTCTGCTACGGCCCGCTCCACTGCCTCCACACAGGTACCTAAACAGACACAGAATTTTTGTGTAAATTAAAACTCAGACAAAATCAGAAGGCTGTGCACTTTTTGCATTCACTTGCAAAATATTTTATCAATCACAGGTGTTAGCACAAGTGCAAGCACCCAGTACCTTGAGAGTGGTGGGACAGAGGCTCCAGCAGCAGATCGATGAACATGCCCAGCTCCTCAGACTGACAGCCTGCGAGGAAGCGCAGAATGATGGACGAACGAGACGCAGCACTGGCCTTCCCCTGGAACTTACTGCCAGCTTTAGTCCTCAGCCGTCCAAACAGCAGCCTATTCAAAAACAAAAACTCATAAGTTCTATTTCTTTTTGCGGCTGCCTAACAACAAAAAATGGATGCTGATTCCAATGCTTTACATACATTTAGGACTGGGATCAGCAAGAGTAAATAATGAATATCTTAATTTATTGCAATCAAATGCAATCCATTGCACCTACATTATGATAACGACAAAATCTACTGATGATTACCTCATGAGCAGTGGGATGAGTTTAGCTCTGTGTGAAGAGTCCACCACCCCAGTCTCCTCCGAAATGTTAAAATGTACAATCTCCTCCTTGAAATGTTTGTCATCCAAGAGTCTCTCAAGATTTTCCCTGAATAACAAATAAATACACAAAATGGTTCAAACAGGGCAACAATATCATGGACACAGGTCTAGTATTTTGATACTGTTGATATCAAATTTGATACTGTTGTTAACAGACAAGAGTCAGTGGCATTTTTTTATGTTTTTTTCTTTGTTTTTTTAGAAAGAAGGAAAATAATGTATTCTCATAGCTTTCCTGAGCTTTCATAACTGTAACCTTGAACCCTGGCCTGCTTCACTCAATGCCCAAATGAGTCCATGTGCCACTGTGAACAGAGACTCACAGATTGTAAAAGAAAACTCCATGTCTGTCTCCAAATGTATCCACACTCAACTGATAAGTGTTTAAATCTGACAGTTGAAAGAAAACTATGGCAACATTATCACAAATGAAAGCTGGCATTCTTCTGAGCCTCTAAGCCTCCAGTAATTTGGGAAGGATGTAGATAATTCCACTAATTCTTCCCACATATTTAGAAAAGAGAGGAAAATATTCTACAATACTGGACCACAAACAAATACAAAAGGTACAACAATTTAAAGTACACTTAAGTACTTTGAACAACACCTTTTGTTGAGTTAATTGGTTAAGGAGGTCCACTATTGGCTATTAATACTAACTGATGAAGAAAACCAGATGTAGAAAAAAAGAAAAACTCTCCTCTGTCCCTTTTGTTTGAACTTCAACTCCATGCCTCTACTTTCCATTCTTGGGCTAGTTCAATTTCTAAGTAAGTGAACAAGTTAATATGATTGATTAGAGGTTTAATTTGTCTTTAAAGCAGTTTTAGAAGTCTGCTTCACCTACTTGTATGGTACAATGTGGGGGTCCTTGTACGTGAGCACACACTCTAGCGCCACCTGTTGAATGTGCTGGTCTTGGTGACAAAGCAACTAGAACAAAGCAAGCAAAATACATTAACCAAGGTTTAATGAAACAGCTAGTTTACAATATAATTAATATTATACCTGGTGATACAGCTCACTGAGGCTGCTCTCCATGTAAAGTGAACGTGGATTTGTAAATTTGGCAAACACTTTCAGATGAGTTGTCAGCTGTCTTTAGAGAGAAATAAAAAACATGATTACTTCTTAGTTTTTACAATACAAATCTAAATCTGGTGTATCTTACTTGGCAGCAGCTCTCCTGGGCAAAGCTTTTCTCTGTTGTTTGCCTTCCTCTTCATCCACTTCCTGCTCCTCTTCCTCATCTACGACCATTGATGTTTCCTCCAGGGCTTCGGTATCACGCTTTCTCAAGTCCTGAGTCGGTGCCACCAGCTTGTCTGCACTGTAAACTCATTCCTGCAAAAAAAAAAAAAAAAATTCTAAATAATTTTTATTTCAATGCTACCAATGTATCGTTAGAAAAAGACAATAAAAAGAATTGAATAGGGTAGACAGCAGGAAGAGATATTCAGTAAATCTGTACAATTTCAACTCAATCTCCTCAGGTAGTTTCAAAGAAAACTTTTAAAGCTGGGATATTAAACTTTTTTTTTTTATAAATAGTAATTTGCAACTCCTCATTAAACATGTGAGTCACTATTTCACTTTGGGATAAGAGCTGGTTGGCTGTACAGAGAGTAAACTTGTAAGCTTGCTGTATTTTGTTCCGTGAAAAAAAAAAAAAATCTAAAGCTGGTTGTGAAAAAGTACTGTATGTGCGTGTGAAAATTAGTGATGCGTGATGCTTCAAAGGAATTATGGGTTACTGAGAGATCAGCTGGAAATGGACTAGAAATGTTTAAATACATACTTTCTTATTATACAGTTGAAAATTTGGTACACCAGATTTAAAATGGGCAAAATCTAATTTTAATATTATCTGACCTGACAAATCTGAGCAGAAGAGGGGTGAGCTCTCTGCTCCGTGGTTCCACTCTGTCAGGAAACTGGGACATGGCTTTCCAAAGCAGACTGCGAAAATTTGGGAAGTCTGTCCTGTCGTCGGCCTCACAACTCTTCTTCAGGTGGCGCATGAAGAGCACTCCCACGTCACCACTCTCTACACAGTCACAGCCCGGCTCCGACTGAAGACTAGTATCTGCATTTTCTCGGTCATCATCATCAGTGTCCTCCAGCTCTTTTTCTGTTTGACACAAATTCAGACAAACGATCCTTAAGGTTATTTAAGGATGACTCTGAGTGCAATGACAACATCACAACACATGAGACAGTTTGCTCTATTAAAAGCATTTTGCACTCAACAGCCTCCATCCTTTTCAAACCTGGCACAGACAAAAAGGACAAGTACATTAAATAACAATTTAGGCTGAACATATTAAAGAGATCTAAACAAATATCAACATCAAAATTAGATAATTAACTAAAGCAACACAACTAGTACCTGCCAATGTTGCCACCATTTCTAACTGTTCATGGTAGACTTTCCAGAAATCTTTGTTGTCCATTCCTCTGGCATGGGTCCTGAGAATAGAAACCCTTTTTATTTGTTGGTCAAGGGAAAAAAAAACGACAGTATTTGTTTTCTTGTAATATTTCATGTAATGAACATGATTGTAGAATCAGAGTTATTTAATATTTTGCCAATAAAAGTGGAAACTTGTAGATCAAAAGTAAATTAAAACACTAAGGAGTCAATGCAGAAAACAGAGGTATTATAATAATTGACAAATGCATTTACTCACACAATGAGCTCAATGACTGCGTCCCAAAGTGGTCTGAAATTTACAAACAACATGGCAGCCAGGTATCGCAAAGGCACCTGTGACAACATAAACAAATATGCGATTACACATAGGAACATGCAAACAAACAAATAAATAAATACATACACTATGTAAAATAAAATGTAGTTATAGCAGTGATTCAAACAAGAATACTTTAATAGTGGGTGATGGCCGATGGCAAAACGGTTTTCTACAGTGTGTACCTGTTGAAAGGCGCCAGCAGGTCCCACAGGGAGGCTTCGGTGGACCAGGTCATGTCTGAGCTTTCGAAGGTGGAGCAGTTTCTCTCTGTATTGCTGCACTGAGGCTGGAACCAGCTCGGCCTGAAGACAGACTGCAAAAACACACTGCACCTCCACAGTCTCCTCTCCCTGGAAGGAAAGGAAATTTACCATATAGATATATTAGTAGTGAAACATGGATTTATTCTAACCTTAATATATAGAGTTGGTCCTTGTGGAAGCAAACAATGCACATTTAAGTCAGTTTGTATTACTTATATCTTGCTTTTGGTTGGTGTTTACATGTCCAAGAGTCAGCTAATTAGTGGACAAAGCAGAATCAATTCTAAACCAGCTCTTCCAGTTTTAACACAATATTCCCTCCTTTTCCAGAGATCATGGTACAGTAAATGTTATATATTTTTAAATTTTTATATAAGGTGTGTGCACTACCTCAGCTGGCAGTGGTAAATCAGCCTCAAAATGAGAGAAGATCCTCAATGTCAACAAACGGATCTGCAATAGAAAATACGCATTCAAGGCATCAATACAATTGTTTTTGAGTATTTATTATTTAAAAAAAAACACGAACCATGGAAATGTTAGAAGACAAGTTATTGTGCAGTATGTGGTAGAGCTGCAGCAGTGATTTGTGGGAAAGATGTTCAGAAACCCCACTCAAGGCCAGACGAGTGAGATACAAATCTCCCAGGAGAAGGCAGGAGAGGTCTGAAGGATGTTTTCTGTGGTAATAAGGAAAAGCACATAAAGCAGTTACCATAGTCTAAAGATGTCAGGAATAAAACACAAAATAAATCTGCAAGTTTGGGAAAGTCACCAAAGTACATTTATATATATTTATAGGCTCCCCTAGTTCTGTGTAAATACTGTGAATGTCATACTGAAGTGCTGACGTGATCTTATCCATGGAGATCAACGAGAGGACATTAGCAGAGTTGTCCAAGGTGAGAAGGCAGCTCAAAGCTTGCCTAGCCACAAATAGTCCAGCTGTAGAGACATAGAGGACACTGATCACTAAAGCTTGGATTATAACTATTAAAACCAGCATAATGGAAAACAAACCTTTCCCTAGCTTGTCTGAATTAATTTGAATGAGAAGATGGTTCAAGAAGTTTGTAACAGGAAGAAGCACTGATGCTGCAGAAAGTGGTCTAGAAAAAAAAGACATTAGCATAGTAGGTCTAACTATACATTGCAGTCTTTTGAGAAAAATACTGTACAAAATAGACCAAACATATAAGATCGCAACAGTATTAAAAGAGTTACCTGAGGTGTGGCAGAAGTACAAGTGCAGCCCATAAGTGAGACAGGTCTGTGATTGGCTGCTCAGTGTCCTTGGAGAATTTAATCAGTGAAAGAAGCATTTCTGGTACAAAAGGCTCTTGTGTCGTGCCATTTGCATTCACATCTTTACTGTTAAATAATCAGCATACAATAAAACAAATGAGTAATGTTTTGTATTGCATGACTATTATTTAAAGTATCAGTAGTTATTAATGCTGTGTGTATAGTGTTTGATTTAAGTAATAGTAATACTAATACCACTACTAATACTACTAAAAATAATTTTGTTATTGTTAAGTGGACAGTATAAAAATAACCACATATTTGCAAAGAAAATACTTACCCAGTTGTCTGTTCCGTAAAAAGCAATGGGTATGTCTCAAAAGCCATGGATCCATCTGTGGGGGCGGGGCTTTGGCCAGGATCAGATGGACCAGAACCTCCAAACCGGACCGAAACATCAGAGGGTCACTGGAGGTCAGCAGCCAAGTGGAGAAGCGCAGAAGGCTGGGCAAGAAGAGCTTCAGGAAAGAGGATGAAAAAATATGCTGCCTTAGATGGGAAAGTTAATTACTTTAATTCATAAAAAAAAATACAATGACTTATTATAGTAATATTATTACTAAGGGTGCTATATTCACTACTACTCCAACTATCACTACTAATAACTTTAAGCTAAAAAATACTAACCTGCTCGAATTGTTTCATGGTGAACATTTCTTTGGTGAATTCTAGGATTAGATCTTGTTCAATGTTACTGTTGAAAACCTAAAAAACAAGAAGAGAAGAACATGTAGTATACAGTTGGTTTGTTGTTCATATGTTTTTACGGTTCTTATAGTTTATAAATTCACTCATTCATACTGACATTGACGAGCATTAACCGTGATCATCTAATAAAGGATTTGATTGTTACACACAGACCAAACAAAAACATTCACTCACACCTTGATCAAATAATTAATTTTCTATATTTAAGATAACATTAGCAACTCCGCACCTTCTGAGTAATTTGCTGAATGAGTGTATTTGGTAGTGTGATGTTCTCGCCCAAAAGCAAAGAGGAGATAATCTGGAGAAGCAGACGGGAGCAGGAGGCTGACAGAGAAGTGCAATGAACCAGCTTTAGGACAACCTGAGCAAAGAACAACAAAATAACTTAGTGATACAAGATCTGTGTAATATAATAACAAGCTTACATGTCAAAGAAAGGTTATAACTGACGTTTAACTATGCTAACGCTGCAGGTGAATATTAAAATTATATTGATTATATGTATATAGTTATCAATGTAAAAATTCTGTTGTAGTTTACTCACATAAATGTAATAAAAATATTTTTTACAAGATTTATACTTAAAAAATGTGGGGGGAAAAAGGTCAAAATTCCAATGGAAGTAACCAAGTTTAAAAATATTATTTAACATGTCACATACAAACGTTTTTATTAAAAGGATTTTCAATGTCTCATGGAGTTTTGAGTAAAATTGGTTAAACTGAAAATATTAATTAATAAATCAGACATTAACAAACTTTCAGTAAAAACCTTTTTCAGTCAAAGTTTGTTGGAGTTTGTTGTTGTTTGTTGGAGCGACTTAAAAGGTGATATTAACAGGTGATTCCAGATGATTTACCTGGCAAACCTGCTCTGGCTTTGAGACCTTGGCTCCTCCTTTATGCGACAGAAGTGTATGCATAATGAACAATAGCCGTTCCAGCTGATCCACCGACTCTTCTGTTTTGTCTCCTTTAGCCTCAACTATACCAAGGACCTCAGTGACACTGGTCTGTACACATTATATGAAATAAGTGTTATTATAAAAATAGCTTATATATAACAAAAAAAAAAAAAAGATCAAAGTTCTTACCTGTAGGCACTCAAACATAACCAGGAAGTGTTCTTTGTCTACGTGATCAGCAGCAGACTGAGCCATTTGGTCTAGAGTGTCTCTGATCGTGTCCCAGGGCAGAGAGAGGCCAGAACAAGTGGTGGGTCCGAGTTTACGAAGTGCTACAGACAGCGCCTAAGACAAACAAGTACCGGTAATTGAAAAACTCAAAATACTTTGAGTAATCGTTCACTGGACTAAAAGACTGCAAAGTACAGAAAAGAGAAAAATAAGGTTTTTGTTTTCCTATTATTAACGTACTTTTCTAATGAAATCTCAAAAATGTAATTTCACACATTTTCACTCTGGTAATTTCTGTTATTGTCTACACCTGTGATTCATTTTAGCTGCCATCCATTTGTATTAGATCGTATTTGTTTATAGAACCCATTTAAAATCAACATAAACTAACATTTGCAGTGCATGAGTGAAACATGTTTCGAACTCCTTTGCACATCTCAAAAAGCAGCTGCCCTGTTCCCTCGGCTTTTTCAGGATGCTGTTGTAGATCTGAAAACACATGATTGAGTAGGGCATCAAAGTCAGGAGCCTGAAAAACAAAACCAAATAGTGGTGTAAACCAAATACACTAACTAAGCATCAAAAACAACAAGAGTAGTATTGCTATTGTACCTTTCTCATCAAGAAGGAGAAACTTTCTGCAGCAAACATCTTAATGTGCTCCTTTTTGTGAGCCAGCAAAGTGCTGTACAAACTATACAATGAGAAAAATAAAACAATTAAATTTAAAAGCTATAAACTGCTGGTTTGCATTGTTGTTATTTGTGTTGCATTTTTAAGATTTTGATATATAAATGTATATTTAAGTACATAATAAATAAGGACAGCATACTAAACACAGTCATAATCTACTTTCACAGCATTTATCTAACTTGTACTGTACAGCACTATGACTTTATAAATAAAGTTGAAGGATCGATTCACCTGTAAATGTTAACCATGTCTTTAACCATGTGTCTCCAAAGGTATTTGTAAAGATAGGACAGACAGGTAAAGGCCCATTCGAGCAACTCCGTGTCTTTGGTGTCCAGCAGAGTTGTGATGAGGAGGAAGAAGCTGGGAAAGTGTGGATAAAAGTCAGCCTGCAGGTCCCTGGCCAGTTGCACTACCAGACTGAAACAAAGAATACAGAATAGATATTGATGATAATGATAAAATACACTTACAGTCAAATTAATGTATATTCATTCATTCATTTATTCATTTTCTACCGCTTGTTCCTGTTAGGGGTCGCGAGTGACTGGAGCCCATTTTTTGGGATCTGTAGCTCAAAGTTTTGCATACTTTTATCAGGAGTTATCAGGGAGTACAGAAATCATCTCAAGACCCACATGAAATCATCTTAGAGACTGCATTTGGCCACTGGCCTGAGTTTGACCACCCTACCCTGGAAAGTCTCCAACTTGTTGCAGGGTATACAGAGACAGACAGACAAACAATCATTCACTGTCTCATTTATTCACTAGGGAATATATACAGTTATACCCAATTGACTTAAACATGCATGTTTAAGTCAGTGTATAATACAGTATATACACTCCTGTGCATATATTATGAGCTAATTTATACAATATATACAGTATTATCTCATACTGGATTTTAGGATTTCACAATATTAAAAAACAGTTTTAAGAGATAGAATCAAAGCAGACTTACTCTAATAGTGGTTGGTAGGCAGACTGTTTTTGATGGCAAGATGCATTTTTAAACTTTCCACAATAGACTTTTGATGAAACACCAGCAGGTTGAAGGACTGGCATTTGTTTGTGACCTCTTTCAGAAAGGTGGCTGATAGAAAGATATAGAGATTAGACACATTATATTTACATGAAAACAATTACATATAGCCTGTCTCTCTATATATAAATGAGGGAAACATACTGAAATGCTCTGTCAAGTTTAGGTCTCTCCATTTTGTGAGGCCTTCAGAAAAATATGTTTCTACTTCCTACATTGTAAACAAAGAAAAGATTAAAGCTAAAGAAATGCAATTTCAAAAGTGAGCAAAATAGTAAAATCATAAACTTGCCTCTGAATAGGAGCCTGTGCGGTCAATACGGTGAATCACATCAATGTTTACATTGGCAAGTCTCTCAGCAAATGTGAGAAACTATGAATAAAAAAGACATTGACAGTAAATTATTGTCAAGCACAGTATATAAAGTACAGCAATACCAAAATAACTAGTGTCGCCATTTAACTTAGTGGAAAAAAAGTAATACTGATGTCAGTGCTGACAGCAGTGACATCAGTATCACCAAGAATTTCTGCATAGTGCATACCACATTGCGATGTTTTAGAGATAAACTGTGGATAAATGAAAGAAATCTCAGAAAGAAATGAGTCAAGACTAGAAAAATGAGTTAAAGCTACAAGAACTACAAAGTGATACAAAGAGATATTATAAGTACATTCAAGTTTTGAGTGAAATTTCACCCCAAACCAAAACATTTCAGGCAAGATTTCGTTCAGTCCTGATGCACTGTTGGAAAAACTAATCGATCTTTTTTTGTTTGATTGTTTTAATCACATAGCCTGCATCTATTTCCCCGTCCAATGCCATTAGTATCTAGGCCAAAGAAAAAACTAAGCTACACCCAATTGCTTCGATTTCTACTCATTCTCTGTAACATTTTGTAGCAACAATAGATACATCTACACAGTGGTGTACACATAGTTCTGAATCACTGTGAAGTTCTTTTTTTTTTTTCTTCCCAGTTCATTCTTGCAGCAGGAGCACGCTTCAGAAAACTCACCCTGAAAGTGTTTTCAGATTTATGATACGAAGACTTGGACTTGATCTTCATTTTTGCCTTTCTATTTCGAAAACTAGACAGGGGAGATGCTGCCGTATGGCGTGTTTGTTCTACACTTGATCATTAAAACTTTGATAAAATGTATTTCAAAGCTCCGAGTGTTTACACACACGCCGACTGCAGGGCGCCGCCATGATGATTGAAGCATGCTGGGAAAATTGTTTGAGTCGCGTGGAGGCAAGATGAGAGTGCCCCTCACTTCCGGTTTGGTTTAGTTGCGGGGAAAATAAGCGAGAGAAACAGAAAGAGAGAAACTTTCACATAAGATTAGTTTGTTTTTATTTTGCGATGCGTTTGGATCATAGATACATGGTTTGGATGTTAATGTTTAATCTTTTAGCTTAGCATTTTCTCACTAGTTCTCACTATTCTTCTAACTTGTTTAGAAGAATAGTCATTTTTCCTCTACTCAAGTAAAAGGTAAAGTTAGGCTACTTAAAAAATGTATATATTGCTCAAGTAAGTAAGTGTAAGTAACTGGTGGTTCAACAGTTTATTGTGAAATAATTGGGAAACTAGCAGAATCTAAAGTGATTAACCTGGAGAAATGTGGGTGCAATAGAAGCTGCAAGAAAAAAAAAAAAAAAACTAAATTAATCTTCTTTTCTGACCAATAGTATGGTAATTATTTCTAAACTGACAAAAAGAACCACATGTGTTTTGGAACATGCTAACATAACAGTTCCTGTTATATGCAGAAAATTGCCAGAGTTTTAAGTAAATGTAGCTTAAAAAAAAATTATAGCCTATTTTTTTTTTAAGCTACATTTACTTTATTCGTTAATAACTTTATTATTAACGAACCCTGACTATAATCACATGTTTACCCTAAAACACTTACAATATCATCACATATATAAATACAGGACAAACATCTTGGAAGTATTTGTTGTTTTATCAAAATAGTGTTTTAAAGAAATTACATAGAGGCTGCCATTTTGCTGCGTTTGAGCTTTACTTTAAATAGTTTTTTTGGCCTGCATGAAATGGTCTGACTGTTGGCAATACAGGGACGGGACAGCCCTGAGGCTCTAGACCCCATATCCTCGGATGGTGTTGGGTTGCATTAGATACAAAAGTAACTTTCTAAGTTACCTTGTTAGTACCCCAAATCTGCTTTATGTTACTTCTCTATTTTGTAAAAAAAAAAAAAAAACAAACCAATAGAAAGAAGAAACAACAATGTATCAGAAATTACATTTGAATACTACCCAATGATTTTTTTTTTTTTAGTTGCTCTTGGATTTGATTGGCAGGACAGCATAGTGTCAAACTGGTATGAGAGAGGGAAGAGGTAGATTGTTGGATCTGGAGTTCAATCCATGCAGCAACGCCAACTCAAATTCAAGCGTTTATAACATTCCAACTTATTTACTTTTTAGTTGTACAATATGTTCAGGTCCTACATTTCACTTTCTTTCAATTGCTCTATTAAAAAAACTAAACAAAACATGATCAAAGATGTTGCAGGAGACATAAAATCTTACATTCTTTTCAAGAACATTTTGCACTGAATACATTTTTTGGAATTGACTGTGAGTCCGAAGACAACAGATACTTCTTGGTGACTTCATACATACAGTAGCACTGACACAGCAGTTTAGAGTGTGTTGTGATTGGTGCAGCCTTCTGCCTGGTCCACTGAACAGCTTTTTATTCAGCCTCTTGACTCACATTCCCCTTCAAGAGTTCAAACCAGCATGCATCGTTTTCTTTTAGTTTGGCAACTCATTCAGTATTGCTAGCCTAGATGCCAAGTAGATTGAATTGGGACTTCTGTTTTGTTTTTTCTTTTTTTTAATTTAAGAAATAACTTTTGAGTTTCCTACAATGTGCTTGCTGCATCTTCCATTGTAGAATTTAGTAAAAAAAATATTCAAGAACAACTTGTAAACATACTTTTACTATCATACATCTTTTATACTAGAACTTTCTTATTCCAAGACTGCAATTTACAATTTGTACCTGACCATCTGAGAAAACCCCACTTTGAAGCACAGTTTGAAGCACAGTTTATTTAGTTTGAAGCACAGTTATTTATTTTTTTTACAATCATGTCTGAGATTCTTCCAGCCTCCAGCTCCTTTGCTTTTGGGGACTATGTGGTCTTTGCTCTGATGCTGTTGGTGTCTGCTGCGGTGGGAATGTACTATGCCTGGAAAGACCGGGGCCAGCAGACGTCCGGGGACTTTCTGATGGGGGGTCGCAAACTCACTGCTCTCCCTGTGGCCATGTCCCTGACGGCAAGCTTCATGTCTGCCATCACCGTGCTATCCACCCCAGCTGAGGTGAGTTTAAAGCACAGTGAAATAATATATACACAAGACTGTATAATATAGCAATAAATAATAAAAAATATATATTATTATCTTTAGGGACAGGCTGATAAAACAAAAAACACATGAATAAAGCAGGACTAACATACAGTAGATCTAAAATTATGGTATTTGTGTCTATATTGTGCTGATTGTTTTATTTGGTGAATGTGTGAACTGTGACTAGCAGCAATGCAAGCACAATCATTTCTGATTCTGAAAAGCTCGGACTCGAATTACATTTGATAAAATAGCAACAATGTCTGGAACTGGTTGTTGCTTTTACTGAAAAATCAAACACATTTTTACTTTTGTTTCTTTACTTCATTTGTTTTTATTTTGAATCTGAATTGAATCTGTTTTGTACATAATTTTGCTCAACCTTGCTGTTTTTCAAAACTCTAAAAAATAAAGATGGTTTAGATAATTGGTAAATGCTGTCACACTCCTTCGTTCGGTCAAATAGGTCAGCACATGCTGCAAAGATGTACAATTTCACAAAATTTAAGCAGACTTTTTTGTGATTTGAGAGATTGGAAATGTTTGCTGCAACATGCAAGTCAAAACTCTGAAACCTGACTGCATGAGAAAATATTCCTTCAAATGTAACTGAAAAATAAAATAAATAAATTAACAAAAAGCCTAGAGAATTTGATGATACTTTACACATTTTCAACAAACCTTTTGCAAGTAAGTGCTCACAGAACTGTTTACTTTTCTTTGTGATAGGTGTACCGTTATGGAGGCATCATTGCGTATTCTTGTTTTTCCTATTTACTGACAATGATAGTGACATCTGAGATCTTCCTCCCAATTTTCTACAGACTGGGCATTACCAGCACAAACGAGGTCAGTTAAAAGAATTAGGCGCCATTGCTCACTTTATTATTAATTGTATTTTTGCCCCTTATATACATTTTTATTCAAAACTTAAAAATATTTGGTCATACATTGTAAAAAGATAACTTCTCTTTCCCTGGTGCCATTTCTCTCTCTCTCCCTCTCTCTCTCTCTCTCTCTCTCTTTCTTTCTCTTTCTTTCTCTGCCTTGTTTTTTGTTTGATGTAAAGTATCTGGAGCTGCGTTTCAGCAAAGCTACTCGTCTGATGGGCTCAGTGTTCTTCATTGTGCAGACGGTGAGTCACTTTTCAACATTATCAAACCAAAAGTATGTCCGGACCACAACCACACTGAAACTCAAGCCTCATGAATACCTCAGTCACCACTTAATTTCCCATTTTCTATTGTTGCAGGTGCTCTACACTGGGATTGTCATTTATACCCCTGCTCTGGCTTTGTCTCAAGGTAAGCTGTAGTCATTCCACTGAGTTATTTGGCTTTTTGACATTTTTATTTTCATCTTTGTAGTCACAAGGATGGATCTATGGGGAGCTGTAGTGTCGACGGGGTTAGTTTGTACCTTCTACTGCACAATGGTAAGTAAAAGACTAAACACAATGGGCCTCATTCATGAAAATCTTCGTAAAATCTGTGCGTAACTTTCACTTTAAGAAGCTGCTGCGACAACTCTACGTGTGATTCACGACGAGTTCGTAACGAGCCAAATTTCTTCCTAACAGCCTTTACGCCAAATTCACCAAACTCAGCTACGAACGGTTATTTACATAAAAATTAATAATGCATACTTCCTTATATGGCAAAAAGGGCGGGCCGCAGAGCGTCACCGACGGGGAAATGATCAGAAAGAAGCTGCAGCAGCGCGTCTCCCCACTTTCGCTGAGTTCATACTTCAGCGTCTTTTAAAAATGTCCAAACACATGATCACACTCAGAGGAAACAGATTCACATCACAAATGTATTGAAATAACGCTGGGCTTTTGCCGTTTTTATCGCGTTTCACGTCGCGGTAGAACGAGCGTGTGGGGGGAGCGGGGGAGAGGGGCAGCAGTTGTAGAGGGGAGCACAGTCAGAGCACAGAGGCTCTGGGCTCTGGTCCTGGGGGGACACGGAGCTCGAGTCCTGGGAGGTTAGAGCACAGAGGCTCTGAGGCTGGGACAGGCTGCTGCAGGTTTATTAAAAGAGACATTTTTTGCTTTTTTACTGAATGCTTTTTTTCGTTTCTAAAATTATTTTATATACAATAATTTGCAAAAATACATAACCTACAATCATGTAGGAATTACAATTTTTGACTGAACTATATAAGAAATAAAATTCTGAAACAGCTGATTTTTTGTTCTTACGAGTGCTCCTCAGTGTTCGTAGGATTTGTTCTTACAGACGAACATTTTCCGTTACGAACAAATTTTGTGAATGCCAAAAATGTTCGTAAGGAACCCCTAAGAACAAATTTGTTCGTAAGAACGTGTCATGAATGAGGCCCATTTGCTCTCTTTTATTATTGCAGTCAGTACATATTTGCTATATTGTTACAGGGAGGCTTAAAGGCAGTGGTGTGGACAGATGTATTTCAGGTAAACATGTTGCTCTGACTAATGTTTTTGTGGTTATTTTTGTCAACAACATGACAGTTGTATGGAGGTGGTGAGTCTTTCCCAGGTCATTTAGGTAATTATAAAAAGTTAAGTTGTTTTTCTTTCGAAAACCACTACAGCTAATACATTTTTTCCAGAGAAAAAACAAATGACATGGCACAAGCAATCACACAAAATACAAAAGACCCCATATTGTAGTTAGAAAATACTGAAGATACTGTTTCCATGACGATAGGGTTGCATGTGAAGCCTTCTGCAGTTTAAATTAGTTTTACTTAGAGAAGATTACATACATTTTTGCCTTAAATTATCCATTTAGGTTTAGTCTATTTTCAGACCTCCTTTAGATTAGACATTGACTGAAAGATAATTTAATGCCATACTCTGCAATTACATCAGAATCAGAAAAAGTTTTATTGCCATTGTGAACAAAACACAAACAAAAACAAGTAACTTGCTTTGATGCAAATGCGCAATATATAACACTGATGATAAGAAAAAAAGAATAAATATCTATGATAAAATAAAAACTAAATAAAAATATACAACAAACATAAAGCAAAATATAAGGGCATCAGGTGGTAAAAATTCTACCAGAAAAGTTAGGCAGATCAGATTTAAACTAGATTATTATTAATATTATTATTATTGCTATTTTTTGTTTACACAGGTTGGTGTCATGTTGGCAGGTTTCCTCGCTGTCATCGTCCGAGTTGTAATTTTACAAGGAGGCATCTCTCCTATCTTAAAAGATGCACAAGAAGGAGGAAGACTCAACTTCTGGGAGTATGATGAGTCTTGTAAAACTATATTTCATTATAGATTTATAGAATTATAATGCATGCTTTTGTCTTATTTTAGATTTGAGCTGAATCCTTTGATGCGACACACTTTCTGGACTGTTATCATTGGTGCGACATTTGTGTGGTCCAGCATTTATGGGATTAACCAAGCTCAAGTTCAACGATACATCTCCTGCAAAAGTCTCACTCATGCCAGATTGTAAGCCAATGTTGGAGTTTGTTAACTATTATTTTGTTTATGCACATTTACCAAATCAAATATGGTTGTTAAAGAAACTATCTCCTGTTTTCTACCAGATCTCTGTATATAAACCTTTTCGGTCTGTGGTGCATCGTTCTGTGTGCTGTTTTTGCTGGATTGTGCCTGTTTTCTGTCTACAAAAGCTGTGACCCCTGGACCTCTGGCCTCATTTCCGCCCCAGATCAGGTTTTTAACCCATGATCCTGACTAACTTTTTGAATGCTAAAAAACAAAAACATTTATGTCTCGTAAACAGTCCATTTCTATTTCTTTCTTTTTTTTGTTTTATATTTTATTTGGTGTTTTACAGCTGATGCCATATTTGGTCATGGACATCTTAGGAGGTTTTCCTGGTCTTCCTGGGCTGTTTGTTGCAGCAGCCTACAGTGGATCCCTGAGGTAAGCAAGAAATGTCTTCAGTCCAAAGAGCCCAAGTCCAAATGTTAAATTCCAAGTCAATATAAGGTCTGGAAGGTTCTGTAAGGCATTTATGCTGTTTTTTCCTTTTTTACGTGTTATTGATAGATTAAACTTCTTCTCTTTCCATTATACTACATAAAGGTGCATTATGAGTTCACCCCTATATGTTTCCATGGTGATGGAATTGTATTGCCTATAATGTTCTTTAAGGCATTAAAGGGGCACTGTGTAAGATTGAGAGGAATTTTAATTATCACTTATAGTCCACAAACATTTAAATCATATTGATTCTTTACAACATGAATACTTAAGAGAGCACTGTTAACCAATCCACATCAATTGTGATACATTTATACTTATTTGAAATGTTTTATTACGGGCCGGAATGTGATAAATTGACGCTAGATGTCAGCAGGGTAGATAGGCAAAATGCATTGGAAAGGCTCCCCCTGGTGTTCAAAAGTGGGATCACTTTATTTTTATTTATTTTTACACAGTGCCCCTTTAAACATACAGTATATAAAGAACTGATTTCACTGCACCAAAAAACAAAAACACATTACAGTGAGCAGGCATGCCTCTCCTTTAACTGGACTTTGATCTCAGTATTTTTTTTTAATAATAAACTAAATAAAATTCAATCAAAACAGAAAACAAATTGCGACTGCGACAGGTTGCGACTGCTTTGTGAAGGCATTGGAAAGTACTTTGTGTTACATTTATGAAAGTGCGTTATAAATAAAATTTATTAAATTATTGCGATATCTGAAACATAAGCCATAGCCTACCGTGCAACATTCTTTTGGGAAACTGTGTTGTCTCTCACTCATCAGGCTTTGGGAGTTTTGGGGGCATGGTTTATTGCACAACAGTTCTGTATGTTGTTTTGCTTTGTCATTTTTTCTAAGCTTTACTTGCAAGCAGCTTGTCAGTGTGTTTTTCTTCCACTACAAACTAGTGGACCTTAAAGATATTGCATTTAAGACACGTGACATACAGATGTGTTTCCGTGAGTTACTTCACACAAAAATCATAAACAAATTCCAAAGCTTCCAATTTACAAAAAAAATAAACTAATCAGATTATATTTTTTACTGACAAATTCTGTATGAAAGTGACTAAACCAATTTTATACACTTCAAATTATTGTATTTTTGCAGCACTGTGTCTTCCAGTATCAACGCTTTGGCTGCAGTGACAGTAGAAGATCTAATCAAGCCACATACAAATCTGTCGGACAAACACCTGGCCTGGACTTCCAAAGGACTCAGTGAGAAGATGCTTGTCCTAAACCTTAAAGAGTAATTCGATTGTAACCACTGCTTTTGGCAGGTTTGCTGTATGGAGTCTTGTGCATTGGGATGGCAGCCCTGGCTTCACTGATGGGAGGAATCTTGCAGGTAAACAAATACATATCTGACTTAGATTTACATTAGAATACAATACAATATTCCATTAATTAATGCGCCTATATTTTTGACAGGCTGTGATCAGTATATTTGGGGTAATTGGAGGTCCACTGTTAGGACTTTTCATCTTGGGTATTCTCTGCCCCTTTGCAAACTCAAAAGTATGTTTCAATCATGCATCATTTACTATTATTATATTTATATATTTTTCGTAAATGATAGCAAACTGTTGTGTGATTCTCTTATCCAGGGTGCATTGTCGGGACTGGTGTTAGGATTTGCTTTGTCTCTGTGGGTTTCCATTGGCTCCCACATTTACCCCCCTCCTCCTGAATTGACTCTTCCCCTGCCACTAACTACTGCAGGCTGTAACTTCACCATTGCAATGACCCAAAACTGGACATTCACCATCGCAGCAACAGAAGCCATTACTACACTTGAGCATAATATAGGCAGCAGGTACAGCATGTGCTATGTACACCATTCCCTCTTGTCAAAGTCAGTGCCTGTTCAGTTTTTGCCATTTCAGCAAATTATTTTTTTTTTTACAAATACAGTATATTTAACACTCTTCTGTACATATCCTCAATCCCTCAAATTTTAGCATATTTCTCAATAATATTGTGTATATGTTTTTTCCAGCTCTCTTTTGGTGGATAAATGGTACTCCTTGTCATACATGTACTTCAGTCCCATTGGAACCATAACTGTTGTCTGTGTTGGCATTTTAGTAAGCCTTTTCTCAGGTAAAGGACACACTATAGTGTCTAATGTATATGTGTGTTTATATATCTATATATGTAAATCTCTTTATCATGTTCTCTCTATATATATAATATGTACTGTATACAGTATGTATAGGTCAGTTCAAGCAGTTTCAAGTATCTCGGGTCTTCTTGTTCACGAGTGAAGAAAGGATGTAGCTTGAGATTGACAGGTGGATTGATACAGTCATGTGAGGGGAACTCGAACTAGAGCCGCTGCCCTTCTGGAGCTAGCTGAGGCCATTCAGGCATCTGTTACTGGATGGTTCCGGGACACCGGACTGGAGAGAGGTGTTATGGGTTTGTTCTGTTTGGGAGGAGATCCTAGAAAGACACAGGACATGTTACAGGGAGCGTTAGGTTTCCTCGGAAAAGCTGGAAGTGGCTAGGGTAGTGAGAGTCCTTGCTCTGCTGCCCCCTAACCCAACCCCAGATAAAGCGAAAGGGATGAACTAATATTGTTCAGTCATAGCAAGAGTATACCTTAAAGTCAATAATATTTCATTGGATGGTTATATTACAGGAGGCACAAAGCAAAACGTTGAGTCTAAGCTCACTTTATTAAAAGAAGACACAACTTTGTATCATATTTACAAATACATCAAATACACAGTGAGTATTAACAGATGCAAAAATTTTATTGTAAGACAAAATAATAAAATTATATATATATATATATATATATATATATATATATATATATATATATATATATATATATATATATATATATATATATATATATATATATATATATAAAAAAATAAATAATAATAAAATAAAAATACTAACTTTCTTCTTCCACTCTTCTTAAGGTTCTGGGAAAAAATGGACAACTGACTTCTTCAAAAGAGCTGAGCAAAGAAATAGGAAAAACAAATCTTGCTTTTGTTGATGTTGAGCTGAACTCTCAAATAAAATGTTTATAATTTATTTTAGCAAAGTGGCTTGGCAACAATTAAACTTAAAGTTGGAGTAGCTAACTTTTTTGTTGTTGTAAAGTAGTACTTTTTGTGTTTCCCTGTAAAGTCATCAAGACCCAAAAGCAGCGCTCTGATTGACTGGGCTTGGGTGGTTCTCTCCACTTTCACTTTGTTGTTTGTAAGAAGTGATTTTTAAGCTGTAATTGCAACCAAAAATGAATACACGTCTATATTAACCATGAGTTGAAGGATTTATGAGGGGAAGTTGTCGAATTTAAAACCTAAATTGTTTGTGTAAAAATTAGCTTCTCCACCATTAAGAGCTGGATTCCAGACTCCCTCTGGAGATCTGATTCACATTACATTTGCTAGCTAGTCTAAGGTAAAAATGTTTAGGTTACTACAATTTATTCATCATCAATATAATTACAATTGTGCTTTTTTAATATTATTGAAACATAGCACAAGCTGCAGAACAGCATTATATTTTTACCTGGGTTATGCAGTTTACTTTGCAAAACTTTCGCAAAAAGCAGTACATTAATTTAGTAAGTGATGGCCAATTATATTGGGCACTGACCTCCATGAAAAAGCAAATGGAAATATGCAAAATACTGAAGGACTTAGGTGTTTCAAGGCACTACAAGATCTCACTGACAGCAACAAGAGAGTCTAGTCTAGTGGCTCTTCATGTGGGTTTTTAAACAGTGTCGTTGTGTATAGGCCTTGTCACACAGTGTACACTTGTAGGGCTTATGTCCAGTGTGGGTACACATGTGTTGGTTCATGTGGTCCTTACGAGAACATTTATATCCACACACTTCACAAGTGAAAGGTTTGATTCCAAGATGGGAGTTCATGTGGTTTCTAAGGTGGTTACGTAATCTAAATTTCACACCACATATTTTACAATTGTAGGGTTTTTCTCCTGTGTGAATTCTCATGTGTCCTTCTAAAAGCCCTTTTAATTGTTTGCCACAAACAGGGCATATATGAATATGTGATTCCTCGTGTATTTTCTGATGAGACATTAATGAGAATTTTGTAAAAAATGTTTTGCTGCAAATGTCACACATGAAGTTTCTCTCCCTTTCCAAATGAGTTTTCTCGTGCTCTTTTAGATTTCCAAAGAATTTTCCACAATGTTTACATATGCGTTTCCGACGTGGCTTTACACCCGTGTGTTTTGTTTTGTGTCTATAAAGCTGTGTTTTGGATCTAAAAGACAGAGGACAGAAATCACATTTGAAATTTTGGGACACAGTGATTTTTTTCCACAATGTGTTTTGATCAGAGGGAGCTTTTTTTAACTGACAAATGACTAAGTGTTTTTGAAAAACATGGTAGGTAAGAAAATATCGTCCACATGTATCACACTGATGTAGTTTTTGATGAGCTTCCAGGTGACTTTTGAGCTCCTCTGACGACTGCAGCTCTTGTCCACATACTCCACAGATCCTTTTTGGAACATCCAGATGAAATAGAGCATGTTTGACTAAAACTTTCTTGGAGGTTTTTGAAGAGCCACACACTTTACATGAAAAAGAACTCAACAGAGCTTTTTTCTTTTTAATTTTTGTAGATTTTGGAGAGGCATTGTGTTCTTCATTGTTTAGCTCTAGCTTCCAGTTGTCCTCACGATCACCATTTTCAGTGACAGTCGCACATACAACAGAGGACATGTCATCTTGCTCATTTGTCATTTTACCGAGATCCCTTGTGTCTGATGGCTGTTCCTCAAGATCACTGTGGGAAGAGAGGACACGGTTTGTTGCACTCAACATAACAGAGGTTTGCCCTCTTTCAGATTTATTTGTTCTTGTTTGTTTTTTGGCACATTCAAATTCACGGTTTACTGCATAGATATACAATTTGTTTTCCCCCTTAAATTTGTCCATCTAAGGAAACATTTGGGCACTTCTTTTTTTTTTAACTTTCTTTAAAAAGATAATTTGCACACCTTTATAAAGTTGGTAAAACATTTGGCCTAATTTTATTTTTGGGATAGATAACAACTGAATTATGGATATTAGATACTGCTTAGAACCATTCCACAACCACCCCCACCAGCAAAAATAACCGGCCCCCAACCAAAACCAACAACCACAATCAAGCACAACCAAGCACCCCCATAACCACCAACCACTCACACAACCTTTTACCACTACCTCCAACCACAACCAAGCACCAATCAAAACCAACAACCACGATCAAGCACAACCAAGCACCCCCACCAGCAGAATCCACAACCAAACATAACCAACCACCAACCACAACCACCCAAAACCAACTACAATTACCTCTGCAATTGGAGCTGGGCAATATAGTAAATTTTAGAAATAGTGATTGTTGTTTTGAAGATATGCAAAATTGGATACGGAGTATATCGTAGAAAAAACAAACAAATGACAAAAATATCTAAATGAAACATGACATGTTCACACTCACTCTTAGCAAAATTTGTATTAGAAATTGAACTTTTTTTTCTTTTTTTTTTACATATCAAAATCTAGTTTATTCTGCTTTTTTTTTCTTTTATATTTTAGGAGAGTTTTATTTTACAAACAGGACATCAGAGTAAGGATTTCTATTAACCTGTAGCTTAAAGGGGACCTATTATGTCAAATTAACTTTTAAGTTTTTAACCTTGTTATAATTGCCTTTCTTCATCATTAGTTTACTCAAAGTTATATTTGAATTTATTCATGCATGTTGGAGTAATCTTGTATTGTTCTTCAGCTGGAGCTCAAGTGCTCAGAAATCCTTGTTCTCACCTACCACCTATCCTCTCCCACTTGTCTGTATTTACTTGTTATAATTCAAAAGATTAATACTCAAAGTGAAGCATAAATGGTTCAATACTGTCCCATATCCACTTTCCAACAATAAAAATAATTTTAAAAAATCCATTGCTTCTTACAATTACATTTTAAAATGTAATGATCAGTTCTACAGTTTTGAACAGGAAGTCAGTAGAGCTGTTCTTATTTTTAAGTTGTTTTAGATCAACGTTGTGTTTTACAATGAACAAAAGGTAAATTACTGATCTGCAGATGTTCTAGTTTCTTAGTAAATATAAAAAAAAAACACAATAGGTCTCCTTTAAATACTTGAGCTCATCCTGAAGTGTAAAGGATAGATGATTTTTTTTCTCTCTCTCTAAGCCTTTTTTTAATACAGAGAAATTAAGAATACCAGTAAGAAAATACTAAAACTACCTATTCTTGACGTTTAAAAGAAGAAAACAATAATTTACAAAAAGAATGCTCTGTGATTCGGTGTGCTAACAGGTTTCCTAGAAAGCTTACACATCAAGAAGAAAGCTTTGAATTTCGTCAAATAGGCCCAGACGGAAAAAAGATGGGAACGAGTTTTGGTTCTGCAACGCTCGCACGGTAAATAGCCTCTTACCTTCTGAGTTTGTGATCAGGTGATACTGGTGTCTTCTTGTGTTCCTTAAAGCGTAAATATTTATGAGCCACAATTTTCTAAGTTAAAAGACATTGTAAACCACCTCACCTTTAGTTGTATATAAAAAGCAAGGCGGTTTTCTGCATTTCTGAAAGCTTTGTAGAGTTCAGTCTGTGTCAGCCTATTTGCTGCACGGGGACCTACTCTTTTGTTTCTGTCACGCAAAACAGCTTCAAGTTGTTTGTCCTCTTCAAGCTCAGGAAAGCTGGACCTCAGATGCTTAAAGAATTCAAACTCGCTCAAGTTTTGTTGGCAAAATATTGTTTCAATTGGACCTTTATGCCTGAAAGCTGACATAACCATTGTTAGTTACCACAAATGTAAGACAGATAAATTCAATTATTAAATGTCTTACCATCCTGTGATGCACTGGTGTCACTCTTCTCCAACAAACCAATTCTCAGTTTAATCACATGCTTTTTATTCACATTGGAAGATTGCCGCTTGTTGTTTTTGTTGGGTTTCCATTCTTTTTCCCTATTATTCTCACTTTCAGAGTCTGTCTCATCATCATTAGATCTGTATCGTTTTGGCAACCTCCTCCTTCTCTTAGTTTTAGTTTTTTGGGCATCATTTAGAGTATCATCAGCCAGGCAGAACTCTGAGGAGTCACTGGGTAGATCTGCAAAGTCCGTTTCATCGTGAGACAGGGAGGGCTCATCAACAATATTATTTTCTCCTGGGCTGCAATGACATTCAACACATTAACTGCAAGTATTACAAAGAACATTTATTACATTAAATGACTGCAAACCCTGATGTCGCCTCGTTAGCTGATCTTGCACGTGTCTCACTTCTTCACCCTCACATAAAACACGGGACAGTACTCTGGCTCCATGATCAAATCTAGGATATGAAGTTGAAAAGGCGTGTTAAACACCAGCATCCACTTAAACAACTACATTAAATAACAATGATAATGGTCTCTCTCATACCTATCCTGTTGAGATGAACTCGAGGCTGCAGGATCGCGTCCAGTTGCTCTTTCTTCTGACTCAACTCCCGCTTTAAAATCAAAACCTCCTCCTCATATCCAATGACTGTCCTCTCCACCACCGCTAAGATTTCACGCACAGCAACAGTCAGTTTTTCAGTGATTAACCCCTTTAAAATACCGACTTTAGACAGTTCTCCCTCAGATGAGGTAAAAACGTAAGCCTCGCGCACCTCCATTTCCACAACACACAAAAAAACTTAAAACGAGTCCATGCTGAGGACTTCCGGTTTAAGAGTTGCGTGCTCAGAACATGGATATATTAAAATATCGGCTCAGAATCGACAGCAAGTGTTGGGTAAGTTACTGTAAAACTGTAATACATTCTATATTACTAGTTATTGGAAGAAAATGTAATACATTTGTATTACATTATTACTGTCTCAAAAATGTAACTGAGTTGCTTTGAGCTAATCCCACATTTGTTAAAGGTGGGATTTTTTTTTTTTCTTTTTCAAAGTGAAACTGGAGAGGACCACCCAAGCTCAGCCAATCAGAACGTTGCATTCTGCTCCTGATTAGAACTAAAGTAATTTATTATTCAATTAAGAGAGCACTTCGTCGTCTCATTTTTTTCCACAAAGTTCTGCATTTATCATATACTTTTTGAAATTACACGTTTACTTATTAACAACTAAAAAAGTTAGCTACCCCAACTTTAAGACACTGTACAATACTAATCTTGTTACATTTACACTTGATTGCTGATTAATTTATGTAAATATGAAATCACAACACATTTTATATGCAGGTAAATTGAGTTACTCACATGGTTTACTAGTGTGATATATTGTTAAAAAAAAAAAAAAAATGTTACTATTAGTGACTTTAAAGGTGGGGTAGCTGATTTTTTTTTTAGTTGTAAATTAGTAGACTTTGTTTTTAACTAAAAAGTACATGATAAATGCAGCACTGTGACAAAATTAGACAACTGAGTACTGTCTGAACTGAATAATAAAGAATTTTTGTTCTAATCATCAGGACTTGAATGCTGCACTCTGATTGGTTGACCTTAGGTAGTCCTCTCCAGTTTCACTTTGCTGTTTGTAAAAAGTGGTATTTAAGCCACAATGTGGATATTTACTAGATGTCAAAAAATGTATGAGGAAGTTGTCAGATTTAAAATCTAAATTGTGTTTGCATTGTCAAAATCAGCCACCCCACATTTAAAAGAGAATATATTACGGTAACTTACTTTGGTAATGAGTTAGTTCCAACACTGTTTACGGCTCAAAATGAACTTTATTGACAGAAATAAACATATTGTAAAAACAATCAAAGTCAAAAGTATAAATGCAACATTCAGAAATGAACACACGAAAGGCCCTGAAAGCTTTTTTTTTTTTTATTTTGCAGCCAGAAAGAGAAAGAGAGAGTCTACTGTAGACAGTAGTGTACATGTACATCTTTACTGTACTTCCTTTCATATTGATACATCTAGAACAGACAACACTAGTCAATTTACTACTCATATTAATCTACGTCCTCCGTATAAAGTTTTAAGATAACAAAGGAGTTTCTAGGGACTACATAATTTCATGGGCAGCAACAGCAGACTGCTTTAAGTCTGGTGGCTCTTCATGTGGGTTTTTAAACAGTGTTGTTGTGCATAGGCCTTGTCACACAGTGTACACTTGTAGGGCTTATGTCCAGTGTGAGTACTCATGTGTTGGCTTAGGTGGTCCTTACGAGAACATTTATATCCACACACTGCACAAGTGAAAGGTTTGATCCCAAAATGAGAGTTCATGTGGTTTCTAAGATATGTTCTGAATGTAAACTTTACTCCACATATTTTGCAAATGAAAGGCTTTTGCCCAGAGTGAATCATCATGTGTTGGCGTAAGCGTCCTTTTAATAGTTTATCACAAATCGGACATTTAATGATGCAGGGTTTGCCGTGTATTTTCTGATGAATCCTCAATGAGTTCTTTGTGTAAAATGCTTTGCTGCAAATCTCGCATAAAAAGTTTCTCTCTCTTTCAAAATGAGTTTTCTCATGATTTTTAAGAGAGGTGTAACTATAAAGTTTTCCACAATGCCTACAGTTATGTTTCTCACAATATGAATCCTTTTGTGTCGGCATAGTCCTGCATAATCTGACAAACATTTGCCACATATATTGCAGACATGTGGCTTTCGGTCTGCGTGTTTTCTCATGTGAATATTTAGCTTTGTTTTCAATCTAAAAGACTGAGGACAGAGGTCACATTTGTAACTAAACTTGTCTTTTTGGGTAACATTGTTTTGTGACACATTTTTTTGGTGCAGTGGGCTTTCATCAGAGGTAGTTTTGCCTAATTGACAAGTAGCCAAATGCTTTTGTAAAGTAATAAAGGTCAAAAAATACCGTCCGCATGTCTCACACTGATGTAGTTTCTGGTGAGTTTCTAGGTGACTTTTGAGGTCCCCTGCCGACTCTAACTCTCGACCACACACCCCGCACATGTGTTTTGGATCATCCAGATGACATAAAGCATGTTTGGTTAATATTTTCTTAGATTTGATTGAAATGCCACATACTTTGCATGAATCTGAGCTCAGCATTGGAGCTTTTTTTATCCAAATCTTTTTAGACTTTGGAGAGCCATTGTGTTTTTCATTGTTTTTGTCTGGCTTCCAAAAATTACCATTTTCACCATCTTCACTTTCAGTTGTGGATATAATGGAGAACATGTCGTCTTGCTCATCCAATGATTGACTGTTTACGATTTCTGACAGTAGGTCTTCTGGATGGCTATGGGAAAAACAGAGGCTTTTATGTTGCTGTCCTACAGTCTTATAGTCAAATTGTCTTCAGAAAACACATTTTTATGGGTTAAACTCAGAAATCTTAAGCTAAAAACAAATATTATGCAAATGAACTACTTCATGCAGTAGTTCATTGAGTAAAAAAAAAAAAAAAACAATACATATAAAATGACCTTAATGTTGCCTTATCAAACAGTACCTCTAAACAAAATAATATTAGTCATCACTAAACTGTTAAGAGCAATATGGCAGACAAGCAGCAGTTGGTGCAGTGCAATGTTGTAAATCCGGATCGAAAAATCCCAAACTTTGAATACAATATATTAATCATCATGAATATATTGTAAATATTTTTCATAAATTACTTATGAAAAACTCTGAACTTAATCCTAAAATCAAATGATATGTGCTAAAGACATGTTTCTTTAAAAGGAAAACAAAAAGTATTTATAATTGAAAAACTGAAAAGGCAAAAATTGGGTTTCACAGCTCTCTTACCTTGCACTGAGCTTGTGATCTGGTGACGAGGTTGGCGTTTCTTCATGTTCCTTCAAAACATATAATTGTCAGCCACATTATGCAGTTATTAAAAATGTAAATTAACTCACCTTTGGTATTATGTAGAAAGCAAGGTGGTTTTCTGCATTTCTGAAAGCTTTGTAGAGCTCAGCCAGTGTCAACCTATTTGCAGTGTGAGGAATTGTTCTTTTGTTTCTGTCAAGCAAAACAGCCTCAAGTGGTTTGTCGTCTCCAAGCTCAGGAAAGCTGGACCTCAGACGATTCAAGAATTCAGACTCACTTAGGTTTCGCTGACAAAATACTGTCTGACTTGGATCTTTAAGCCTGAAACCTGACACAAATAACTGTTGTTATACCACATTTATATAAACTCAAGAAATGTGATTTCTAAGTGTCTTACCATTCTGTGATAAATTGATGTCGTGACACTCCTTCAACAAATCAAATCTAAGTTTAATCACATTCTTTTTCTTCACATTGAAAGATTGCTGCTTTTTGTTTTTGTCGGGTTTCCATTTTTCCATCTTTTTCTCATTTTCAGAGTCCGTCGCATCATCGTTAGATCTGTATCGTTTTGGCAACCTCCTCCTTCTCTTAACTTTCGTTTTTTGGGCATAATTTAGAGTATCATCTCTGAGACTCTTCTCTGTTTGAGCCAGGCAGAATTCAGAGGAGTCACTGGGTAGATCTGCAAAACTGCAATCACTATCATCGTGAGACACTGCTGTGGGCTCATCATTATTTTCCTCTGGGCTGCAATGACATCCAAAATATTAACTGCAAGCTTTAAAAGGAACAATTATTACATTACAGAATTGCAAACCGTTGTCTCGATGTCCCATTTTTCATAATTTTATCTTGCACGTGTCTCACTTCTTCGCCATTACATAAGACTCGGGCTCCAGCGTCAGAATCTAAAACAAAACATAAAAAAGTTATAAATGCACGTACAACACCTACAGACAAATTAACAACTTCATTAGATGACAACGATATGGTCTCGTACCTATCCTGCTGAGATAAACTCGAGGCTGCAGGATCGCGTCCAGTTGCCCTTTCTTATTCAACTCCCGCTTCAACATCAAAACCTCCTCCTCATATCCAATGACTGTCCTCTCCACCACCGCTAAGATTTCACGTACAGCAACAGTCATTTTTTCGGTCACTAACCCTTTCAGTATGTCAACTTTTGAAAGTTCCCCCTCAGAAGAGGTAAAAACATAAAGCCCTCGCGCCTCCATTTCTACAACTCAAAACAACTCGGTGATGAGGACTTCCGGTTTCGAGGTGTTTGCGCACGTTTTTTCAGTCTAGGTGGCAATGGTGGCAAAATAAAAGCAGTTTCTTACATAGGGCATTTTATGGTTTTTACTACCTAGTAAGCAAGTAGCAAATAAAGAAAAGCATGTTAACAAAAAGTTTTATTAGTTAAAATTGAAACACAGTCAAAAACATATAATAATATAATTGGCAGATACGTTTTTTTTGCCTCCTATTTTTCTGGTTCATAGTATCTTTTTTTCAATGTCCTGTACTTCCTCAGATAATACATTGCCTCCAATTCTTTAATAACAAAATCTCCCTTTGCAACCAGTTTCTTGATTTTCTCCGGGTCCGTCACATCTTTATTTTTCATGAAAGCTGCCTTTAGACGTTCTCGGAAATAGACAGAGCCCTGTGGATACTCTCGTCCAAGATAAAGCAGCTATGGACACAACATATTACATTAAGAATCAGTTTAAGAACATCTATTATGGCGGGGTTTCCCTTACCGTACTTACATTTTTGTAAAGTCGAACAACCTCTCTCCTTAAAGGATTAATGGCCATACTACAAGAGGGAAAGTGGAACTCCTGTATCGACAAATTGAAACAGAAAACAAACAAAAAAACACCGACTTATTAAGTTGTATTTGATAACTTAGTGTTAATACGTAAAGAAGAATGATCAAACCAGTAGCGTAAGCTAGCTGCTAACTAGACTTACCGATTAGTTTACACCATTTATGACAAAGGATATTTAGTCAAAACGTTTTTCATAGCATTTAAAGAAGCTGTAGATATCGTAATGAATATGTCCTTCCCTCGGTGCTTTTTGAGGACAGGAGGAGCTTGGCCGTATATCGATTTCTGCTGTCGCAAATGTAAACAAACTGATACAAAACTAACACGCATGCGCAGTTGTTGTTATGGTTACAAGACGCTGAAGACAGGGAAAATGGTGAGCTTTAATTTTTATCAAGCTAAAGGTACTAAATTCAAGCAAGCAACAACATTTTGCATTGTATTAACAACTCAATATTTTATTTCGGTGTGCTGTTTGCTCACAGCATAGCATAATTTGTCAATTATAGGGTTATAAAAAGTGTTGGCATAGGAAAACATAAGCTAAAATGATAAACACTTTGGAACACTCGATATTGTAGGGTTAGTGCTAGGACTAATGCTTTATCTTGTTCTCCTTTCTTGCATGATTTGTTATGCATGCCGTCTTGTAACTTTCCTTCTGCTTTACTACAGCCTCCTAAGACAGAAAAGGTATGAAATGGCGAGGACATTTTTTAATTGTTGAAAAGAGCAGAATAACTTAAAGAAAAGAATGAAGAAATCAAATTTATGTCATCACTAAACAAATTTACCTGTTTATAGGCCAATAAAAAGGGCAAAGGCAAACTTACCAAAGCTGACAAGGCAAGGTTGCAAAAAGAGGAAGAAATAAGGAGGCTGCAAGAAGAAGGTGGAACAACTTAGCGGATACCAAAAATTCACATAAATATACATTAGCAATGAGTTAATAAGATGTTTAACCATGTTATTGTGTTATGCAGAGGAAGCCAGATTACAAGCAGACAAAGATGAACTGGAACGACTGGAAAGAGAAAAGAAAGAAAAAGTATTGCAGGAACTCGAGTTGAAGGTAATTAACGTGCCGATTTCTACTTTTGTACTTCAGGTACAAAAAGTATTATCTGCTCTATTCTGTGAAAGGATTTAGAGAGAAGAGAAAAAGAGTTAGACGAACTGCGCCACCTGCTGGAAGACAATCACAACGCAGTGGTTAAGTGGAAAACTGAGGAAGCAGAAAAGGCCAAGGTAAGGAGTTTTATCATATTTTCCCCCAGTAAGTATAACTGCTATTCCTTATGTTTCAGTGGGAGAGCTACATGCGTTGTGATGGTACTCCAGACCCTTCTGTGCAACAGGAGATTAACACATATTTGAGTCTATGGAGAGATGACCCTGAAGTTGATGTGACTAAAGTGCTGGAGCAGTGTACTAGGACTTTACTGGTACTGTCTATCGTTTCTCTCATTGGAACATGTGCCATTTATACCACAATGAATTAATTAAATTAATGATCACTTTATCAAAGATAATCTTATCACTAATGCCAGTTTAAGGCTGGACAGATGCGTTGAGTAGCCAAAATTGTACATGAGTGAAAGAAAAAAAAAGGGGGGCAAATTACAACTGAATTAAGAATAATAATAATGAAAAAAAAAAAACAGAGAGTAATATCAGTCTTAATTTGGGAATGTAGTAGTAAACACTCTTATATTCAAGAGTCATACAGCACAAAAAAGAAAAACTAAATTTTATTTAAATAAGTGGTTCTATATAAGTGTATTGTTACCTGCCAAATATAAAACTCAAGTAGGACTGCTAAAAGTATGGTGGTGTCTTAGTAAATGTAGAGCCCTGAGTAAATATATGAGCTACTATTGTGTGAATTACATCTGCTGCTTGTCAATACATAAACTATGCTTTTGCTGTATGTTACATGTAAATATTTGTCAAGCAGTTGATACAGAAACTTGAGGATCTCCTAAGGGAAACATCAAATTTGTTGGATATCCAAAAGTACCAGGAAGCCATTACAAATCTACAAGAGCTTGTTCACCTAAAACATAATCTCGCCATTGAAGAGATTCTGAAGGTACAGCCACACGACCCAATCACGTCTCATTTACATCACCTTTATAAACAGTGTTAGAAAATATTCATAAGGCTTTTGTCTTTTATGTTCTGTAGGAGGCAAGTGCAAACAATGACACTCAAACTGGCAACATGCAGAGTGTAGTCAAAGATGAGCAAGTAACTCTTTGTATCTGGGCCAACCTAAAAAAGAATCCAAAGTAATACTATATATCTACCCCAACATTTACATTCATCAGAAATTGTCTTTAAATATTTAATGTATGGTGTGTTTAATACAGGTTTAAAGGCCTGAACTTTGAGGAGGTCGGTCTTGCTTTTGAGATTCCCAAACAGCTCGCAGTTAGTAACATTGCAGTTATTATTCTCCACACGGAATACGACCATCTCTCCCTGCTGGCACGCATGACTCACACAAGAATGCACACACCAAGCTCCAGGTATTTATCCTACAACATACTCAACAAATACTGAAAACACCATTGAGTTAAACATATCAACACAAGTAGTAGAGCAAGTTATTATCATATAAGTGCTAAAAGTAATCTACATACTTACCTACACAAGTAAGTCATTTTTTATTTCTACACATATTGTAGGTCTCTTGCAGGAGTTGAAATGATCCCAGAAGACATAGTTTTAACTGACCAAGAGGGATAAAAGTTACTGGGGAAGAAGTGAAGGAGCATGATTCTACGCAACAAATACATGTGGGAGAGGAGGAGGAGCAGTCTAGCCCTAAATCTGTTAGTGGAAAGGTACAACTGTGATAATCTAAAAGATCTAAACATCTTTTTTGTTTGAACTTGAAGATAATATCTTACAGAGTGCCAGTCGAACCAGTCTCCACTCTACAAGAACCAGTGTCCACTCAGCAGAGAGCAGACAGAGCCAGATACAAACACAGATAGAAGCTTTGAATGGTGAGACTTAAAAAACATTGAGATCCACAAAACGAACCAGGACAATTTTTCACCTCAATTCCAATGAAGAAAGAAAAGCACTGTCTGGAATTTAATTTGCAAATTTGGCCCAAAGCAAAAATTAAATCCAATCCTTGAGAAAAAAAAATATAAAAAACATTAAAATGTTTTACAGTACTCTATTAAATTTCTATCTATTGTTTTGTAGTTTCTGTGGAAGGGGATTTGTCTTCTACTCTCTCACACCGTAACACGACAGAGATGAGTTTCAAAGCTCAAGTTGTGGACCTGATGCATTATTCTCCTCTGGGCGGAGTCTTCTACTGCAATGTTTTTCACCTGCCCCCTCAGGCACATCATGTGAATGGCTGGACCATACGTCAAGTCAGTTTTCAATAAAATTTTCATTGATAAAACTAAAAACCAAATATTTTAAGTAGGGATGCACCGATCCGAGCTGGATCGGATATCGGTGCCGATCCAGGACATTTTGTTGGATCGGGTATCGACCCCATGATATCGGTTCAGCCGATATCATAGTTGTGTCTTTAATTGGACATAATGAGACTATTTTACAGGGTGGTCTTGATCCAGAACATTTCATAATATTGGGCATTTTATTCAGATTAAGTTGTTAAGTTGTGACTTGTACTATAAACAACAGTTACATAACACAATATGACCAAATTTATTAAGTTTTTATTAGAAAAAGAAGCAATTTAATCCTTTCACTGGTATCAGTTGATATCGAGTATCGGCAGATAGTTAAAGCCAAATATCGGGATCAATATCGGAACAGAAAAAGCTGGATCGGTGCATCCCTAATTTTAAGCCAAAGAAAATAAAAGCAAACATCGGTAATAGGTGTTTAATACGGTCATGCAATTTTCTAGATTTTGGACACAGGTTTAGAAGTGTTCCCTTATCCTCAAAAAGAGTTTCAGATGAATGAATCACTCAACAGCAAGTTAGATGACATTGAAAGCTTGTGCACTCCTCCTGTCGGTGTGTCCATAACTATACCAAATAAGGTAAAGTTCTTGCAAAATCCACAAGTGGCTCGATGGGATGCTGTAGGTAAGACATATTGCACTTTTCAAGATTTTACGAACGCTAAATTAATCAAAATTGCATAATTGTAGTTGCGTTTGTTTTTATTTATCAACCCAGGAAAGCAGTGGAGAATGGATGGCATCACTGAGGTTGCATACAGTGAAGAAGAATCCAAAATCTCATTCAAAATGGATTCCTTCCAGCCGTTTGTTTTAATACAAGACACATATGCCAACTTCCCCTTCCAGAGTTGGGAACTAAAGCCTCTGGGACAAGATTCAGCACTTTTCACTATTAAAGGAGCCATCATAAGCATCAGCATCACCATTAAGGTCCGATATAATTATATGTAAAAAAAAACAACAAAACTGTATTATTCTTTTTAGTAATTTAATGTTTTTTTTAATAGGGCAATCAGTGCATGTTGCAGACACAGGAGGAGAAATGTTTGTCTCATTTCACAGGGAAGTGGATGAGTAGCACAGCTCTGCAAAGAGCCATGCAAAGCAGTGGGATCAATGTCTTTGTCAATGAGTTTACAGAGAAATATGTGACGATGTATGGCAAGGTCAGTGAATACTAGTGGGTGAATGTTAGTGTAAGATTTTATACGCCTCATCTTGCCAATACATCAGTTTATTTATTTCACAGTCTGCCTCATGTTCTTACCCATTATCACTATCAGAGTAAACACAAGTGTTTACAAATACTACTGCCAGTATAATCCACCCAGGCAAATAACTATTCCCCTGCATCACCTTGGATGTGAAGACACCAGATTATCTGTTGTGCAGCCTCGAATTAGTTTAAAATCCACTAGTTTTTATTTTATTTTAAGTTGGGTTTTCAAAATTGTCAATCTTTGATACATCATGATGTGTGCTCATAGAGCCATTTTACTAGTGTAGTGTTGTATTTCTGTAGGACCCGTTGACTGAGCATTCTGCATATGAACAGATGGCCCTCTTCTCCTCGGCATGTGCCTTTTCCTGGAGCAGGTGGAATGCCCAATGTGGCCCTGAACATCTTGTCATGCAGGTATCCACTTCCCCATCATTAAACAATGCTTTTGTTGAGCTTCTTCTCTTTATATCTTCTTTGTTACAGCCTTGCAAATCTTTGCTTCAGTACAACCTTTTACCACTTCCACATGCATTTTAAACAATCTCCAATTGTGTTACTTATAGTTTTACAAGTTACTAAACCCTTGACAGTTTGAATGCTATGGTCAGTAGTCATCAATGATAATTCAAAATTTAAGTTTGTGTATTTCTTCATGCACGTTGCAAGCTGAAATATTGATTTCTTTCCTCAATCAGGACTAATTCTTTTTTTTTTTTGTTTAATGTTAATAACCACAAAATGCAGTGGTACTACTGAAATGTACTA
Organism: Mugilogobius chulae; assembly: GCA_038363315.1. Taxonomy (NCBI): domain Eukaryota; kingdom Metazoa; phylum Chordata; class Actinopteri; order Gobiiformes; family Gobiidae; genus Mugilogobius; species Mugilogobius chulae. The sequence goes on along the minus strand of CM076407.1, from coordinate 33,092,421 downwards.
CTCATATTAAAATGACATTTTGCAGTTCTGTTAACTATTGTTGGTAAATCTAAACTCGAAGCAGCAGCTCACAAGTCACAATAGTTTAGGAGGCACCATGCCAATAAGTAAGGAGGAGGCCAACTTTAAAGGGAGAGGAAACTATGCCTTTACATGTTCATTAGTAATTTCAGATTTTTTTATGTTAAGCTTTTTTTTCTCGCCTGTTCCCTTTGGAGGTCTGTGAGCATCTTGCCTCTGGTCCGGTGCCTGAAGGCCACTGGTGCCTGTATCTGCTGGGGGCGCAGAGGAGTCAGCGGCTACAAGTCTCTGAAAGCAGCGAAGGCTTCAGTCCAGATCACTGTTCTGGAACAGAGTTCCACTCCACTTTTATTCACATGCTTCAGGACCACATGAGTGCAGAGGGCATTGCACGAACCAGGATGTCACACAACCTGTTTGTGGACACTGTTCAGAGCCTGCTGTGTGCTTCCAGACCTCTGCTCTATGCATGACCCATACAAAATAAATTATTTTTTACATTCTAGATTGTAGTTTCGGCTACTTTATTTGTGCAAAGTTCACTCATCAGTCAACACCATTGGAACATATGGAACATATAAAACATATGCATTTAAAACAGTGACAGACTACTGCAAAATTCCTGGGGAAAAAAAAAATCTTTGGTGTTGAAACTGAACATAATTTAACAAAACAGACATATTTCATTCAAAACAAATGTGTATATTTAAAACACACATTTAATATATTGTTTTATTATCAGTGTTTGAAGGCCTTAAATTATAAAATATGCTCTGCATTTACAAAAGAAATAAAAGGACTTCCTGCACTTTTACAAGTTTCCTGATTGTCAAGTGCATGAATTGTATTGGCACACTTGGGCCACTGTCTATGACGCCTGCCAGTGGAGAACACCACTGTGTACATTCAGTCCTGTCTGGATTGGTCCTATGACAGTCCATTTACAGATTGCACTGTGACATAAAAAACATGATAAAAACAATTTTCACTTCACACAACTTGATCTAAAAACAAATGCAATCTAATAAATTATCAAACTATGACTATGATGCATAAAATCTCCCCCTCTCATCAGAGGATTGATAGTCCTCTGAAGACTGTACTGTTGTTTTTAGGCACCGGTAAAAAAATTAAGTCTGTAGAGTCTGTATAGCTCGTAGGGGCTCACACAGGGGGTTGGCCATTGTGCCGCAGTCCAGTGTAGGGCCAGAGCAGCTGCTGGATGGTCATCCAGGAGTCCCCTGTCCCGACTGGAGCTGCGTCTACAGCAGGCTGCATCACCATACTGGCCAGTAGAGCCAGAAGTCCTAAACATAGAGGTTTCCAGAAATACATAAAAAAATATACTAATATTAAATTACATTATGCACTAAACGATGATAGATAGTTGAAAGTCTTACCTGCTAACAAAACAAACATTGCTAACCAGAGCCACACAGTGCGACTGCCCCGAGCCACTGCCGCAGCAGAAGCTTTGGAGGACCCCACTCCTCGGGACAGAGCGTGGGCTACTCCTGGATCTGAAGAAGTCGGACTTGAAGAAGGGCTTGGACTATAAAAAGACAAAATCGTATATCAAAGTCAATCAAAGTCATAGTCAACCAATATTTGGTTTAGTGGAAAGTTTGGGGTCAAGACCAGCAGACCAAAATGTGACAACAATGCTGCAAAAATGACCTCATGTGAGCAACATGATTACTTTTGATGATTTCTTTAAAGTATCAATGCCACAGTAAGGTCATTTGTGACAATGCATGCTTCAAGAAAGTTGATTGGCTGGAACATTTATTTGAATTTGTGAGCAGCATATTTCAGCAGAACAATGCGATAAAAGCAACCAAAAGCCTGCCTGCACTTACAGCATGACAAAGAGCTCATCCTGAGTCCTGAGCCATGTGAAGGGGAGGAAAGAGAAGAGACCATGTTTAGGCAAAAATGTGTTTTTAGAAAACCAAGGCAACAGCACATGTGCAGTAAGGCAAATATTTTGAGGGCTTCATTAAAGGAACATTGAAACAATAGACAGCTTAGATAGGTGTGCAATAATCATTCTGAATTCATGCATTGACAATTTCACTTAAACAATCCCCTGAAGCAGTTACACAGCATTGGGATGTAACACTTTCACAATGGCCTGCAGTCGTCCCAGAGCCAAGAGGAAGTGACAAAGACCCATATAATGATCAGAGCTTCACCATTTAGGAGGTTTCAATGCTGAACAACATTACACAAAGAAAACACTCCCAAGTGTCTGATAGGGATGGAGAAACTTTTGGTCAACTAATCTTTTCCCATGAATGAATCTAAACATTGTCATCAGCCCTGAAACCTCAAGAGCTAAATGGTGAATTGTGTTAGAGAAATGTGCTGCAGTGATCAGACTGGTGCTGGCTTATGCGATTAAACTGACGTCTTGTTGGGCAGAAGGAGAGAGGTGAGTTTGTTTCCCAGTTCACTCAGACTGGACCTCCTCTCGGGCTCTGCCTCCTCCTTTGGCTCGTCGGCTAAAAGGCTGTCCGTGCTGTAGCCGCTCCTGTGCACGTCAGGCATCCACAAAACACTAGGTCAAATATTGCTGCATGCACACACAGACACAAAGGCCAAGTCCATGCATGTGCAGTCAAACCCAACAGAATCACACCACTGACACTTGTTTACCTGTTGTAGAGAAAGGTAGGACTTTCGGAAAAATCCCTGACAAAATATTGTTCAGCTTTAACTAAATTAAAGTATGTAGCGTTTCGGTCTTTGGGCCATTCATTCCTCAATCAAAGTCCTACATGCAATAAAAGATGAGAAACAAAAGGGCCTAGCTAAATCTATGTTTTTGGATAGTAATTCCTAAATAGTGGCTTTGGACCAAAGGAGCCAGTAGCAGCAGAAGTAAAAGATGCACCACTCTGAAAATGGTCTCCCACACACACACTGAATAAAATTAATAAATACATAACTTGCATGAAATTACATAATTCTACTCCTACTTCAATTATAGAAATAATCTGGTGGTGCATATTTGAAACAAAGAACATAAAAGAAAAATATTGATTAATGTTACCTCAGTTTAGCTATGCATTTTTTTTATTAATGGAATAATTATTTATGAGAATTGAAAAATATTCAAACTACATTTGAAAACTTTTGGTTCCATTGTGCTATACCCTCTTTTTTGTCAAAAAATGTATTCAAAGGACTACAAAATGCTTTAGTTGGCAATCCTAAAAATGAAATAAATAAATAATTGTAAAAAAATAAAATAAATAATAATAATAATAATAATAACATGCACCATTACACATACACACAGTCCAATACCTTTCTAATCTTTCAATGCATGTAGGACTATAATATAAGTGCCAGTTTGGTTACCTCCCCATTGGCTTTGTACAAAAGTCTTACCCCTTCATCAGGTCACAGGGGTCCTCAGAGTCAACCCAAGGCGCGGAGCTAACAAAACGCTTTAGTGGAGGACGGGCCATGTTCCTCCCTGCCACACTCCTGCAAACCACCAGCATCAACGCCAAAAACACAGCAACCAATTTCAAACCAACAAAACTGTTGCTTCAGCCACATTAGTGGATCAACAGCAACTCCTCCTCTCAACATTCAAATATGAATCTGGTTCTTTCATATGAACACAGAGGCAATAAAAGAGCACCTACCAGGGAGAACGTCGAGTTAGTCTCTCATTGTCCACCTCTGACAAGTCCAAGGGTTTTCTCTGAAAAAAAAAACAAAAAACTAAATAGTCTTTTTTCTTTCTTTTTTTTTTTCTTACATTGTTATATTAGGTTTTTCCTCTGAAGAATTTCTTAACACAACATTTCATTTCACATTCTAAAATGAAATACCAGCTCTTGAATCTTTTATTGCCAAAGGTCATTTTTAGGAATAATTAAAGCACTAAAATACATTATTTTGTAGAATTCAAGTTGATAGTTCTCTGTGTTCTATTGTACATCAGGATCAGAATTACTTTTGCTTTCCCACAGGAAAATTCTCTATGTCTCTAGTCTCCCTCTGCACTACATGTGGTTAGAAATTAATGACATGAAAACTGTCTCCAAGTGCTTACTCAAGCCAGGAGTGCCCAAACTTTATTCTCAGTGGGCCAAATCTAATATTTTTCCTCAAAGGGTCAATATGAAGGATTTTGTAGTGTGTCAAGGGCAAAACCTAATTTTAGATTGCATGTGAAGCATTTATTTGCAATGCGACAGTGATGAAATTGTATTTTATTTTATCAAAATAAAACCATTAGCAATCTTTCCAACTGCAATCAGACAGACATTCTTTACAAATTTCAGCACCTCTTCGTAAGCTAAATTTAACCCCTTGGAAGGCCGAGTTGGGCCCCCGGGCACCACTTTGGGCACCACTTTGGGCACCACTGCTCTACACCATAAATGGGTTCTATAAAAGACAGTACCATGTTATTTGGATGGATTGGTGGAAGGCTGACACGTCGACCTTGTGCCTGCAAAAAGTAGACAATAACTACCATTATTGAAAATAAACAAAAGATAAGAAGATCTCACCTTTTTTCCTTGGAAATCATCTGCAAAATGTATATATTTTTAGAATTAGATGTACTGTGAGCATCTAAATATCTTGTTAGATAAACAAAACCTGTGTACCTTTTTTGGTCTGTGAGCCAAAGGACCTCTCATTCTGCATCAAAGTCTCCCTGAGTTCCAGCAGCTCAGCGTGCTCCTTTGTGTACATGCGTCGCAAGTTCTCCACGTGCTGAATCATCACCTCCACCGCTTTGCCAATACGATTCTCCTGATGAAGGCAAAAACACAAAAATTTTGAATAAAAAAAATATTAGCAGCATCAATCAGAATGAACAGTGCTGACCTGATGTATGGCTCCAAGCATCTCTGAGCGGCTCGACACTCGGGTCATGGACTGGATGAGAATCTCCAGGTTTTTCTGAAGTCTCAGGATGATTTCCATTGACTGGTTATCGTCCTCACACAGAGGAATCAAGGCCTGCAACAAACCACAAACAATCCCATTTTGACAATCATCTCACAAATTGAACTTGTTTTTGCATTCAATGTAGATTCCCATTTTACACTTTTACTGTGCAAAATGTGTTTGATTATTAGACCTGAGACCTCATTTGTGATTAAATTCAAAATGTCAAATTTTAGGAATTAACATAATGATTAGTACAGTATATAACATGGTACAGTATATAATCAAAGATCCGCATGTACAATGAATAAAACATCATTTTTATTTCATTTTTTGTTGTCTGTAATTAGATTGAAAACTTCTAAAACTTTGTCCAGATGAAAACATAGAAGCCTATAGTTTTTCTTTTGCCTAACTTTTAATAAGACCATATAGCAGAAAAATCTACATGAAAACTTTAGATATTTTGGAACAATATTAAGTCTTAGCACACGTTACTGCTATCAGCAGGAAAACATGTCTGAACATGTGCAGTTCCTGCCATGTTTGATGATTGCAGATGATGAGAAAACTCTTGATTAAAATTTGTTGACTAAAATATGCTAGTCGATATTGAGCAAAGTTAGAATAATAATCCAGCAATCTTAAGTTTTTTGGCACAGCCCTACCTGCTGCTTCTATATTTATGTTATCTGTGTCTCTAAATCACACATCCCCTAAATCTAATCATTGCCATGTAACTCTTTTACATTGTTTGTCTGTAAGCGCCCCCCTCACCTGCAGAAGACCCTGGCAGCTGGACACCTCTCGTCGGACGTTTTCTTCTGCCAGGTCTCGCGAGCGCTCCTCCAAGCGCAGCCTTTTCTCTAGAGTGAACATGTCACACTTGAAGCCCAATGCTAGGCGCTGGAACTCGGCCTGAAAACAAAAACACCGTTTGAACACGTATAGGCCTATACAGTATCTTGGTGTGACTAAATTGGTGGTTATTAGTCAAACCAATTCTATTCACTGAAACTTTGCCTGATTCTTTAAAAAACAGATTGAATATTTCAATTCAGATGAGATTTTAAGTTTTTAGAGCCAAATTAAACATGCAGTGAGTAAATACATAGGTGCCGAAAGTGTTTCTCAAAAGAAGTCAATACCAGTAAATGTTTTAATACCAAGATGCCTTCTTGTCTTCGGAGGATTTCTGTTAACAAAGGTTTCTTGTCATATAAAATGTGATTTTGTAACAAAATATTTGGACATGCCAAATATGTCTCAGTTGTTGGCATATCAACACATGAATGAGAATGAAATATTATCTGTTTTTTTGCCAGAGTAAGCAAATAATCATGTGGCATATATCACTTTTGACAGTCACAGAGCTTTAAAAGGTTTATAATTAAAGGCTAGAGCTAAATGCAAAGTCTACTAATGGAAACAGATAAATCACTGGTGTACACACCTCAACTTCCTTGTCAGTTGGTGTCATGCTAAAACACACAAAAAAATCCATTATAAGACTTTTGTGACTACAGATGCTTCAAAAAGAAGGTTTGTTTGAGCCTTACCCATTTTTGTCCTCTTTGTAAGACTCATTTACATCAGAATGTCGGTATACTTCAGCTATAAATAAAATGACAGAAATTTGAAAATTATAGAAAAAACATGTTTAGCTAACCCATCAAAATATTACACAATTGTGGATTTATGGCTAAAAATGGTGCATTAAACATTTGAAAATTAAGTTCAAATGAAGAAATGGTATGAACACCACTTAAATTACACGGACTTTTCATTTTACTTTAGAAGGTTAAAAAAAAGGGCAACAAGAGCAAGACAAGTTCACATTCTTTAGAACTTTCTTTTGAATCTGAAAGTCATATATTCATATATTACTTCACTTTTGAATTATATGAGGTAAACTTACAGTCATTGTCGGTTTGACCTCGATCCGTTTTAGTGCCAAGCTCGTCCAGAGTCTCTATTCCTCGTGACAACTCCTGCAAAGTTTGTGCAAAAACAAGAGACATTTTTTTCGTATTTCCCAGTTGCAACTCCAATGCATCCACATTTTCACAGTTCTTAGCTTCCATTTTCTGTAATTTTCTACCTCTTCAGTCTAAAATAGTCTCAATGGAGTATGTGAAGTGAGATGAGTCAGAGTGCATTTTGAGTGATTAGAAGGTTTCTAAAGTGAAGTTAAAATGAAACTCTCCTCCTCCTTTGCTCTGTGTAAGCATATGGACACATGCTCATGATGTGACCCAGCTGGAAAGACCACATTTGCATTGTAAGGATTGAGTTATCAGAAGGAGAAGAAAAGAGGGTTTATTTTAAAGTGTTGGATGTAGCATTTCTGGTGGAGTGAGCACCACCCGCTTGCCTCAATTTATATTAGGGTTAAGTAGTTACTTGTTATTTGTCCACTGCATTTGACTCATCCTCAATGCCACTGCGTTAATTCAGCAGGAGCAGTGAGTGAACATAGAAAGGTGCACACTAAATTCAAACTCAAATATGAAATTAAAATACAGAACTCTAGTGCACATTTTCAAATATATTGAAACTGCTTGATAAACTTGTATGATCTCTTTTTAGGGTGTTTGAACTTTCACATTCTGAGTTTTAAACTATTCTTTATCTCCACCCACTCCTCTGTACTTAGATAAATTATTCAAATAATAAAACTAAATTAGATTGTGAGTAGGAAAGTTGTCATTTTTTAACAGCAAACCAAAAGAAAATCTTTGTATGAACTCATCTGTAAGTCATGATCTATGTGTGTCATACTTCCCTCCAAAACGTAAATAGTTTATTTAACAAGATATCTTACCATTTCTTTTTTGCCTTGAAGTTGTGAGTCTTTTTTCAGGGAAACAATACCCAACTGTCCAGGGTTAGTCATTGCACTTGGGCTGCCACTAGACTGATGTACGCTTGCTGGAACAAACACAAACAATACATAAAGGACATAAGTGCTATTGTCATTTCTCCCAGTTGTAATGACCTACCAGGTCCAGAAGTCTCAGTCTCCTCTTCCTCCACCAGCACAGGGAGCAGACTGGAACTAAAACACAAACATTTCTCTCCTTTCTGAACTGTATCATTCCAATAATGAACAATAAACCAAATTTGTTGAATATTCTACCATTATGCATTAGAGAGTCCAGAATAAGATGTAAAAATTAACAGGTAAGGTATTACTCACTTGTCTTCGGCTGTTCGGTCTGTCTTGTCCTGGCCCAGGCTCTACAGATGAGAACATGAGCAGCAGTTGACAGAAAAAAACACCACATCAGACACACATTAGCATATACCTGCCCCAGAGCTGGTCAGATCTGATTGCGCAAAGCTGGACTAAACCTTATATAATGTAGAGTCTGGAGGAGAGTTTAGTGTTGTTGCTCATAGACATATTAACGGAGAGTGAATCTGTGGAGGCGGCAGCAGCAGCTCAACAGTCACAATGAGGCAAGGTAAGCACTCAGGACCAGCGCAATGGGATGTTGTGTAATGCAAGAGCATCAAAGCGGTTTGGACATTGTCTTGTCTAGGGTTATTCAACCTCTGGGCTAGAGGTGCATGACGAGCCACTGTTTTTATTTGGGTTCACACACAAAATATTCCTACTATTAGATCTGTTATAACAATGTAAGCTACAACTGTATTAGATTTGTGAGAAAAAAATGAAAAAAAGACATTTGGATACTGAAAAAGATCAATATTTTAAAAATGGGCAAAAGTAAGTAAGTAAGTAAGTTTTTTTTTGTATAGCACATTTCACAGACACAGAGTCACAAAGCGCTTCACAGTGAGATGAACCCCTCCCCACTGCCCTGGGGCACCTCAGGAGAGGCGATTCGCCTAATTAATTTTTTAAAACCAATAACATGCAGGTTAATTTTTTAAACCAATAATTTTAAATGCATTTTAAACTGGGAGAGAGAATAAATACATTCAAGGCCAACAGCAACATGCAGCATTTCCTACACTAGGACTATTCAATTATATTTTTCCTGTGGGCCAGACCTATGTTTTAAATCCAACAGCCAAAAACAACTTGAATTTATAAACATACTTTTTAAGGAAGTAAAAATGTCATAAAAAGGGTTTAAAGCAGGTTATTGACCAGTAACTCAACTTGAGTTGAAGCAGATCATAACTGCAGAAAAGGACTAAGCCTTGAGCTAAATTTGGAATTTGTAAGTACTAGGTTTGTAATTGGGTTACTTCAAGTATGAACCACATCTTGAGCAAAACGAGAGCACAATATTTGATCCAGAACTTAACAAGGACCATGGTCTTAAATATCGCTGACAGACTTAATAGATTATAAACATTTGTCAGTTCTTGGTATGTTGCTGTATACTGTATCCACCTCTGTTCACAGTCTGCCAGAAACAGTGTTCTACAGGCTTCTCTGTGATGTGGTCCAGCCAATGACCAATGTTACCATGATGGGGCAGATTGCATTGCATTTGGTTCACAAGCTGTCATTTGAATAGCCTTGTGCTACACCATGACCAACTACACCCATAGCTTGGAAATTTAATCTACCCTTTGTGACTAGAACATACTTGGACACAATGCAAAAGTGTACATACTGCATGTTATTTTACATGTCTTACAATCAAAATAACTTTAAGTCTGACCTTAAGTTGAATTAAAACAGACAAAAAACATGGAGTTAAGGCTAAAAACTGTACGTTTTTGTCAGTTAAAGAAGAAGCAAATTTTAAAATATTTTTGTGTAATCCTAATTTAGTTATACAGTGAATGTGCTTATTTATGGATGGAGTTGTGCTGTCCTATTTCTGCAAAAGACCTTCATGACAGATGCATTAAATGATTTTGATTGATTGATGAGGTATGCTGAAAGATATCGAAATGCCTTTCTACATTTCTCATGAAGTTGATTTGGGAAATGTTGGAACATTAAAACTCTATAATGAGAACAGAGAATTAAGCAAGCAATGCAACCCACCACTAATATTCTAAAGTAATGTACAGTACATCTTTTAAACTCCAACAGAGTGTGACAAAGTGAGTGAAAAGAGGAAGAGCAGCTGCAGACACAGGGGAACCTGAGTCCTGTGTGAGTGCAACAGTTTATCACTGACCTTACGACTCATTTCTGCCGTCTGCTCGCTGGTTTGGCCTGGGTTTTCACCTTTTCGGTCTTCCTCTGATGATGTTAAGCTGAATGCAAGCCAAGAGTCAGCAGGTCAAAAAACTCCTCAATATAAAAACATTACATTATATGATGCCATTCACAACTATGCTCCTGCAGCTGGTTAGGCAGTAGGATGAGGAACAAGCTAAAACACTTGACTGGTTGGTTGTCAATGCAAAATATGGCAGCAGAGAAACTAATTAACCTCGACACTCCTCCCACGACAAGGAAAACACCCATTTGACTTGCAAATTTGCACAAGTCACAAGGAAATGACACAACTCTGTAATATGGGGACCTCAAATACACTACAGAGGAACACATAACATCAAATAAACATACAGATTTAAGAGGACTTGACAAGTGCATGGAAAAGAGGTTCAAAATTAGTTTTATGACTTGATTCCCGAGTGACATTTACATTTTACTGGTTAAAAAAAAGAAAATCAAAACAAAACTACAACAGTCTATTGAAGCATTGTTATTAGTGTTTTCACAATTGTATGCATCATTCATTCTTTCCAGACTCTGTGGTAAGCTTCTATCATAATCACAGCTGTCCTGGGATAGACTGATATAAGAGATTCTGCCCATCTGTACCAGTGGCCCCTCCTACTATCAACCACACTCGCCACATTCATTTCATATCAGGCAATGCGTCACAGCCGCTCTATTATAACACCTGACCTTCCTAATGATCTTCTATCCAGGTTAGTGCCTAAGTTGAACGGAAATAATTAATGCTGAAGAAGTCTGTAGATTTGGCACAAAAAGAGGAGACATCATAGACAATCCTAACACAAAACCCTATTAGTAGTTTGACAAAGAAGCCTTTTAAACTAAACATTACACAACAAGCCTCACAAAACTACAGAAGTAGCAATAAACAGGAATGCGTTTCCCTCTAGTGGTTGAATAAGTCACAGATGATTTGTATGAAATTTCAAAGATGTTTTTCTAAGATGTACCTGAGCTTGTGGTCAACATCAGCTGGTGCCTCTTTCTCTCCAGTTATGTGAGGCTTGAGACCAGATGACAGCTCTGTTTCACTCAAGCGGTTTTGAGGTAAATCACAGACAGCAACTTTACTCTCTTCTCCACCTGATTGTGAAAATATAACAAGTTATTGTATTAGGTTGTTTCTGATTTCAATCTGGATTTTGGTGTTGAGAAAAGTTACTGATATTCAGGGCCAATCTTAAAGAAGACCTATTGTGACTTTTCCATACATTTAGAAAGAAACTATGGCATATGCAGATCAATAATTCACATTTTGTTCATTGTCAAAGACCAAAATGTCCTGAAAGAGGTTAGAAATAGAAACCAGTTCATCGACTTCCTGTTCAAAATTGCAAAAAAAGTCCCGCCTCTTTGTGGTAAAAATTAACTTTAATAAGCCACAGGTCTTTAATTGACAATTTCTTGTGTGAACCTTACATGTTTTACTCATAATTTGTAGTAATTGCAAGTAAATACAGACAAGTGGGCGGGGATAGGTGGTAGATGAAGACGGGGATTTTCTGAGCACTCAATCATCAGTTACAGAACAATACAAGATTACTCAAATGTACATGAATCGATCCAAATACAACTTTGAGTAAACTAATGATGAGATGTGCTGCTCATTGTAATAAAGCATGTTTATCAAGGTATTTCTGAGCAATAAAAACACTTATCATTCTAGATTAATGTTTAAAGTTGTAGGAAAAGTGACATTGTGGGAACATACTTTGTAGCCACTTTTAACATGCAGTATGTTAAGAAAACAATCATCACACACAAGGTCTTCAAAACAATAAATATGCAGATAAAATGTGAACTAAGATTTAACATAGCTATTCTATAATAAACAACAGTGACTCAGAATGATTCACTGTTTGCTTAGGTAAACAGAGAAAAGATATATTTAAATAAAACTGTGAGTTTGAGTCTCTTACTGTAGTTGTGCGAGTGGGTGGGATCAGGGCCCGCTTCGGGGTGTCCAGGACCAACAGCCTGTGAGTGGGCGATCGATGGCAACGCACCCTCTTCCTAAACACACACAGCATTCATATAAACAAGGTGAAAAGATCAAGCGTTCATGCAATTAAAATGCACTGTCAAACTGATAATCATAAAGCTACATGTCTTTGAAAAATGTCCCTATAGATTCGGACTAGATTTGAATTCTGAGCCTCTGAATTGTTCACAATGTGTTTTAAGCTTTTTTTCCACACTGTTAGGCGCAAGGTGTGTCGGTATGCCAACAGTAGTTAGCCATAATGCTAACAACAACAACAACAGACAAATTTAGTGGAAATGGGTGAACAAACGGATTATCATTAGACATGCAGGAAAAAAAAAAGGTATCTTCCCTTTAAAGCTAATAAAACAAGTTTGGTTTATGAATAGCCTTCTTAAATGAGACCTACTGTTTGTTTGTTTGTTTGTTTGTTTTTTACCATATATTTAGTGAAAAACTATGACATAATGTAGATCAGTAATTTACTTTTTGTTGATTATACAATATAAGTGGGCAGGTATAGGGGGTAGCCGTTGAAAGATTTTCTGAGATTTAGAGCATCAGCTGCAAGATATTACAGGAATACTCAAACATGCATGAATCAATCAATCAATCAATCCAAATACCACTTTGTGTAAACAAATAATGAAAAACACAATTTTATTTGAGGTATTAAAGCTAAATCCTCAGATGAAAATGACGTATTATTAGTAGTAGAAGAATGTCACATCCAATCAAGGATCATAGTCAATCCAACCTGCCTTCACTATTTTGACAAACTTAATAAAGCAGACTTAGTGTTATTCTGAATATATTGCACATGATTCATCTTGTGTGAATCTCTGTGTAACCCCCAAGATCAGACACAGTTGTTCAGTACAAATAAAACAGTACAAGGTTGTCCAGTACTGACTGAACAGAATTACAATCCACAGTGAGAAATTTGGTAAGCAAATAACCAAGATGACTGAGGTAAACTAGCAAGAGATACTAAAACTCTGGGCAAATCATGTTAAAACCTATGTCTCTGGTGCATTTTGTTTGTGGAATTGTCAATATAAACACAGTATACTCAACTAAACAATCTATTGTGGATGTATTAGCACATTCAGCTGGTTCTATTAAATGTTTTCTTTCCCAGGTTGTAGTTCAGATACTTGTGCAGTAAAAAAAATTTACACCATACATAACATTGATTCTAGTCTCTCATGTACATCTACAGAATGTAAAGTATGTCTGGTTTACCTGTACAGACTGGTGATTCATGACTGGTTCAGGGCAGACTTCAGAATCTGAAACAAATACTAATGATTACAATTGATATAGGGGAGGTAAGGTTTACTAACCTTGCAGGGCAAGACTCACATGTTAAATTGGTTTATGATCAACTCAAATACTACTAAGTAGATCATAAACTTTGTGGAAAAAAACTGAATCCTGAAGAAAAAGTCATTTTATGAAACTTCAGAGATCCTTATGAATATGTTATACTTTTTTAACAATCCACCATTGGCTAGATACAGTACATCGCTTTGACCAACTTCTCTTCTAGTTTCCCAAAAAGTCTTGTTTCTTTCCAAAAATGGTCAAAATGAGAATTATACAATGTTTTCAGTGGGAGGAGGGGATGTACGCATGGCTGAGGTGGCGTTAATGACCACATTTCTCACAGTATCTGAAGAGCAGGGATTAGAGCCTCAGAGCCTCCGGGCCTCAGAGCGGACAGACACCTGGCCTTAGAAGGACCTCAAGAAGCAGAGGATTTCACACAACCTTCCAAACCCACCAAACCAGCTCCATAATAGGCTCTGGATCTCAAGCAAAATGCTCAAGTGTATTTTTAGGATTTGCCTGATACAATAGAGTGCAAAATATCCATAAAATAAAAATCTAATTCAAATCATTGGTTAAGAATACAAAGCTAAAGATAGATTTTTAGAATTGGTTTCAAACCTATGGCAATACTGTTTTCAACAAAAAGTGAAAACAAGGGTTGCCTAAGCCTTTTGCCCTGATCCAGCAGTTTTATTTGCAGCTCTAGGCACAGTAACTTTTATCAGACCAGCAGCAGTCTCTTTCTACTTTCTTGTTGTGATTCATTTGCTTGGTGACATACAGTGCTGTGTTTGAAAATAAAAGTTTGTCTGCCCTCTGTGTCTGAGCTGCAGATTGAGTGGCCCGTGACTGGGATTTAACAGGGATGAGCTCTCTCACAGTCAACACTCAATGATAAAAAAACCCACCTGTAATCTGCTATTCTTAAAAGGATGAAGAAGCAGCCGTGTGTATGCGGATATTGTCAGAGCAAATATAGGAAATACTGGGTCTTAATAGTGTAAATTTGACAAGTCAATTTTAGACTGATGGATCTGATCAACTACTATTGCAGTATTCCATTGTGTTCCAATAAAGCAGCAAAATAAAGTAGTGGTAGGTAATGCATATACAAAATATAAGTATGTTATAAAGTTTATACACACCATCAGCACAGATTGGCAATATGCATTTTAACACAACTGTATATTATTAAACACATATTTATACATTAACCATTGTTTTAGAATTTTTGTCATTACTTTTTGTAGACATTAGAACACGTATGTTCCACTTGCTTCATAATTATCAGTTTATCTTTACCATGTACAACAGTCTAAGGCTTCCTGTTCTCCTGCATGGTCTTTCCTGCCCTGACACCAGACTCATGAGCTCATTTTCAAACTCCATAAGCCACAGCTTATAATTCCACTGATCTACAGTATGAGGAAATCCAGGGCTAAAACAGGACAAGTGCCTGCCAATTATCAATTTGCACTTTTAGCTATATTGGTGGAGTGAGCCTCGAGCATTGTTTATGCAAAGAAAAGAAGATATTTGTCTAATCCTAGTAAAAAAAAATCTCTTAGCATGTTGCGTACCATGATTGGTCTCCACAGAGTCTTGCCTGCTCTGAGTTTCCATATACACATTGATGTACAAAGTGGACTTCTCTTTCATGTCCAAGTCATCGGCCGCATCCACCACTGTCCACTTGTCTCCCTCTTTTGTCTTCTCGTCTCTTTCCTCTGTCCTCTTTTCACCTGTCTCCTCACTCTGGTTGTTTGGGGACCCCACTTCGACACTGCAGTAGTTGTTGGTTACTTCCTCATTCTTCATGTAATCTTGAATGCCAAACTCCTCTTCCCAGTCCAAGTCCTGTCCAGGCGGTAGAAATTCCTTGACAAACAAAATAATATAAAAATAAGTGTAAAAATAAAATAAAACAACAGTAGGAGAAATTAATGTGCTTATTATAAGTTTAGCGCACACCTAAACAGAAAACTAAAAATGTTTAGACACTACCCACATTCACAGATACATAGAGAGAACAAGACTAATGAAACCTATATAAATGAAGCAGTTTAATTGTGTTTGATAATGTCAAAGGACAAGGTGTGGGTATTCATGTGAACCTGTTGTCCATTATGGGGACAAAAATGTAGTTTCCGTAATATAAATAATTTATATAACTAATTATTTGAATGAAAGAAAAAAAAAGGTTAAAAGTTTAGTTTGTAAGATTTTGGTGGAGGGTTTGCAATAATCTTTTCTGCATGGAAATTTTGTTTTGTCTTAAACTTAAATATCTCCATGGAGACATGCATGTGGTGCTGTGCTACCAGGTCAAGTTAAAGTCAGATCTGTGAGAAGCATGCTTTCCCAACGCATTGCATTGCATGAGCAATAAAATCACCCATAGTGAAATCAATTCCATATATGCTTACATATATATGTATATTATGTATATTATATTTAATACAGAGCTTTCTCTGCAAAGAAGTATCATCACCATAGAATTTATCAGAAGGCAGACAGAAAACCTACTCAGTGCACTTTTAAGGTTAAGATCAGACTTTAGAAAAATAATCAACATGATGTCAAATAATGTCAACAAAATGCATAGAATCCCAAAAAAGTGAGTGTGTGCGTGTGCTGTGCAGTGGTAAGAGGAGTGTGTGGGAGTGTGGCGCTGGGCTCGTTGTGTGAAGGAGCACCACTTGAGCCGCCAACTCTCTGTTCCATCTGCCTCACTGCACTCATGCCACTCACAAAACAACAAATTTTCATTGAATTTCAACATCAAAGTAATACTGTTTACAATAATCACTCTAAATATTCCTGTGATAAAAGCTAGATGTGCCTCTTTATACATCTCACATTTTTATAAGTAGATGGATAGTTAAACCAGTGGATACACTGATATTCATTTCAAAACTATAAATTCCTTATTTGATTACCAGCACTTCTCTCAGGATTCAGCACATTGTTCCCATAGTTTTAAAAGTACCGGGCAAAGCTATGCATTTACAATTAGAAGTAAAAAGTAGTCCTCCAAATAATTTAGAATTATAATCATGATATTGCAAAACCTTTAAGTGTGTCATTGAAATCCCGGAGCAGCAATAAAAAAGCAGCAATGCACGGACATTTCCACTCCTTGTTGTAGGTAAGGCTAAAGTTACTAATTATAAATATAAAAATGTAAGCACAGCAACAGTTCCAGAGGTTTGTTGCTAATAAGGTTTTGTCATTTGTGAGAAAGCATAAAAATGTGCAATATTTTTCACTCAATGACCCAACAAAAACATTGGATGTCCAAAAGATCTGGGTCGGTCCAGTGATGAGTGTTGAGTGAATAAGGACTCACCTCCTCCTCAAGCGCTGGGGTCTGACATGAAGCCTCTCTGCTGTCTTGGGGTGCTCGCAATTGCTCTAGGTCCTCATAAAGCTGCCTCTTCTGGTTCTCCTGCTCCTGCACCCTGCGCAAAAGACGACACAGAGATATTCAATAACTCACGCAACTTCTGTTTCCAAAAAGGGATAGAAGGTATTTTTAACCATCTACAAAAGGTGCAAAGGCTTGAGGAGAAGGAGACTACACTGGACATACTGTACCCAATGCGCAGGCCCATGCAGTGTCCCATTCGGTTGCCCAGGATGACCACCAAACTGATGTTCACTGGCCTTTTACGATGCTTTAACAATAGCTGTCCTAAATCCAAACTACACACATAATAAATTCAGTCTCTTCACCAAGAAGTAACCTTCTGCCATTCAACCAGACCACAAAATGTTCCTAATTGGTTTTGCACCTGCAGTAAGTCATGCTACACCTATAACAAGCATTTTCTTTCAGCTAAAAAATGACAACGCTTCACCCTGGCAACAGAGGTTCACTAATCACCTCACTGGAGTCTGATTCATTGTGCTGTGTGAAAGAGCAGTGAGAGAACAGCAGTGTTTTATACACAGTACTAAAGGGCATGGGCATCTCCAAATCAGGGCAACCACTCAAGACTTTATCCAGGATTGGCCTGAAGCCCACACAGAAAGGCAGATTCTCCAAAGATCAAGAGGTTAGAAAAAGACAGCAAGTGACCAATTAAGGTAAAAAAAATAAAATAAAAAAATTATTAATAATAATAATAATAATATAATAATAATATAATAATAATAATAATAATAATATAATAATAATAATAATAATAATAATAATAATAATAAAATCACACAAAAATTAACAAAGTTAAGCTCTAATTAAAATATGTTTTGTTTTTTTTTTGCTTATTGTGTTTTTTGTTTTTGTTTTTTTGGTAGCTAAAGCAAAGTTACACAAATACTTATTTTTAATGTGGAATAGATTAGAACAACACACATGAGTGGCAAATTATACTAAGGTAAGAACAAGTAATTATTCGTTACTAGTTATTCATTAGAATAGGACATGTCTAAGCAAGATTCCATTATTTAGGTTGTACTAGTGTAAAAAGGCCAACTTCAATGCCACTTACCTTTACTGTATACAGTATCTGTTTGTTTGTTACATATTAAAATTGTTTTGAGCGGCACATAGGTGGAATCAACAATTTTGAGTTTTTAATGTTCTATTTCCATTGGATAAACTCTTTGACAGCCACTAGATGGAGCTCTACCTCAATTTCTGACAGAGAAAACACATGACTGTCCAGTTTGCTTTATTACAATTTTTTCCTTCAGTTCTAGAAGATACAAAATTCTTCATGAGCATGTTAAAAACAATAACAATGGGGATAGGGCATCATAGTTAAAATTTAGATCAATTTTACTTTACCATTGAAACATTTGAATTCACGTTAGATTAGTTCCATTACAATGGAGCTCAACAGTGACCAATGATTCCAATATATCATATATTTTTATATTTAAAAAAACTTTAATAAATTTAAATCTCTGAGAGAAATTATACAAAGAATCTGTTCTTCGAGAACCAAAATGAGCTCTTTTTGGATGAGAACAAAACATAATTTATTGAAATGTATTGAATAATTGCTAAATTGTGATTTTTCTCCTCACGGTCAACCGTGACATCCAGTCCTGCACATTAAGTTCTTAAAACAGTATTTGAGGGGGCACTTTTTATTTTTATCTTGCAAAACATCTAAAACTACTAGATTAGACATTCAGTTTCTCTCATCGCTGAGCTTTAAAGCACTGTATAACAGCTCCTTTTGAGTTCTGTGTCTTCAATCCAAAACACTATCCAAACCAAACATGAACTTCTGACTCTTCCCACTATTACATTCACCCAATGACTTCACATCTTTCTATCAATGTCTAAATTAAGCAACCAGTCTCAAAATAGCCTGATGTATGCATATCCTTTCCTCCAGGTGCTATGCATAAATACACCTGTGTTTGACAGACTACATTATTACTCAAACATTCCCTCACCTGACAGAGAGGTGAAGTATCTCCGTGCGGGACCTCCTCATGTTACTGGCCATTTTGATGAGCTCCTTCTCCAGTGAGTCCGTGTACTGGGCCAGCTGGTCCAGGCTGTGGGCCCAGTCTGCCCTCCTGGTCTCCAGCTCGGCCCGGAAAGCCTGCCAAAAACAGTCCAAAAAGGTCAAAAATTTAATAGGTCCTCCAACATCCAGATTGTCTTCAAAATGTTATCTTTTCTGTCCTTGAGAATTATGAAAAATAGCCACATTTCAAGTTTATATGCTACTGCTGCCTCATTTTCTGTGTTTAGAAGCGAACGTGTGTAATGAATGCACACACAGAAGCAACAATGAGGCGAGAGGGGAAGCAACAGAGAGAGAGAGAGCGAGAGATAGAGAATCAAAGTGCTGGAGGAGGAGGAGGAGGAGGAGGAGGGGAGTACAACACACGGACTACAACACAGTGCGGATGGGGCCTGGTGGATAGTTATGTAAGTAAAAGATCTTAACAGAAAAATAAAAATGTGGGTGGGAAAATACAGGAAAAAATGCAGATAGGCAGCAGCAGAGTTATGCAGAGGGACAGAAGGCAACAGGTGTGAGCTGCAGTGGTAAACACGTTGCATAAAGTTGGATGCTTGATTTCCACTTTATTATTCAAGGATGTGTCATTGATTTATTTATTTATTTATTTTCTTGCCAATCAAAACACAAGGCCTTTATACAATCAGATGTCATTTTCAATCTATTTAATTACTGTTTGTTTTTTATGAAAAAATACAATTCTTATTGCATATGATGACTAACTCCATTGATAAATCTGACTGGATTATCTTGAATTACAAATTAGAACAACAGTAGATATTATTTAGTCTGCAAAGTGCTTTAGAATCTAATGTATAGGAATATGTTTTGATTTTTTAGGTACGAATGTGTTTCTCACCTGAAGAGACTCATCTCTGTTGAATCCCAGTTGTTTGTGGATGTTCAGCAACCCTTGCACTGAGCACAACACTGAGCTAGTTTCTTCTCTAAAATCAAGTTTCTAGAAAATGTCAAAACGACTTCAAGCCAAAATATAATATACAGCACACTATAAATGAACACTATGAGATAACTGACCAATTTGTTGAGGATATTCTTGAACTCTAGGGACATGTGCTCTGGACTGGGCCCCTGCATCATCAGCAGCACCTCTTTGTCCAGAGTCTCATCAAGGACATTTGTGGTGCACAAAGGGTCAGCCCCGGCAAAAGGCTGCAGAAAAACAATACTGATACCACGAACACACAATAAAGTGCATAATGAGCGCAAAGCTGAGGGCTACAAACCTCCAAAGGAGACTGAGCCAAAGCCAGTTCAGACTGCAAAGATCCAGTGATGCTCTGGTTTAACCTGTAGGCCATGGACAATGAAAGACCCCTGAGGAACGACAATACGCTACTATAAAAACAACAAAAACATCACACCAAATTTAACAAATATGAGCACAAAGACTTTATTACATACCCGACTAGATCTGGATGAAGCATTTGCATTTGGTTCTCCAACTTGCTCTTGTCTGCTCTTAACAGCTGAATGTACAACAGAAAAACATGAGAAGAAAAATACACATGGTTGAACTGTCTTTGCCACAACTTAACAACCTAAAACAGCAGTTCCAAGTTGCCCACACTTGTAACAATAACTTGCATTACTCAAACATGCACATACAGCTATATTTAAGTATTCTGATTGTGTGACTCAAAGCTCTACTTGTGAGTGATGTTAAAGAAGCGCAGTCCACCAGGTGACGTGGTTCCCACACAATTACCTCATCCCTCAAATACTAATGTTGTAACCAGTGCTTCAAATAGCAGCACTCCTGATGTAGTTTTCTCACCTCTGTGATGGACAAGTACTCTTCTACTGTAGCCTTCAGGTCACCAATCTGTCTCATTTTCTGTAAAATAAAACATTTTATATGTACTAATCAGTTACATTTTGGAAAGGAACAATGCTTAAATCTTAAAGAATGTACTGCATTTATTGCTAACAATATTAAAAGATGTATGACTTGTACAAGCAGTTCAAGCTCTCTTAATATACATAGCAGTCGTTCTAAGCCATTTCGGTAGATATTTTTTCAGTGCTTATCATTTACTTTTTAAATGCAGCTTATCTTTCGTCTGTACTGGTAAAAGTGTTTCAAATACCAGAAATTGGATAAGCTACAATTTATAGCCACATACAAAAATTTACAAATGGCACTAAAACCAACTCAGAAGACCTGGTAGGAGCAGTGTGGAAAATGCAGAGGGTCATTTCCAGCTTGTGAACTGAGCATGAAGACTACCTTAGATCTTAGATGAAAGATTATATTTATTGTGCACATTTTTCACAATTCCTTTGAGATTAAGAAAACATCCCAAAATAACTTTATGTCTTTGCATTGTAACAAGATGTGGTGACAACTCAACATAGAAAAAATGTTTTAAGCAACTTCTATGCACAGATATAACAACATGGTTGAGGCTGGTAGAAGCAGAGCAATGAGAACAAAGAAAGTCTTAAATTAAAATGACCTCTGACCTCTTGTAGTTCTGCATCCTTTTCAATAAAGACTCCATCAAATGAATTGATCTGCACCTGAAAAAAGCAATAATAGAACAGTTTGCTTCCAGCACCTTTTGAATTCTTTTTTGGCACTGAAAACCGAAACAGAATAAAATAAATGGCAGACAGTTTGTCTGAGGCAGAGGGGTACCTGAAGGTCAGCGTTAATGTCACACAGCTCTGAGATCCGCTTCTGAAGCCCGTCTATCTCCATGGTGACCTTAAAGTTCTGCAGAGAGAGCACCAATTTAGACCTGGAGTTAATGTTTAAACTGCAAATGAGCATGTTAACTTTTTAAAAACTTTAGTGAGTCAAGTTATACCTCCTCCTGTAGTGAAGCAATCTTAGCAATGAGACTCTGGTTCTCCTTTTCCTAAGCAAAAAGAAACAAAACAGAAATTAGTAGAACTATTATCTGAAAGAAGTATTATTTATCTGCAATTTGTGAGAATTTTTTTCCCCTTTGTTTTATGGTTTAGCAATGTTGACTTTGACATTCCAGAAACAGTACCTTTAACAGGTTTAGGATAGCAAGTGTTTTTCCATTTTTTTCCCCAACACAATAAAACACACAACAGGAATATTATAGTTCTCATACGAGCAACAGAGACAAACTCTACATGCATCTACATATGTTCTAAACTTCTGAAAAAAGCGGTTGCCCACTATGCAGTGTTGGCTGAAAACCAGAGCAGAAGCTTATGTCGTCACAATATATGCATTGGTCGCAGGAGAAAATACACATGGCTGCAATTACACCTAATGCTGCACATATTAACAACAAGAAAAAAACAACCCAAAACATTCCCTTATTGCTTAGACCCTATTTATAGTACAGGTTGGATTAATGCCTTGGTAGGGTATACATCTGTAGACTGACCATGTGTTTGCTGTGAGCGGAGGCGCGGGCACGACCCTCCTCTGTGTTGCTCAGCGTAGCCTTCATCTCCTCAACCTCATCCTTTAACATTTTCTCTTTCTGAGCCAGCTGCTGATTACTATAAAAAGCAAGAATGGGAGACAAATCATAAATACAACCATAATTTAACAATGATTTAACACTTACGTTTTGGCCTGGTTTCTCAATTCTTCATTTTCTTCAACTAGTTTTTGGTTTGTATCCTCCATGCTCTCTACTATCTGTTTCAGCTTTTTCACCTCATCTTGCAATTTTTGGTTATTCATTTGGAGATCAGTGACACAGTACACAAGCTCGGATGTTTCACTGAAAACACATGGATACAAGAACATATACCAGAACTTTGTGCATTAAGGCCAAAACGCTGCTTTTATCTACACAGCTTACAATTCAACCCTGGAAACCTCTCCTCCAAAGGCCTCTAAGCTCCCGGAGGTCATATTGAGCAGCATAGATCTTCTCGCTAAAGTGAAAAGCAAACAGAAAAAAAACAACATCAGTATTAACCTTTTGTAAACAAAAAAAGACAACAAGACAGCTGAGTAGACCTGTTGCTGACATCTTACCATCATTGGGTAATACGATTATTATAATTGTTAAATGTAATTCCTGAATGTGGAAACAAAGTAGTAGTTCTTGCACAAAGGACAAATCACCTGATATACCGTCTTTCATTTTGACAGAGTCTTGTGTGACCTCCTCTGCTGTTTCCTCTCTGCACACAAAGAAACAAATCAGAGCCATCGGAAAATATGGGTGGTAAATGGTAAAGCAGTTTGTTGGTCTGAACTTTCTAACATAGTTTAACAAACAAGTTTCACAAACAGGACAACACACTTTACTTTGTCTGTGTGCGTGTGGAATGAATGAATACTTCCAAACCAATTACACTATTGCTCTCAATCCTCACCCTCTCTTTTTATGCTTTTCCATCAAAAGGTTTAGTTTGAAATGCGTTTATGGGAGGATTGAGGGAGTTAGCTTTACTTTAATACAGACTAGTTAAAAATGAACAAGATCCTGTAATTTAAAATTTTGTGAATTTATAAAATAAAAGGGACTTCTTTTTTAAATTAAGTGTTTCTTTTCTTCTTTACTTTAGGTTTGTTATTTTCAATTGTGACCATGTCATGTACAAAGATTATAACGTATTTACTACAAAGGTTAATATTTAGAGAAATATGCACTTTAGGAACACTTTCTATACATTTTGAATCAAACTCAGGTTATGTTATATTTCACATTTTATGCATTGTCTCAAAAGTTGGAACAAAGGTGACCCGTGTTGAGTTTACCCGTTGTTGCGGCAGTCGTCGATCCACTCTTTCATGACGGCGTGGTAAGTGTCCAGGTCGATGGACACATCTTTGTGCTCAGGATCTAACATGTTACACAGCTCCTCCAGACCACTGTCCTCCGAGGAGCGACTTGTCGTGTGGCGCAGGTAGTCCACGATATGTGACACATACACTTTTCCTGAATCAACAAGAACAATAAACAATATTAACAAGACAAAGGGTCCATTTCTAAACCAAACCATGGAAAGTAGGCCAAAATATAAAGTAATTATCTGGCTCAACATCTGAGACAGTTTCCCAGGTGAGAAAATGTTGCTACTCAGTGCCCTTGACATTTTCTGTCTGTGATTGGTCAAATATATAAAGACAACCAATCATTTAAAGAGAAACTAAACTCAGAATCAACTTTTTTTCACTGTCAGACTGTGTATATGGGGTCAAAATTGAATTATCTACTGTTTCCAAGCCTTTTTTAGACATTTTTGTGCAAACTCGTTCATTTTGGAGTTATGTGTGCAAAAACAGCGGCTATACTGCCACGATGGACAAACGCTGTCACTGCATTTTTAGTACCCTCTGACGTCACAGTGTATTGACGCGGCAGACGAACCTCCCAGGTGGTTTGTCTAAACTCCTCCCTCTGAAACCGCCGCTGCAGAGAGTTTGAAAGGCATCACTCGCTGCATGTTGACATCAGCAGTCAGTTAGCTCAGATTGATCAGTGAGTGGTGCGATGTGCAGCCACCTGCACAAAGATGCGCTGGTTCGAAACACGTGCCAGTGGCAAGTTTATCATTTTCGTTTTTCATTTTCATTTGTAGAAAATACTCACATCATACGATACGATCATGTGCTTATGTATACAAAGCAAAGGTTTAATACATAATATGTTTTGTAAAGTAAATATAAAAGGAATCTTGACGTGCAAGTTTGCTTCCTTGCACGTCAAGGAAGTTGTAGTGCTGCAGACTACAGCTTCCTCATCTGTGAATCTCACGTCAAGACCTGGACCGCTCCAATACAAAACTCAGCATTCACCAGGCTCGCTGTTCATATTTAGTGCTGTCAATCAATGTCTGTTCACACCCACCTGGGCGTCTCTTAAAAGGCCTCCAGGCATCTCCCACTTTTGCGAGCCTGTTTGAGGTTCAGTTGTGGGCGGAGTTAGTCTCTGAACGCCTGTTTAGCCTCACTTTAAGTATAGTGACACATTTGTAAGGAAGGTAATGTTTTCTGCCAAACTTGTAATTTTCTACCTATTAAAAAGATCACTTAAAATGTCAGAAAAAATGTTATAAGTTATTAATCAGAAAAACAATTCAAAATGCTTTGTTCCTCTAACCCTTAAATTACTAGAATAAATTATTGTGTGTAGCATATTCACCACATACCAATAATTGAGCACAAATACAACACAACTAGAAGGAGAAGTTCTAGTGTACTGCATTATGAAAGCAGTTAGTCCTGTACATTCAATGATGTTTAATATATAGTATACGTAGGACATCACTGGTGATTTCTGTCCATTTGGTGCATTGAACAGAGCAACATAATATTTCAATTAAAGCAGTGCTCTGAGTACAGTATTTTTATTTTAAATCCTAGTGAAACTGCTATAGTTATTCAACATTTTGACAACATATTTTATGATCACTGTTCTCGTGGTTCTATTGCAGTTCTATCTACACAATTACTGATTTGTTGGATGTTGAACAATTTAGATTGTACTTGTCCAGTTGTTTTCATCTGAGCAGATCTGACATAAAAATCAGATAAAGTTAAACACAATTCCTCAGAGTAAACTATGAACAATACTGGCCTAACTCAAAAGAAATGAAATGCAATTAGTCACCTGAAATTAGTATCTTTAAAAAGCAGCAAATTGAAGTCAAGAAAACGTCCTGTGTGTATGAAAAGCATTTGAATTGAAATTCTCTCATGTCTTCGGTCTTTAACTGAACGAGTTCAAACTGCTCATTGTGCGTCCAATGCCAAAGGCAGGAAAAACCCAGTGTGACAACTTCAATAGTAAGATTTTCATTTCATTCATACACACAAAAAATACAGAGTGTTACATTCTTCTCATATAGTTTCTTTGAAGACTTCCGAGATTCCCCTGTTGGCCCAAATGTGATCAATCATTTATGGTCCTAAAGGAGAAGATGACTGTAGCTCATACCTCTACGCTGCGTGTCACAGGCATGGAAGATTGTGTCGAGGAGGTTCTCTTCACAGATGAGGCTGATTTCTGCCATAGTCCCTCCTTTGGTGTCTGTTGTGGACAATCCTAAAAATAAAATGCAACAAACAGTGAAAGTTTTACGTGGAAGAGCACATGATACAGAGGCCTGGGGGCACAGCTGCAGTCACTAGAAAGATACTGACTACAAAACGCATACACACGCTGGGATTTCATAAGTCATGGGGACATTACATTAACTTACATTCATTTCATGGACCCTTACCTTAACCTAAACCTTAGCGATTATTTGTCTAATCTTAACCTAACCCTCACGCTAATCCTAACCTTAACTGTAAGATTGACATTTTTAAACGTGTTGCTGATTTCATATGAAGGGGGACCTGCTTTTTGTCCCCATAAGTAAGGCAGGTCCCCCAAAGTAAGTGTGTATACAACTTTTAGTCCTCACAATGTGACGCCCACGCACACACCCACACATACAGAGGATAGACATAAAACAACTAAATCTCAAGGCTGGTTTTATATGGTCACAATGTATGTTTACAGGTTGTATTTTTCATTAACTTAAGGTCAGCGCCAGAACAGATCTTGGGACCAGGTTTATGAATGGAGTGAACAGGACATGTTGAGAAAGAATAGGAGGCAGTTTAATAGGAGGAGTTCACATGTTATGAGGTCATAATGCCAGATGGTGGGCAAGAGCCAGCTTTTCAATGCATGTGGTCTTACATTAGAAGTGATAAAGATCAAAATCTTTAAGTTAATAAAAGATATATTTATAATTATGCTTTTATAAATGTCTACTTGTGACGCAAATTTTAGTGTGAATTCACACCATGGTCAGCAGATTCCAAGTCATCAGAATGAAGACAGAAAAATTTGAACATAGAGCCACAAAAAATGCCATGCTCTGTGTGAAAACAGTTCAGTTGAAAAATAGTAGGGGTTACTTCTCTTTAGGTTAAGCTGTTAGTCTTTGATCTTTTGAATAGCAGAGTGTCTGAATAAAATAATTTACAAAAGCGAAAATTAGAAGAAAAATCCTCTAGAATCAACCATGTTGGCTGTCTTTGATTTACTACTTAGAACAAGCACATTTTTTCCCACATAAGTCTTTAAAAGTGGCACAAGAAAACTTTTTTCCTACTGACCAATAATTTTCTCAAATAAAAATATTTTTGAAGAATAAGATTTATGAGACAAAGTACATTATATAGAAATAGAAAAAGGAAATTAAAACTTTTTACTCCACTATATAAAGATAATATTTAGTTCCACTATAAAAAGGTAATAATTAGTTTAGCAAAATTCTAATCTCATTTACATAATACAGTTACATTGCCTCAGTTGTACAGTCACAGGCCAGGTGAGGACAACAAAAAAACTATATCAAGAGAATGACAAATGCACTAGAGCCTTTGTTTCCCCCTCATAATTCTGGCCTTATTTTAATTGAGGCTTTGAATTTTCTTTGGTAAATGTAAGTACTAATTGCAAATAAGGCCTAAAAGACACTAATTTGTAGATATTTGGGGGGAACACATGTTTGATGAACATTTGCTTGGGACTATGATAAGCTTAGGTGGAGCTCCACCTGTATAAATATACCATTAGATTTTTGGGGAATTTTGGGGTGTACTTTTTATTTGCATATCCCTGAGCCTGATACATCACAAAATGATCACTTTGGCACTAAATAATTGGGTTTCAATTTTGTTTTAACATTTCCAGGAGCTTGATAGTTTACTTTTCATCCAATGCTCAAGAAATCCAGAAAACTAGTACTGTATGTCCAGTCTGAGGGATCTACCTTCTGAAACTCTTACCTGGATCTCCCATGGACAGCCTCTTGACCACCAGCGCTGGGTAGGGCACATCACACTCCCGGGCATTTGATGTGTCTGCCGAGCTGAAGTTTAGGTTATAGGATGTTGTAGAGTGAAATGGCATAAAGGTGCGCGACAGAGGTGGACTTCTGTTAGATTTCTCACTGTCCGGCAGCACTGACTGAGGCCCTCGCGTAAAAGTAAAGTACGGGGAGTCATTGGTGTTGCTTGTCGGCGTGGAACAATACCTCTGCCATGTTTTGACATGTTTCAAGTCACTGCCATCCGCTCCCTTTCTCTCTCCAAGAGTACTTGTTATAGTATAGGTCACATTGGAAGGGGTAGGTTTGCAGTTAGGAGTAGCCAAAGGAGTAGATGGTCCCATGCTGGTTCTCTTGGAGGCAGCAGAGCTGGGCATCCCCATTGCTTTGTCCTCTCTCTCGACACGTTCTCTGTGAAGAGCTCCCTTCTTAAGCAAAGCCTCCAAGTTAGTTCTAAGGCCACACTG
The DNA here is from genome assembly GCA_038363315.1 of Mugilogobius chulae. Classification (NCBI taxonomy): domain Eukaryota; kingdom Metazoa; phylum Chordata; class Actinopteri; order Gobiiformes; family Gobiidae; genus Mugilogobius; species Mugilogobius chulae. Next base: position 33,064,224 of record CM076407.1, on the reverse strand, counting down.
GGGGCTGTCGTAGCTGCTAGAGGAGAATTTGGGGATCTGAAAGGGCGAGTTAGGCTCCCGTTCCCCACGCCACTGGATGGTCTGCAGCTTCTTACAGATACTGTCAACTGGGTTATGGCGCCGGGTGGGCTGGGGCGTGCAGTACTGCATGGTGCAAAAGTAAGAGGTCGAACGACAGGTTCCTCACAATAGGAGAGGGCAAATTCTAGAAAGAAACATGGATAAAATAGATTATCTGATTGTATTTACAGATAAATTACATTTGAAATTCAGCTGATTAAAATAACATGTCAGTTTAATTCTCTATCTCTGAGACTTTTGACTTTAGCCAACTCATCACAGGGTTAACACAGACACAGAAAACCATTCACTATCACATTCATTCACTCTTTTTGGAGATGGGAGAGAAGAAACAGAAACAAATGGAGAACACGCATACAGTACTCTCACCTAGGAGATTACAGGGACGGAACAATTATTCAATTGTTAATCAAGCCCACAATATCTATGCTCTGCTACCGTGCACCTCTTTAATTTAACTTTCTAGGGAAACTTAAGTCACTTGTTGCAATAAAGATATTATTGCTTTGGCTTGAATATTCCACGGTATGGCAGCAAATGAAAGACATCAATCTCCTTGGAAACAGACAAAAAGAGTGTTGATAAGGGTAGGTAGCACCTGGCTCACACTGAGTCAAAAGTGAGGGAGGTAAAGTAATAATATTTACAAGGTGACAACACGAGAAAATTAGATAGAACACCTTTAGTATTAAAAATCTTTGTCAGAAAAGCAATATTCACTCAAACTTGGCTTGGATTGATAATGACTTATATTGCAATAAACATTACATTACATTGATTACATTACATGGGTGAAGTTTTGGAAAAGATTACAAGAGAAATTGTGAATGAAAACAGTAACTCCATCTTCTCCATGAAAGAAACACCCATCCACCCATAAACAAATAACATCTGCAAAACAAACAAACAAACAAAACAAAAAATCCAACGAGGCAATTTTGGAGCACATTCCAAACGTCAATGCACCTGCGCTAGCACATTGCACGCTGGGGTCAAAACCCACTCAAGACAAATTAATTTGTCTGGTAATCAAGGGCATGTTTTACTTTTAAATATGCCCACACTGACTACTTCACATGCACTCTAGTTACAGTCGGACGTTACGGTACCTCGAAAAACGGTGTGACACAATCTGCGGCCAAATGTTTGTCCAAACAGAGCACGCGCACAGGTGTTATGCAGCAGTGTTGAACGGTTTCTAAACTACACTGAGAGGCACATCTATGTCTCCTCCTAGTGGCAAACAGGGGCCACAGCACTTCTTTGGTATGGGAAACATTTTACTCTCTGAATTAGCAAAAAAAAAAAAAAACAAACCATTCCAATAGCATCAGTGCCTTTACTATCTACGACATGAGCACTGATCTTATATTTAGCCAAGTGACTTGGCATTTTTTTATTTGATAGAAAATAGTCTGAAATGCACAGTCAATGTATATCTTTATATAGGCCTGCGTTTGCATAAAACACTGGTTGCCTACAAAATAAAAAGTATTCTTAGGCCTATTACTTAAACATTAAAACACAGATGTTTCCTATGAAAAAGACACATTCAGTAATAATACAAGTCTATGTGAGGCTCACTTACCCTCAAAAGCTGCTTATCTTGAAACATCTTCATGTTTTTTTTGCGTTGTACGTTCAAAAATGTCCTCTGTTTTTGCGCATACAGACTGTTCTAGCACCACTGTGTCTCCTCATGTTGGCATAGCAGCACCAAACAACCTTGAGTTTGTTCAGCAGAGCTCTTCTTTTTATCTGTAGTGAATGGGATCCTCAGTTTCTTCAAGGTTTAGCCAAGCCAGAGATACCTTTTTTTTCCCTTAAATTATTGTTTCCACTAGCAGTTATTGTCCACTGCAGCACTTGTACTTATCCAAGTGCATGCCAGGATCTTCTTAAGTCTTAGAGCTTTGCTTGTTTGACCCCTCCTGTAGACAACGGCTCAACACAGATTAAGATGGACATGTGCAGAGCCACTTCATACTCTCACTTCTGACTTTAGACTGAAGATCACTAAGTTAGATTTTGTGTACAAGTTATACATAAAGTATATTTTGCAGTTTTGTTCCATAGCAATAAAATGTATGTAATATTTTGGTATCCAGTCCAGTGACTAACAATTATATCACAGAATATAATCAACCTACAAATTTAAAATGTGATTTTCCAGACACATTTGCCCCAATAAAGCAAATAGTCATGCAAATAAAATATAACATTTTCACACCTGATTCTGAGACATGATGTCCTCCAACAATATTTATAAATGAAAAACAACAACAACAACAACAACAAAATCTCAATTGCACAAAATTTTGTACTACTTGGGTCAAAAGGCCACATACTGTACGTGCATTGTGAGCCATTCATATTTATAGCCACTTAATCCTGAGTTGTGGAGTGAGTCGAGGGATTATTGCACTGTCCAGGTACAAAGACCTCATGATGAGTGAAGACCCAGAGACTAGAGTGCAAAGAGATATCAGACACGTTCAATAATTTCAAAAAATCTTATACAATTCATGTTGGTTGTTCAATACCAGACAACAGTTGGGAGTGCCTTAACCTTCATCATATTCTGATCAAACATTCAAACAATAATCTAGGGGCCACAAAGGATAATCTGGGGGTAGCAAATTCTTTTCAGAATTTTATAATGATAACTCAATATTTAATATAGTTTTAAAAATATATTTTCTTGATTTATCAAAAAGTCTTCAAAAACATTATTAAAAATGTAACTTTTATTATTAGCATTTTGAATTCAATTACTGGAAACATGCATGTCTACATAAGATTTTTTATTTTTTTTGGCTCTGAAAAACATTATAATGTTTAGGTTTTGTGGGTCCCTGAAACTTGCAACATCTTTGACAAATCTGACCTCTGCTGGTCAAACATTATCATCACATGCAGTATCTTACTCAGTTTGGAGAGACAATCCGTCAAAAGTGAAATTACAGAAATGCAGTCTTAATCACCAAAAATCAGCAGTGTCTAGAGCTTCACAATTTTTTTGAGACCAATATTACTGCAATTTGATTTGCAATTTTTGTTTTAACAATGGAATTTTGTTTAAAGCGATCGGGTTAACTACAGTCTACATACTTAGCTATGCACTGTATAAATTATTCTTGATGTTAATGTATTTTTTTGTGTGTAAAAGCCCTTCTAGGGACAGACATTGCAAATTAGCCAAGGCTATAAATGTTTTGTATGTTACATGTTTATTGTGCGTACTTGTCCCTATCAAATAAATAAATAAATAAATAAATAAATAAATAAATAAATAAATAAATAAATAAATAAATAAATAAATAAATAAATAGCATACATACATACATACATGCGTGCATATCTGCATACATGCATCTTACATAAACACATTCAAGATTACTTTGCAACTTTACAGGTCTATGTGACCTGTAAAACTTTTTGTCGGTAAAAAGCTTCAGCTGCTGATAAAACTATCATTACAATATCATTTACAAACAGCACAAATTAGATCCTGTGGTCCCCAAATCAGACACCCTCCAGTACCTGAATATGCCTAGAAATTCTCTCCACAAAAACAATTAACAGAACCAGACACCGGTTAAAAAGGGCAGCCATGGCAGAATCCAAGAGGCACCAGTAAATAGGTCTGACGTATTGACGGCAGTGTGAACACAGCTTCTGCTCCTGTCGTACAGGAATGTCACAATCATTTGGCAAGGGAATCCTGATCCCATACTCACTGAGCACTCCCCAAAGGACACCATGAGGGACATACTGTAGTTTGTGGCTCTGGAGAAAGCATTCCAGAGCCACAAAACACACATGGACTGGTTGAGCAAACCCCCTTGATCTCTTGAGCACCCAATAGAGAGCATAGATCTGGTCCAGTGTTCCACATTCGTGATGAAAACCACACTGCTTCTTGTGAGTCAGAGGTTCAACTAACGGTCGAATCCTCCTCTCCAGTACTCTGGAGTAGACCGCAAAGGCTGAGAAGCGTGATCCCTTTATAATTGGAACACACCTCTTTCTTAAACAGAGGGACCATCACCCAGGTCTGCTAGTCCAGAGGCACTTCCTGCAGAGACTTGTCAGTGACAGTCCCACAACATCCAGAGACTTTAAATACTCGGGATGGATCTCATCCACCCCTGGAGCTTTGCCATCAAGGAGCTTGTCAATATCCTCAGTGACTTCAGCCGGGGTGATGATCCTTCGAATCCTCTTTCTCTGTTTCCTCCTCAGAAGATGTGACGCTGGGATTGAGAAGGCCTTCAAAATATTCCTTCCACTGTCCAACAACATTCTCAGTTGAGGTCAACAGCTTTCCATTCGCACTGTAAACGATGTTGGTGAAGAACTGCTTTCCTCTCATAAGGCGTCAGATAGCTTGCTGGAATTTTTTTGAGGCTGACCGAAAGTCCTCCTCCATGGTCTCTCTGAACTCCTCCCAGGCCCAAGTTTTTGCCTCTGTGACTGCACGATACCTGTCAACTGTGTAAGGAGTACAAGAAGTCAACATCTGACGGCATTCCTTACTTCTGGACTCCAACACCGGGTTCAAGGGTTGCTGCAGCGACAAGCCCCAGAGGCCTTACAACCAAAGGTACGAACAGCTGCGTTGACAATGAAGACTGAGAACATGGTCCACTCAGATTCAACGTCTCCAGTCTCCCCTTGGGGCTAGGAGAAGATCTCACAGAGGTGTAAGTTGAAGTCCCTGCCGACAGGGGGATCTGCAGACCTTGACAATACGCTTCGAATTTCTATCCGGCTTCCTCATCTTCCACCAGATCCAACTCATAACCAAGTGGTGATGGGTTGACATAGCTCTGCCCCTCTCTTAATACACAGCCGAAGATCAGATGACTCGACAACAAAGTCGGCCTAGGGTGTCCTGGCACCATGTGCAATGATGAACACCCTTGGAACATGGTGTTTGCTGTGGTCAAACTCTAACTAACTCAGAAGTCCAATAACAAAACACCACTAGAGATAAGTATGTTGGAGCTGTTCCTCTCGAGCTCAATGGGTGAAGGCTTGGTTTGGGAATTGCTCTTTATCTGACCCAAAACCTAGGATCCGTGGGAGGCCCTACATAGCTCCCGAGGGAAACAAAAATACTCCAGTATTTAATACCCTATTTTCTGTTGTATGTAATTTCCACAATTAGGTCAAAGTTAATGTTGTTGATTGATTTGATCTGAATTGATTTGTCTGAGAGTATGTTTTATTTTGCCATGACATCACATATACTATATATATATCTAGAATGTCTTTGAGTCTGTGAAGAAGTGCTTATTACCTGATTTGTAAAGAGGTATAACCTTTGCAATTTTCATCTTTGGAAATTTACCAGTTTTGAATGATAGATTAATAGTGTGTTAATAAATGTGTATTACATTACAGTCAAAGGTTTTTGCTTTTGAGTTTATTAACAACATTTACAAATTTTATTTCTGCAACTGGTTTTACATTGAACATAGTTTGACTGTCTACATGTGTGAATGTAAAAGATGTAATCGCTTTTATTGCCAAGTTTGAACCGATAGTAGCAAAATATTAACTAGTAAATCTACTGCTGGATCAGCTAAAAAAAGATATTACTGTTCCTGCTAAAACTGCTGCTGTGAGTGATGTGTGCTTCTCCTTGTGAGATGTTCATCTTCAAATAAGAACTGATGCTAATATGTGAAGTTCAACTACATGGAGAAATTATGCTAAAATTGCTTTAGCATGGTTTGCTCTTTGTTAAACTAGTAGGCTACTGTTAAGTTTAAAACCGCTAAAAATATGATTTTGACCGCAAAGAAAATAACTTCTACTGCTAAAGCTATAGCTGCAACTGGTAAGACTCTTTTTGCTCAAACTATTACTGCTTCAGCTAAAATGGTTGCCTTTGCTAAATAGTAATGCTACAGAAAAAAACCCAAAAACAAACACTTACTGCAACAGCTAAAGCCAGTACTGCTACTGCTACAATTGTTGCTGCTACTGCCAAAACCATTACTGCCATTATCTCTAAGACAACTTTTTTCTACTGCTAAATAAATTGCTACTACCTGTATGCTACGTAGCTGTTACTACTAGAGTAGGGTGACCAGCTTTTCAATATGAAAAACTGGGACACGCTGAAGTTTTTTATAAGAATAACGAGTAAACAGGAACATTCTTATGCATTTATCCAATTCGGAGCTCATTTACACTCATGTATATTCTCTAAAACTTTTGTCAGAGGCATTTTTTGTTGTATTTTAATTATTTTCAAGCACAGTTTTGTCTAGTTTGAGTAAAGAAATAGCTATATATTCCTCAATTCACTGTTGGGAAGTGTCAAAGTGGTCAGGACAACTGGGACATGTCTTGTTTAAAATTGGGACAAAGCAATGGTTTTGGATACATTTGCTGTGACATGGGACAAGGGGATTAAAATATGGACAGTCCCAGGTAAATAGGGACGTCTGGTCACCCTATACTAGAGCTATATTGATGAGAATTGTAAGTGTTTTCTTTTTTTGTCCTGGAAAGATGACATACATAAGGATAATTCCACAACTGTTATCAAGCAACAGTAGCCTAATTAGTAGCATACTGTGAGACAAAAAGACCAAGCAATATTATTTTCAATAACAGAAAATAGTAGAACCCTTCATCAGAAAAGTGCATCTTTAAATGGAAACCTCTGTATTTCTTATGTGATAGGACATGACTGCCTCCTGCACTGACTCCCAGTTGTCGTCACAATTACAAAAGCATTTACAGAGTTTACATGTTTCTCATACAGATGTTTTCATTAACTCTGCAACATCTGCCCAGCCATCTGCATTTTTCACACCACTGTCACCCTGTTTTTTGTGTTTGGAGCTTCATTTTGCTGCGTGAAAACAGATGAAAAAAAAAAAGAACAACTTGGAACAGCAATAATTACAAGAAGTGTCAAAGAAATGTGTAGATTAACATGTTGCTCAGTGCTTTGTTACTTGGCACAATATCACTGAGTAAATAGTTATAATTATCTCATCACAATAGCTGCTTAACATGAAAAGAGCAGCATACATGCCTCATGTCTTTTATGTGGGAATAGCAAACAAATAGCTTTGTGCTTTCTTCTAGTGTGAGACAATAGGTAAGACACTACAGGCTTTTGCTTTTTGGTCAGTATGCACTCTCTTTATTCAGGTTTTCATATTGTCCATTTTGACTTTTAAAGGTGTAAAATTAGTTAATGTCATTTAGTTCATCCCTAAAGTTCTATGGAATACTGTAAATTCAAATTGCCTGTATTTTACCGGTATCATATTACCCGCTGATGATGTTGCTCCAGCACACACTTGGACTGAACAAGATTCAGAGGGTTTGTACAGAGGGTTTGTAGATATCTAATTCTAAGTAAGTTTTATTCAAATTTTAAGTGTAAAAAACAAATGTGTCAAAATTAGCATTTTAATTAAGATTTTTGGGGAGAAGCCTGGACGCACCCTTCAAAGGAAATTCGAATAGTGGCTCTTTGTGGTGATGTAGAAAACTGCACAAAATAAAGATTTTTTGTAATTTTTTAGTTTTTTTTTAAGTAAGTAAGTAAGTAAGTAAGTAAGTAAGTACCGTAAGTAAGTAAGTAAGCTTATTTGTATAGCACTTTTCAAAGACAGAGTCACAAAGCGCTTCCCCTCTCCACTCTGTGATAGTAAACAGGCCTTAACACCTGGCGCCTCAACCTCTGACCAAGTGTTCCCTAGTCTATTAGACTTTTAAAATATAACATAGAACATGCTTTTGACATCATGGTTATATTTCAAATTTCTAAAAACTTTATTGTCCACCAAAGTGGAAATTTGTCTTTGGTTCATCATCACATACACAAACAGTCAGACAGTTCATCAGGCTTCCTGCTAATAAATACAATAAATACATATTAAAAGAAAAGAAGTGTGCTGCACATACACCATTCCATCAGTGTCTATTTAACAAACTGACAGCATTTGGCACAAATGAACCTTTGAACACCTTTTTTGTTGCCAGAGGCATTCTATATCTGCGCCCTGATGGCATAAGCCTAAACTCGTCACTTAGAGGATGCTCAACTTCTCTGGTGATAGACATGACCATCCTGAGCACAGCTGACTGGTAAAGAAGCTCAATCTTTGCCTGGTCTTTGCCGATTATCTTCCCAGCATTCTTGACTATTCTGTTCAGCTTGTTCTTATTGGCCACTGTCAGATAACCAGAGATGTTAAAGATAAGAACTCTTTGAATCAGGCTGACATAGACTTTTTCCAGGATGTGCGTGAGCTCACTCCAAAGCCTCTAAGCTTCCTGATCATGTGAAGTCTTTGACTACATTTCTTATAGAATATAAGAATTTCTTTTTAAATGTGTGGATCTTTGTGTGAAGCACTTTAGACAATTAAGTTGGATTAGATAGCGGTAGTTTAATTTTGAGAAGTGTCTTCATCAGAAGGGTCTCATATATGGACCCTGAAAAAAGGGTTATATACAGTATTAAATTGTTTTACTAGAGCAAAGAGAGTATTTATTTATTTTTAAAGGGATTAGCTGCCAGTTCTTAAAATTACTCTATCAGATGGATTCTCATGGTATTTGTGACTTTCACAAAATATTGAGAATTCATTCCCAGTAATGCTAAAGACAGCTGCTTAAGTGCGGCAATGTAGTGTTTGTACCAATAATTATATTTTGTTTAGGCCTTCTATCTAATTCCTAAAACAGATCTTCATAACAAACGTGATTTCTATGACATTGTTCTTTCCATCTCTGCATTACATAACCCAGAGAGCAATTACTTGTGTTCACAAACCCCAGTGGCTCTTGTTCATTATCATACGTAGCATACATTTTCCTGCCTGTTAATACATGATAAGTTCCTAGTCTTATTAGAGCTTTGGAGAGGTAATACTTCTTCTATCTAAAGCAGGTTGAAGCAGACTCATAATGTTCTTTGCTCAAGGCCTAATTTGTGTTAATGAGAGTGTTATGTATCAGCAACTACACGTTATTGTGCTCTGTGTAATGAGCCTATTATCAAGATGGGGACAAATCTTATCAGATTTGAAAAGCATTTAGGTTATCATCAGAAAATTAGCACACACAAAAAAAAATACATTGATTACTATTGCTGGTACCTACACTACATGATGTTCTTTGCAGTTTGAATATTTGATTTAAAGGCAAATCCAATATTGTCTTGAGTTTTCTGGTTTCATAATTAAGGCCTATTTGCAATGCAGTTGTGTTTTAGAACTTAATTAGGCTCATCTTCAAGCATTTTTAGCTAAAGTTTTGAACTGATAAAATCCAGGTTTAAAGCTGGCACTCAGCCATTTTTGATGATAAAACTTTGAGAACCACTGGCACAAACTTTTGACAAAGACAGACTCAGTTTAATATCTTTATTCTTTGACTTTCCACAGTCTTTCGATAAGATAACCAATGATTTAGTGTTTTGTCATTATTATAGGCCAATAAAATTATATCATCAAAAATTACATATACAAAAAAAAAAAACAAAAAACAGCTATTAATGTACATTTTTTGATAACATAAGATACCCTAATGCCATTTTGTGCAAAGGAATAACATATTAAAGCAGAGAAAAGCAGGTAGCGAACCTCCCAGTAGAAGATCATCCAAGAGTTACCAATAGTTTTGAGACTGAAATGAATGCAGCATTTGCATAATTAGTCCTAAAAATGTAGTTTGCTAGTTTCTTGGGTCAATATTGTGGGTCAATCTTGTGCGTCAATCTTGGGGATGTAATTTACATATCTCTTCATCACACTCTGTCTCCACCAGCATTTGTGTATTTTATGAAAACACTGTCCACTTGTTTATATGCGATACCATCTCTTTTCTGTGCTGCTTCAGAGGCTGAGCAGATGAGGCGGAGCGGCTAATGGCTGCAGTGTGGGGACTTACAGATAGGGGCAAGACAAACTTCTCTCCTCGCTCTCTCATTAACTTGTAATTGCACAAACCCAATTATTGCCTCAGCCTTTTGTGATCTTCAAAGGCAAGATGCTGCAAAATGACGCCTCCAACAAGTAGGGAAATAAGGAGATTTGGGGGTTGGGGCTTAATGAACAATAAAATCGACAAAACGCTGGGAAAAACGCTGTACGCTTGGTTTTGCAGCGCTGTTAAATCTGTTGACATTTCATTTGGAGGCGCGCAACACAAGACAACGTTGTGCAACAAACAAACGAATGGTCCGAGGCGCCAGATGAAAGATGGGTTTACTAAGTCGCCCCGCTGTTCCTCTTTCAAGTTAATTAGAAATCACATCCTTTTGTTTCCAATTCGCAGGCGTTTATTTACTCGCTCACTTCGACCATTAGAACAAATTTGCAACATGAGACACGAGTAATTGGATTTGTCTCCACGCCTGTCACAGATTCGGGAACATTTAGTTGTGATTTTTATTATTCCTTTATGGTCTTGAGTTTGGGAGATTTGCTGGTGGATATTTTATTTCATTTCTTTGTTTGTGTTTTGCGCACAATTAGTAGGAAAGTGAAGTTCACGGCTAAGTTTGTGGCCTCTGGAGTATGAAATTGTTTTGCAACCTGTTAATAATCTCTTTCCACAATATGGCTGCGCCAAAAGTGACTGGAGCTTCTTGCTTTAGCAGAGCCCAGAAGACCTGTCAACATCGAAGCTTTGCAATAAGTAAAAACAAATGTGCAATGATTGTAATCCAACTGCAATAACTACTTCAAAAGTATGTACAGTTTGTGTCTTCAGGAAACGGTGGATGCCTAAACAACAAATTCACAATGTTAGCTCATAAGCAAGAATTCACAACCGACTAACAATTTGACTAAAGTCTTCTGCACACTGGTTAATTGTAAGTCTGATTTATATCCTGATTTACCTCTCCACTGGTTCAGTTGGTTACTTGCCTAAGTAATGTGTCATGGGCTCATCATGTTACAAGGAAGCATAAAACAGCCCTTCATGGTCTAACAGAATAGGCAGTGTGTCTGTTTCATGCGTTTCTATGGGCGAATGTAAAGACAAGTTATTATTCAAAACTAAAAACACATTTCTAACATTAACCAACTCCAGGTTTCAGACCTAATCATACTCATTTTTGTATCTGCCATTAGACCCAAGTAAAACCTTCTCCGTGGGCCCAACAGAAAACACAAGTCTATTAGATGCCAAGAAATAAACTTTTTTCAACGTGTCTACTACTACTACTACTACTACTACTACTACTACTACTACTAATAATAATAGCAATAATAATAATAAATGATGCATAAAGATAGAAAGAAAAGACGAGGCATCTTTACTTATATTCGTGTATAGTCCTACAATGTAAGATAAGAGGAAAGAAATTATTTTTATTATTAATTTGTTTCCATTTGTGGTCGTACAACAAGAACAAATAATGTACATACACAAAAAATTAAAAAAAAAATATATATATATTTGTTTATGTTCATACAAAAACAAACAAACAAACAAAAAAAAGTCTTTTAGTTTATAATCTAAGGTCTTTCTGTAACTACACGCTAGTGATTTGAACTTGAACAACAATTAATGTATTCATTTGAAAGTATTAAAAAACAATAATTCAGTGAAAGTATTAAAAAACAATAATTCAGTGAAAGTATTAAAAAACAATAATTCAGTGAAAGTTACTTTAAGCTCTAAGATTTCAAACATCTGACACAAAGTTCCACTTCTACCTGTCCCTTTTCTTATCTCATGTGGAGTCTGATCTAAGTAGTACCTCAAGCCACTTTGACTGTGTTTCCTAAATTCTAAATCCTTGTTCTTTAATTTGCCTTCATTTGCCTTTGTTGACTAATATATGTTTAAAAGCTACAATCTGCCAATTTTTTACTCTTCTGTCTCTCTCAAACCTTTACCCATTTTGTGCAGTAACAGAATCAACTATCGAGCTAATATCTCACCAATTAACAGGTGTCTTATTGAAGATTCTGTGTTCAAGTTATGATGTTTTGGCTCATTGGTTTGTCTAATAAATATAAAGAATTTGCTTTGGCTCATTAACCAAGATTTCTCGTGTTAACCCTGTCCTTTTGAAACTCACACATGTATTGGTCCAGACAGGGGAGCGCTGGATGGATTTTGGCTCTTTGTGCTGATGGCTCATTTTGGCAGTGGTTGTTCCTTGAGCACAGAGACACAGCTGGTGAACTGCACATGCATTCACAGTCCAGTATACACATAACTCATACATGCCAGAATCTTTTAGGCTGGCTTAATCTAGGCCACAGCTGAAGTGACCACAACATGCTTTTCTTATTTAAGTTGTGTTTTTCTGATTTTGGCATTGTCAAACTGTTAAGATCCATTGACATGTGTTAAGACAGTGATTTGCACCTATAGAGGGCCTACCCATCACAATAACAGGGAGGATGTATTTTATGAAACAATTAGCCAATATGTCAAATAAATGCTAATCATAATATAGCTCTTTTCTGAACACTCAAAATGCTTTAATTACATTCACACACTATGCAGTATTGACATGTGAAGCAATATTCTATAATAGGGGTTATCACAATATTGAATTTTACTGTTACAATTATTGCGAGACACAACCACAAATTAGCGATTATTCATGATTATGACCAAATTTCATTCTCACTGTGAAACATGTCACTTTTCCTCAAGTTTATGTCTAATTTTCCATCCATCCATTTTCTTCCACTTTATCTGGAGTCTGGTCGCTCAGGCAGCAGTCTGAGCAGGGAGGCCCAAACTTTCCAGTCCACACACACCTTCTCAAGTTCTTCTTGATAGCAATATTTGTATTAAAAAAACAAAACAATAAATAAACAAACAAACAAAAAAGTTTCAGTACAAAACAAAATATATATACAAGTATATTTGCCAAATATTGGTGTACTTTTATAAGCCTAGCTGTTGCCAAAACTGTAACTGAGATATTTTGTTCATCACTAGTTCCTATAGAGTCAACTATAAAAATTTAATTTTATTACTAAAATTGCCAAGATTATTATTTTTTTGTTCTTACGATTATATTGTGACTTGAATAATCACAATTATCGATTATTCTTATCATTCCTAGTCTATAGGGCAGTGAATCTGAGTGATCTTGCAAACTAAGGTCAGCAAGAGAACTGAGTCCACTTTCAGTACTAGATGAATTGCTTTTTAGTTTTTTTTTTAGTTTCTGCTTCTTTACCTCTTTCTATATTTCTCCATCTTTGTGTGTTTTTTCCCATCTCTCTCTGTCTCTCTCTTTCTCTCTCTGTCTCTTTCTCTCTGTCTCTCTCTCTTTGTCACTCTCACAGACAAATCCATCCGGCCCCAAGTCGCTGCAGATGATGTTTTAATTGTCACTTCTGGTTAAACCCGCTGTGACACATTTGTGCAGAGGGGGACAGAGGAGACACAGTTGGCATAATGTTAGGATATAGATAGATGGAGAGAGAGAGAGAGAGAGAGAGAGAGAGAGAGAGAGGAGAGAGAGAGAGAGAGAGAGAGAGAGAGACAGAGAGAGAGAGACAGAGAGAGAGAGAGAGAGAGGAGACAGAGAGAGAGAGACAGAGAGAGAGAGACAGAGAGACAGAGACAGAGAGAGAGAGAGAGAGACAGAGAGAGAGAGAGAGACAGAGAGAGAGAGACAGAGAGAGAGAGAGACAGAGAGATAGAGACACAGAGAGAGAGAGAGAGAGGGAGAAAAAAAAAGGGGTGGATAGAGAGAAGTCATGACAGCCGTTCAGCGTTGTAGAGTGGTGTTTGGCTCTAAGCTGTTGCTCTCGCCCCGCCGGGCCATGATATGATTTGACAAGTGCGGCGCTGTCATCTTGAGTTTGTCCAATTTGAAATTCTAATTAATGAACTCGACGCCACTTTGGGTTTTTGCCGCTTCTGTTGTTATCTTCATACTTGTCTTAGGCCACTTTTACATTTGTCTCCTCTGTAGCATTTTTCAAAACAATCACTGTTCATAAGAAAGCTGTAACAAAAGTGTAATTAACACAAATATTGTATTAAATACATTTTCGTAAATGCTGAAAAGTGAAATGGTATTATTGTTATGGTTTTACTGGTTTTGTAACAAGCAAATTTGAAGATGCACCATTAAAACATTAAACATTTATGGTTTAGATTGCCACTAATAAAAAAACAAACAAACAAAACAAAAACATACTGACACAAATTCCTCAGGGTAAAAATCAGGTACTGTTTTTCTTTTTGAACATTTTGCAACAAAAACACACACATGACACATGGGGACTTGTGTGTGGTCGTTACATGGGTCAGCAGTGCTTGGAAACTTCAGATTTAGTGGGGTGTAACTTCTTCCTGTTGAGAAAACATGGACTGACTTCACAAAATAACATAAAACCATAATGAACCTCTTGCACAACACTGAAGTATAATCATCCTACTTTTCAAAATACAATAAATTCAATACCATTTGCACCAAACAATGGTTTCTACATTGCTCAGAACGATATATCTTTCAACTGTTGATACATACATTTCATTAAATCTATCTTGGTCACTCTATCATTTTATTAAAAATGTATAATTAGAAAAATGCAGCTGAGAGAAAAAAAAAAACTTTTTTTCTGTGACAGCAAATGCCTTTTGAAATGTGTACCTGCCAGATTATGCAAGATTTTCTTTTTGATTTTCTTATGCAATAAAAAAAATAAATAAATAAATTAAATAAAAAAAAAATCTGGATTTTAAATTTTATTTAGCGTATGTATTTAGACACATACATTTTCCTGTCCTATTTAAGACCGGAATACTCAGCATTTTTTTTCCAGCAAAGCCAGTGCATTAATAAAGTTGCTTTAAAATGAACACGAACTAAAGCACTTCACATTATCCACCCTGCCATGTGTCTACTCACCAGCAGGAGGTGCAAGCAGCCCACAAACCTCTCCCTGTCATCCACCAGCTCGTGAGCCTTCAGCGCTGAGCCTGAGGAGGGACTGGGACCTCGCAGAGTCAGTTCTGGAGCCCGGCCAATCACCACCAACAAACCACTGCAGAACTAATCTATTTCCACGGGACGTCCATAATCCGGCCATCATTTAATCACAAAATCATCTCTCCATCTACCACTGTTCCAACTCTCACCCCTTCCCCTCCAAAAGCTTTAATAAAAATGTATTTGGTAAATATGAGCCTGTGATTAAAGGCAGATTAGTGCAAACGGACAGAAGAGATGATGGTTTTGTTAACACTGTAACATTTTCTCCCTCTTTTGATATTCAGGCTTAGGCAGTTTTAGGGGACTTTTGCTTAACAGCTTATTTCAAATGATGGATGCATGAAGATCACATACTCTCGCATACACACAGATAAGTGTCACTCAAACGCCTGTGAAAAGCGGGTTTATTTCTTGTTGTAATGAGAAATCCCTTGGCTGTGACACTTTTTTTTTTTTTTTAAATGTGTGCCGTATAAAACACAAAAATGTCAACTATGTTGCAGTGAAGTATTGTTGATGATTTTTTGAAAATAGTGTGTTAAATAGTTGGTTCAAGAGGAAAAGATTTGCTTTTAAAATGCCACTCTTTTTGTTCTGTTTTATTTCATGAATGGAATTTTAAACTATGAAGACTTTTAAGTGTCATCCACAAAACATTGGTGATATTAGTGTTAAAATGAATGCAGCTTTCTTCCTTTTTATCTCAATAAATGAAGTTTTGTACAGTTTGCTTGAATAAATTGTAACAATGTTCTATAATGTTTTGAACATTTGAGAGTGTTTGAAGGACTTGTTCCAGCCATTGTATAAAGCTGGTTAAATTACTTGTTTTAAAAAGCCAATTTAAACTTTTGAGCAGACAAAAAAATGAAACTTTCTGATCGTCCAACCTTCAGCTACGTTTCAAATCCTTTTCAAAAACCTACATTGTTCTGTTTGTTCAATACATCAGTCGAACAGATTTCTATATTAGACGCATGATTCACAACATTAAATACATTACAGGCTGTGCCAACGTGCCTGCCAAGCGCTCTGTTCCCCATCACTATAGACAGATCTCTCTCATGTTACAATGCAAACTTAAACCCTATATTTAAATTCTCATAAGCAGATTTTCAGTAGACACTCTCTTTGCATTGCCAGCCTCTGCGCGTTGTTGTTGTTCCCAGGTGGGCACATTTCGTCTTGGATTGCAGGACACATCCTTATTATTATTCAGTGCGTATTTGAATGTGTGCGTGCTTCAAAAGGAGACATTGATGGTGACTAATGTTCTGCATTGGCCCGTGTTGTTGCCTGCAGGTGGGACTGACTCACACATAGAGACCACCTTGTGCCAACTGGCCAATGAACAACTGTCTGTCGTGGTGCGCTTGAGCGGAGCAACCGTGCACACATCTCCACAGCGGCTGGAAGATGTTCACTCCCTGCGTTGGTTTGTATAGAAGAATCTGTGTAAAGAATAGTGAAATAAAAGGTGATTATTAGGGCTGTACTAAGGTATCAGCAGGCCCCGAAGCTGCAGGATTCTTCAGGCCTTCACATACAATTTTAAATTTAAGTCAAGACAAAGCATGTTTAGTTGTAACACATAATTAAAATGCACATAACAAGAAATGGTGCATTCAAGAAAACCTATTGTATTTCTCGTGCACATAGTAATACACAACGATTGTTTAGTTTTATTTTAAATTACGCCTTTTTATATTTTTTAAGAAAGTGGACTTGTGACCATTATATTTGTAATGTTTTACACAGTGTCTGAATTCTTGAGTAACCCAATGTAAATACAGACAAGTGGGTGGGGGTAGGTGGTAGGTGAAAACATTTTCTGAGCAGGACAGTACAAGATGACGCAAACATGCTTGAATTAATCTAAATACAACTCTGAGTATGCAAATAATGAGAGAACACAGCACTAAAAAGTAGAATTTATATAATGTGTCCCCTGGAAAAACACAAGTTCAGTCCAGTCCAGTCATAAACATAACTTTTACATAAAATGTATAGAACTTGATCAAACATTTCAAACAACTGCAATCTTGTCATTTTAGTTCTTTATTACTTTATTAACTTTATTACTTAAAACAGTAATGTGATGCCAAATCATTTCATTACTACTACTACTACTACTACTACTACTACTACTACTACTACTACTACTACTACTACTACTACTACTACTACTACTACTATTACTACTAATAATAATAATAATCATCAAGAATAGAAAAATAAGTTATTAACTTGATGTTTGTGTGTAGCTTAGTCAAACAAGAAGGCTCCAGTTATGAGAATGAGCACTAAAACAACAAACAAACAAACAAACAAACAAACAAACAAACAAACAAACAAAAAACAACAACAACATCAACAAAAAACAATCACTTAAACTTTTAGAATCAAGCATGACTGTTCAGTCCTCTGCTCGCCAAGAAGTCATTTGGTCTCATCACTCTCAGACTGACATGTCCTGCCTCTGTCACATGTCAGCTCATGTTATTGTTGGGATTCATGTTTTAGATCAAAATATGTACAAGAAAAGCATTAGATTACAGTATGAATTATGTTGAAATAGAATTATGCCAGCAACAAGATAGATATTAAAAAAAATAAAATAAAATCTTTCCATATATAGCCTATAATATATAATAATAATCTCACATGTCATCAAAAAATGACAATCTACCCAAAATGCGAAGACAACACAAGACTTATTTTCTGAGAGACACCTATTTAAATCTCATGTATCATTATTTGTCGAATCATTACTATTGTGTCATTTGTGTAATAAATGGCCCTTGTTTATAATGCTGTTGCTAGGTAACAACTGTGGAATTACCACTATATCATATTTGTTGGAAAATATCTCGTCTAATTATAAACATCACCAAAAACTGACAAGCAAATTCAGTGTGTTTTGTCATATGTACTTGAATGATTTCACTCTTTTATGGAATACTAATCGATGCCGTAAACATACACAATAAGACTTTGACATATTCCTTCAATATGACAACTAATGATGCATATTTGCCCAAGCATTATCTCCTCTCCTCACTGTGTTACCGATCCGGGAGCGTGTGCTGAGTGTCTTTGACTAATCAGACATCATCAGTGACTGCAGCAGAAACATGTGTGTCCGCGTGTGCATCAGTCCATCATGGTTTGAGAAGAGGAGGATGTGACAAGCGTGGAGGAGGTCTGTGTGTTGTAATCATGTGGGGTGGTATCAAAGATGTATGGGCCTTCTGAGTGCGCATAAAACACTTTAAACACAGTAATTGCCGTTTACTCTCAGCTGTGCTCCTGCTCCCTCGGGACGTTCGGGCTGGATGGGCACCACATGTTACTTTGCACATATATGTATGGATTCATTTGGGATTTTGAACTCTCCTTTGTGTGTTATCATTGTTCAGACACATTATATGAAAAGTGGACTGTGGCCCGCAGCAACTCAAGGTAAATCTAGTTGTAATACACAAACAAAATGACACAAAATTTGGGTTTTGACAATAATTTCTCAAAAGCTAAAGGTAATTTAACAAAATTTCCAATATTTATAGGTATTTTTTGTTAATCAGAAGAGCGATTAAACAGGCACAAACTAAACCTTCTTCTTAGTAATAAATACCTCTTAAATGCTCAATGTTTTTCTTACAGATAAATGCAGGTTATACAGGTTATAACACCCAACATGTACACAAAAACTCAAAATTTAAGTATATTATTTCATTAATCATTATGCAATTTGTTGCATAAGTACTAAGCCAAACATGTCTGCAAAGTGATCATTTTGTTTATCCAAATGCCAGTAACTGTACAGTGCATCTTGACATGAATTATACAATAGTTCTACAGCCAAAAGAAAACCACTTTGTATGAATGCATTATTCACCAATTTTCATGAAAACTTTGGCAACTTTTTGTTGAGTTAAATACAAGGAACTTTTTGCTTTGACTGTCTCCAAAAAGCCAGTTTATAACAATTTCTTTAAAAAAGTAAACATTTTAAAAGTGTCTTAGGGTACTAATTTATCCATTGGGGTACAAATTGTTATTGAAGGGTGTAAAATAGGGTACTGAAATGGACCTAAGGAGCAAATATAGCATTCACCTCACCTGTCCATCAGGCCCAATCATGTCTTTTTCTGTGGCTCAAACCCTGCACAGCTCGTACAGTCAATCTTTAGCTCTCAGCTCCTCCTCCTCCCTCTCAGCTAAAATGTCAGTGCAGATTCAAAAGGCAGCTCAATCGCTGCTCTTTGCTACTTCTTTCACGGCATCGCATCCCTCTTTCACCCCAGCTCCATCTGAACTTCAACCTTCTCCCTCTTCACCACCACCAGTGGACTCCATGAAGAACTCTCCTACATTAACAGCGCATCATTTATCGCACGCTGATTGTTTTCTTGTCGGGGCTAGAGCAAATCTGTATTAATAAATATCTTCATTATCATCGCATTGTCCAGGTTGAACCACCCTTATTAGGGGTACAGTGGGCGTAGCCTTGAGGAAACAGCCTCACTGATGAGGCTTTTTACACTACATATTTTGCACAATATTTGTAACAATCAATATCCGCCAAGCAAACAAAATACATTGAGGTCTTTATTTTTGTGCATGGTCAATGGTGGGACCTACTCTCAGGTGCAGAAATAATTTGGTCTAAGCTACAGGGCCTAAATAATAATCTTTCAGCTTATATGAACTTTATTTGTGTTGCTCCAACACCAGAACATGTGTGTGTGTGTGTTTGGAGGAGTTGAGGTGAGCTTCCTGGTATATAAATTAAGCGCACATAACTTCTCCAGCAGGTCACTGAAACAACAGCAGCCTGCCAACTCCCACTGAGGGCCTTGAACGGGCATAAACGACCCATTGTGAAGTCGGGATAGAGCTTGTGTGTGTGTGCAAGTATTTTCCTCTATACATGTCAAACGTCATATTCCAGCTATTACTTCTGTGTTGCTGAGCATTGAGAAAAAAAGCTCAACTAGGTTTTTCAATGTGATTAACTGATCGCTGTGGCTATATTCCCCAAAGAGGACTAAAATAGTGAAAAAACAAGGCCTCACAAAGGGCCCATTGACAAAGCAGTGTGAGGGGATGTATGTGTGTAAGTTTAGGAGGAGGGGTACAGATTTGGACCCTCTGAACTCTCCTCAGCTGTGACCCATTCAGCCCACAATAGCCTGTATGTAAAGACAACATTGGCAGAAATAGAAGAGGAAGGGACATCTTTCAGATTGGCTGGAAAAGAGACAGGATCCTAATTGGCCAAAGCATTTTGTGATGATAAATTCATAATAATAATAATAATAAAAATGCGTCATGGCGAGGTACTGTGATAATATAGTGCAACTGGTAATATAGATTTAGTAATGAAGAGCTCCATAGAAAATGTTATGATCAAAATTGTCCAAAATAAGATTCACTGTAAACTGCTTTTTTAGACATACAGCCTGAACAGGTTCCAAGAGGTCTTTCAACACAGTTTGCTCAAATCCAAACATTTGTATTTAAGAACTATCTTCATCACATTGTCAATATTTATACTTCTCCTGACTGACAGAACCATTGCTGTCAACAGACTATATCAAATTTTAGCCACACAAACCTTTATAATATTTTGATGCATCATTTACTTAAAGATTGTTGAAACACAGCAACCAATAAAGAATTGTACAATTCGTTGCTGTGATTGGTTAATCACAAATAAGGAAAGCCACACATCCAATCAGCTCGATGTATTTCATTAAATGTCCCATCTTTTCCCAAACGCTTTCAGTGAGTAAAGTTCCAGATATATTCAACTTGTTCCTTAAACCTTAACATAGAACCAAATGAGCAATATACTATGATACAGCAAATGTTACTCTTTCTTTAAAATTCTTGTTATAAGAAAAAAAAAATGTTTGAATTGCACAATGGCCAAAACATTTCGATGTGATGTGGGTAGTGCCACATGCAGACAGCCTCATAGGGGGATTATTTGAGAAAATTTGAGGGGCATTTGTAAAGGAGGGTAGTCGCGGCATGGAAGCATCAATCTGTCAACAAAACCCTACTTTATGGGTCAAAAGGCTTTCAACACGGCACCCAAAGGAGACAGAAAGACAACAAGCTGCAACAAGGGGGTCCACGCTTTGGCAGTGAGTGAGAGAGAAAAGATGAAAAAGAGAAAATTGTTACTATTACCTTGGCACCTCAAAAAAGTACAAAACATAAAAAAAAAGAAAATCTGTATGAGGACAAATAATCATGATGGTTATTTTTCCGCCGGATACTGCTGCTCCCTTGCATTATCAAAATTGATCGTGTCTATAATTTCACAAGGGGCGACAGAACAGAGAAAGAGCCGGCACAGGCCCATTGTCAAAGCTCACGTATCAAACACTGTGATATTGTGGCAGTTAAGTGGCAATTTTGCTTGGAGCAAGCACTTTTTTTTATAAAGAGTAAAGAAATTCTTTCTAGCTATAAAAGGAAAATAGTAGTTTGAACTTTTGCTTATACAGATAAATATGCAAATTATTGTTTATCTAAGTGAAATTGTGTTACAGTGAGATTCACAGAAAAAAAAAGTTGAACACAAGTTTTTTTTTTAGCACACAAAAAATATTAGTCTACGTACGTTGTACGAGAGTCCATTCATTCCTAGTGGTGTATTTTGTTTTCTTAGATGTGACTTATGGTTGTGAAATTATAATCAAATCTAAATTTAGTGACAGTACTGTAAAACTATACCTGATTTTTGCTTCCCTAAAAATGTAAACTTGTTCCTTTTCTTCTCCAACCTTGAAATCCTTCTAATGCCATTTCCTAGAGCCTTCCTGACTTCCTGATTTCCTAGAGACTTCTTGACATTTAGAGCTCCCAGTTGACTTTCAGCACATTTTTGCTTGTGATCTCCTCATTCAATAACAACACAAAACTGTCCATGTTTAGTTTTGAAGTCTTCAAGATTTTATTTATTATTTATTTATTTATTTATTTATTTATTTATTTATTTATTTATTTATTTATTATTTATTTATTTATTTATTTATTTATTAAAGCTCCTGGGTTTTTTTTCCTTTTTTTTTTTTTTTCCCAGTTTTTTATTTTCAGCTTGAACCTCAATGTCTTGCTTCCTGATTTTCATATAATTATCCAACTCAGCAGCATGATTCACCCTGCTCTAAACCATGCTGACTTGTAGGTTCTTATTGTCATCTTTTCTTCAACTGGTACATTTTAGTTGTACTTAAGCTTCTCATACTTTTTTGTTATATTTTGTTTCTCCTTCAATGCCTCATTTTGGAATTCCAAACACCTACTAACCGCCTTATTATTTATTCTTCAATAATCTTTCCATCCTCCACTTGTTACCTTTTTAATTGCTTCTGTTGTTACGTGTTCACATCCTTAAACAGTGAAACTGCAACCTCTCCGCCATGTTTAAAGACTCACAAGACCCTTCACAAGACTGGGCAAGTCTACAATATTAAGAAAGATCAACTGTTGGTACAATTATTACAAAATAGAGGACAAACAAGATTAGAGTAAGATCTTATGGTGTGAGGCACCAGTCGTCTTGAGAATGATAGGGTTACTAATATACAATGGTGAAAGTGATTTAAATCCAAGTAAAGAAAGCCAGCATGCACAAAGTTTGTCTGTGACCATATGGACAATCCATAGGAGGACTAGGAGAATGTTGTGTGATCAGATGCAAGACCAAAATATATTTTTTTTTATATAAACTCCAGCACCCTCTGTGTTTGAAGGAGAAGAATGATTGCAAGACCGCCACTTTGCATTGTAAAACGTGGTGGTGGAAGCATCATATTATTGGGCTGCTTATTTACAAAGTGGACTGAATAACAACAACCGCCTCACACACAACGTGGGTAATTTCTGTAAAAAATAATTTGTGTCTCCAGACTTCAACCTCACAGACAATCCGTGGAGAAAGTTTAACATCCATGCCAGCAACAGACCCAATACATGAGAAGTCTGCATGGAAGAATGGGTCAGAATATCATTGGTCCTCTGTTATTGCCAACCAAGTTTACAATCCAATTTTTTGTTTGTCTGTTTATTTTTGTGATTGTCCATATAGGTATTTTCTGCAAGAAAATACAAAACAATTGCTTAAAAATCTTTCTTCAGATTCTGTCTGTAAAGAAAATTACAATCCACTCTCAGCTTTTTAAGTGGGATAACCTGCACAATCGATGAGTGTCCAGATTCTTTTTTTTTTTTTTTTTTTTTTAAGCGTTTTGTAACTTTATTTTTAACTTGCTCGTTTCCATGGAGATTGAATGCTGCTTGGGATGTTTCACAGGTGGATGATATTTTCTCAGGGATAGGTGGACCCTCAAAGTAAATTAGCCAATAGTAAGAGCATTGCAAGCAGTTACTGAACTAAAGTTACATGAAAAAATAGATTTACAGATTTTATTTTCCTCTATTTCGACTGAAGAGTCAGATCTTTTCTTGAGGGATAGGATCAAGGTATTGGTTAAACATGAGAGATTTGATAAAGCTATAAATAAACAAATAAATTAGTAAGGTGCAGTGATTGGACAGACTTTGGATTGTACAGTTCACATCAGGGACCTGTGACGTTCAGCAGGAAGTAGCGCTCAGACACTTCCTCCTGGCACTAAGAACAATTGCTATTGTGGCTGTGATATGGACTGACCTCACCTCCACTTCAATAAATCTGCACCTTTAAATGGAGCAGCGATAATAGACTTACGAACCAGCGGCGCCAGCATCACAGAGAGGAAAGACTTGAGATAAAAATGCAAAAACAGAGTGACTAAACACTGAATTTCCAGGTTGACATATACAGTTGTTGATGTTTCAAATTTAGCTGCAGACTTTCAATTGTTGCAGACACAAACGGGTGGGTCGCATATCAGCAAAGTGCTCATGTGTGTTGTCCAGCTGCTCAACTGTAACAAGTGAAGTATTCTTTCAATGCTAAAACTTCTCTCTCTGTACCATTCAATGCTAAACATTTTCATGGAGTAGATTTTTTTCTTTGCACGAGAAGTACAAGGTTAGCCATCGCAGACAAGATAAAAGAATAAGTTCATGGCCCCTAATTTTATGATCTAAACTCAAACATTAAATTATCTGTCAACAGATGTGCTGTGATGATATCAGGGCCTAAAGGTCATTAAACAGACAAAAAACAATCCTTTCTGTTTGTATAATGCCACCAGATTTTCTCACAATTGTGAAAAAATGTTAGTTCATTTGTGTTGACAGCGAAATGCTAAATGTGTAGCCTTTTCATGTGAATAATCTGCATTTTAACATCACAGTTTTTTTTAGGGCATAACTGGAACCTAAAATGAAACCATACGTTATTATATCTTCAGAAAGGACTTCCTGTGGTCACTGAGCACCCACAACAACTCAGAATTAAAAAAGAGAAGCATGAGTGGTGATCATTAATCAGCTGATGCCAGTGTCTCAGACATAATAGAGTACAACCTGCCTCCCTTACCTTCTGTTGTAGCCCTATCCTCCAGGGTCTAACGCAGGCGTCCAACAAACCTGGATGATTTTTTTACACTATCTATCGGCCCTCTGTCCCATCTGTATGGAGCAGCTGCTGTCAGGATGCTTTCGGGGATTAAAAAAAACCTCCCTGTAAAATCTGCTTCCCCCACCACCCCTGAATACAGCCACGTAATTCACCTGCACCTCCTACAATGTGTGGGATATTTCTTTACATCTGTGCCAACAATCACAGATTATATGGCTTAAGATGACCTTTGATGTGTGCTCGTACAGCCTTTCAGGGGGTTACTCAGGTTAACAATAAGAAGTTGAATATGTAAGAAAAAAAAGTATGTCAAAACTACAATGTAAAATAGCATGTTTAAATGATGCATGATTTTATTTCTAACTCATAAAATTTATAAACCTACAAGCAAGAAGAAAGAAGCAAAGAATAAAAGAAAACAACAATAATTTAAAGTCAATGTTACTCAGTACAAATCATACATCTGGAAGTTGTGAGAAACAATACAAGTAAATTGTGAAATAAGAAGATAGAAATAAAATGCTTTACTTTGGTTAGAAAGCAAGCTGTTTGTGTTTTTATGACACAAATTCGTGTCCTTAGTCCTAGCTGCGGAACAGTGCAAATTGACATATTGCTGATTTCTTATGGATTAGTCCACTCGAGAGCAAATAGCTCCTGTGTGGATTTGTCGATGATGCGTTTTGGAAGGCTTGTTATGCTTAAAAAGCACAATATAAATGTATCCTGCTCTGTCTCCCATCGTGGTGTCTGATTTAATTTTTAGTCTAAAATATCTTTGTAAAAATGATTACTTGGCACATAAGTAAATACTGAAACTCTCACTAAGTTTGAAGCTCATTGTATCTCTCTCATTATGATATCTGATTCATTTTGTCTAGTCGTACAGTAGAGGAGAGCATTGGGCTTGGCTCTTGAGAAGGACCCAGGTCAGGTTATCCTGCTTTCGGGAGTGTGTGGCCTATGTTTAAGACAACAATCTCAAACCCTCACTGACTACTTTACTAACCACCACTCTAGCAGAGAGCATATCTGCACTTATCTACTCCATTTTTAACAACAAAGTAGCAACATTTTATTATTGTCTGGCAATTTATTCACTGTGCATACTGGTTCTCAGATACTGAGAACCATACTGAGTACGGGCGTTACTCTCAAAAATTAGGCGAATGGTCTGAACCTCCACAGTGCATGGGACTGTCCACATACGTATATCCATAATCTAGTATTCTGTTTTCAGTTCATTTTGATATTGTTACGTTTTTTTACTGATAAGATAGGAGTGAAAGTGCTAACTATAAGAAGTTGAACTGTAAACTAGAGAGGACAGTCTGTGGCTACATTGTGTGTGTTTGTGTGTGTGTGTGAGACTGCTTGCTGTAGGGAGTGAGTTTTATCCCGATGTCAGATGAAGTGTGTCAGATTTGGACCTCTTTTGTTCGTCGTAGCCTTGCCCTGTCGTTACATCTGTCCTCTCTCTCTCGTGTGTTCGCCTGCCATCGCTGTCGGCTTTACTTATTAGTCACCAGGCCTTGTCGAGAGGCGTCCTTTTTCAACACAGTTTTGAAGTGGTAAATCCATAAGCAGACAGATGTAAGCCGACGACCAAATACAGACATATATTAGGCATTTCTGAAGCAGCTTTGACGAGACATAAATGTTATCATATCCTCTCTCACAAATCCCCAAGAGCTATCTTTTTCTCCTGATGGACTGTTAGGATCCACAGTGCTGCAGTTCTCCCTGTGCTTCCAAAATCTGGGTTGGCGGTGTCTCCTCCTTTGGGCCAAGAAGAGACTTCTGATATAGAACTTTGTGTTTTCATAAAAAAGCAAAGCAAAACAAAACAACAACAAAAAAGTAAACAAACGAACAAACACACAAACAAACAAACAAACTTAAAAGCTAGGAATTAGCAAGAAGAACTAGGAGAGTAAAATTTTCAATACTACTACTACCACTACTACTACTACTTATAATAATAATAATAATAATAATAATAATAATAATAATAATAATAATAATAATAATAAGGCCTATTAAATAGTTAAATAAAGGATGAATACATATTTGTTTTATTCACAAGAAAAAAAATATTACTGCTGTCATGATTCAGACTTAAGTAAATCCTAAATGCGGGTTCTAAATTTGCATTGTTCTTAAAATTGGCGTAACTAACTTTTTAAAACTTTGTGTTTTCCAATTAAAAGTATATGATCAATGCAGCACTTAACTAAAAAATGAGACCAGTGAGTGTTGTCGTAATTGAATAATTAAGTATTTTAACTCTCATCAGGAGCTGAATGTTGCGCTCTGATTGGTTGTACTTGGGTGGTCCACTCCAATTTCACAGTGTTGTTTGCAAAACAAGGTTTTTAAGCATAACTGCATCCAAAAATGAATAGATGTTAATATTAACCATGTGTCAAAGAATGTAAATATATATATTTAAGGAAGTTGTGAGAATTAAAGCCTAAATCGTGCATAAAGTGTGAAAATCAGCTACCCCACCTTTACCAAAGTTCTTGCTAAATTATGTTTTTCTAATGTGCTAATAGAATTAATTTAGGGTCACCATCACTGGTATTTTTAAGTTTTTTGAAAAACAGGTTTTAACATTCACTTTCACTTTAAAGAAAAGCGTGCTGGCCAATATAATAACAAAGCTACTTTTCATTGAAATGAAATGAGGCTGTGTAAATGTGAAAGTTCTATTACTGTAATTGACTTTGAAAATAATACTAATAGCAGCAGATTATGAGTCCATTATGATATGTATGATAATGTTTGGCCAGATGCTGCTGTTGTGTTGGTCCTACAAATGAACCTAATCCAGACTGGACATCTGACAATGGTCCGCACATAATACGCCATGACTTTGACCATTTGTCTAAATGTTGATTAAAATATAAAAAAAGAGCAGGAAATCAAAGCTGCATGGATTATTAAATGACTCCAATAATCCAACTCAATAACATGCTTAATTCTGACTAATGTTGACACTCACTCAGCTCATACCTGGGCAAGTCATTCACTTCATTGCAAATTAAAAGTGACAACAAATTGCCTTATAACACAAATTAACTAAATGTTATCATATTAGCTTATAATATAAAAAACAAATAGAGGATGCCATGACTAAAACACTACATTACAAGGATCTAGTGCATTATCTGCTGTTTACTCTCTCTCTCTCTCTCTCTCTCTCTCTCTCTCCTCTCTCTCTCTCTCTCTCTCTCTCTCTCTCTCTCCTCTCTCTCTTCTCTCTCTCTCTCTCTCTCTCTCTCTTTCTCTCTCTCCTGTGATAATATGTGGAACCGGAAGCACTGCCTTGACTTCTGCTTCCTCCATTGAGCCTTGTTTATGTTTCAACAACTTCCTGCATTTCTCTTTTTCTTCTCATCCCTGGAGTAAAACCTCATCAAGGAGCTGTGTGTCATGATCTATTTGTCTGCCTGTCTGAGTGGAAAAGAAGATCTATAAGCAAAAGAGAAGACACTCGAGGTGCAGTTTCAGCTCCTGGACACTAGAGGGGGAATAAGTCTGTATGGACGACTGTATATAATTGTAGTTTCAAAAGTCTAATGCCTTGGATGTAAAATAGACAGTGTCGGGCAAAGTACTGCAAGAGAGTAAGACATTATGTATAACTAGATACAGAAATAAAAATGTAATTTGTATTACAACTGACTCTGTATTTTGCACCCTTTAAATGAACACACGAGAAGATTTCTTTTTGTCCAATCATTTAGCACTTTGGATCTTTTTTTGCCCAAGACAAAGAAAGAAAAGTCCTGACAAACACACATAAAAACAAATTATTGTAGTGTAGATAATGCTCATATTAGTCTGACTGGACATCCTGTAAATTTTAGCAGCCTAGTTTACATGTTATGGCTGTGATTTGAATAAGTAACAGTTTATATAAAGAGTTATGTAAACATTACAGTGTAATTACAAATTATTTTGTATAACAATACTCTATTAGCCCAAATAAATAAATTATCAGATATAAAAAAAATTGAAAGATCAAGCCTAGGTTTTACCAGAATCTGTGCAGAAGTAAAAGTGCTGACTTCCTCTGACCTCAGACCAGCTCGTTACATTACTCTGTAAGAGTGAACTGACTTAAATACCTTCAATTAAAAAAAAAAAAAAAAAAAAAAAACAAGCTCACAAAAGTTTACATTCTGAAATGCATAATTCCTATCCATAGTGAGTGAAAAAAAAGACACACATCTGTAAATTTGACTGTGCAAATGTCACATACATTTGACAAACTGACTTCACGTTTAAAAGTAATTTTCCCTCACTGTAAATGTCTCGTCTGTTATTTCTACAACATATAACTAATAATTTAAAATTTGCCTCAGTGCAACAGTTTTTACAAATCTGCTTATATATACGTATGTATATACATATATATGTGCAATTGTTGTGTTAAGATAAAGTGTGTAATTTATTACCAAATGACTTTTTGAAGACAAAACTCTTCTAAATCCCACTGCAGAGGCTGCATTTTTCAAACTGAACTTGTCCAGACGTTTTTCAGGAAGTGACTTTAGGCACAACTGAGCATGTGCAGATTCAAAATGAAGGCTACACTGCTTTAGAGTAAAACTAGGCTGAAGAGTGTTTGTAAAGACCGGACTGTCAGTGCTGAAGTAAAACTAAGGACCACACTTCTCTTTAAGGACGTTTTAAGTAAGATGAACATTATTTGTGCTAAAGTGTAAAGGTTACTGTTTTCTAACGAGTAACTGGCAAGGTTTGAGAGAAATAAAGTAAAAAAAAAAGTATTATTATTTTTCTAAGTAATGTGTGAATTGGTACTTACTGACACGCTGTACTTATGAGCAGGTTTGTGGGTGTAAGCACGAGGGTCATGTGACCCACAGTTTCCGGGTCACAGAACTAAACTAACAAATATTTACAATAGGAACAGTCAATTAACCTTAACAAATAGAATAATGAATATTGTTTTGTACAGGTAAGTGATGTGAGGTGTCTCCACATGGATGTCTGCAGCCAGATGCCTTTCACATTTTTTACAAAGTTAATATGCACCGGCTCAAAGTCTGTGTGAGACTTGATGAATGAATAAAATACTCTTTTATTGTCACAATACTTTTTTTAAACCAAAGAAAAACGAGTTTAACTTTTTAGGTCCACAAATTTATAAACATTTTCTAATGTATTGACTTTCTCAAACTTAATGTTCCCTCAACTTGCACTTGCACTAAGCAAAAATAAAACAAAAACAAACAAACAACAAAAACAAACCTCATGCTCCAAATGTTTTAGGCTTTTTGAACAGCTTGATCAAAACGTCCAAACTTTTTTTTCCGACATAATGCATTTTTGTCACTAAATCCACTGTAAGTGAACGAGATAAGGTTTTTACAAAACAAAATGATATACCAACAGCGTTAGTATTTTTAAGCCATTTATCATAACAGATCAAATGTAGAACAAATAGGAAATCCCTCATTATCTCAGATAAACGGTTTTCTTTACATGAACACTGTGCTAGATGACTTTGTTTTGCATTTATACAAGTTCTATAAATGTTTCAAATGGCTTCTTCACAAAATCCCTTTCCTTTTAGCAGAAACTTTCGTCTACATACCTACAAATGATGACACATGTTGAAACAATAATTTGATCGACACAAGCTTAAACATGAGCCATCAGGTCAATTGCTCTTGTATCATATTTCCCGCAGCTCTTAGTGACTACAAAGCCAAGTTAATGAAACGTTCTCAATAGCGGTTGTTAAGAATATTCAAGTGTTTTTAAGAGATCCTGCACTTCATGACATCTCCTCTTTATGTAAATATCTGAGTAACTTTGCTCAGAACACTGTCGACAATGATATTATGCTTGCATTAAGTGAAGGACATTGCTGTCAGTGCACCAAGTTGAAGCTGAAGTGTTGAAAGTCAAAGCCACTTAAACCCTGAGCACAGTTTCCTTTCACCATTGAAGAGATGTTCCATTCAATGGGAGTTCTTTTTGTTTTAAGGTAACCACATAAACTAAAACAAGAATATTTAAACCTGCAGGTGAAAAGTGGCTGTGATTTAACCTGTTTCTTAATTTTTGCTTGTTTTTCCATGAACTCCTTGGCCTCACATTAAAATTACTCTTATTTCCAGCTAAAGGCTCAGTTAATGGCAATGCTTTACACTTTTCTTACTTAGAAAGTTCAACGAATGTTCACTGACACGGAATAAAATGTATTTTATGATCAAAACTACAAAATAAGATGTATTTACAGACAAATAATCTACAATTGTGATTTCTTTTCTGATATTTATTATCAAGTGATAATTTGTGCATTGCACTAATAAAAACTTTTATAATCCATCCTTTTTTTGTTACTTCATTGTGTCATTTTAACAATTCCTTTTTTAAATTTTATGTTATAATATCTTTCGACACATTTCCCCCCCTCAGATTTTCCCTCAGCTCTACGTTCCCAAAAAAACTAAACAAAACAAAACAATTAATAAAAATAGTGGAACATAATTTTGGGAAATAAAAACAAAAGAGAAATAAATATAAAATAAATTCTTTTTACCAGACAAAGCTCTACCACCCTATGAAAGCCTGTGCATTTAGAAATATATTTAATATATGGATTTTGTAATTTAGATTTTAATTGTGGACTCATTAGTCAAGAGAAAAATGTAGGTCCTGTTTTTTGTCGGTCTCTCTGACAGACCAATCTGGCCTTGATGTTTCTCTTGCGACACACACTTTCACATCAACACTAGCCAGAGCCAGCTGCAAATCCCATGATGGTTTTTGGAGACCTCTATCTTTGGGTAAGCTTGCTGGAACAACCTGGGCATATAGTTTGAATGCCTTCCATTTATACACTATTTTCTGATCAGTGGAGTGGCTCATTTAATATTTTTTGTATATAATCGTGTTAAATCCCTTACCTGATATTCTGAAGATAACAGCTTTGGTTCTTACCATGGTACTAACTTTCACTTCAAAACAAGTAGCTCACTAAAAGAAATGTCTGCTTACATATAAGGAAAGACTTGATCAAAATGCTAAGTAATGATTTACTAACCATGTGCCCAGCTGTGATAGACCCATGTGTGATCTGAGCCATTTTAGGTGGGAATGAATGTGAAGGTGTCCTCTTTTGCAAAACATGCTCTCAACCAATAGCACAACAGAAAATGTTCGTGCCAGAGTGCTGCACACAGTCATGTGGAAGAGCTATAAGAGGTAAAAAATAATAATAATAATAAAAAAAAAAAAAAAAAAAAAAAAAAAAATCTGTTTCTGATGCTTATTGTCAAATTATAATATAATATAGGTGTTTGTCTCCTCACTGGTTGGCTGTATGTTTTATTTGGAAAAAAAAAAAAAACATATACACTTTCGACTCACTGCCTATTATATTATTGCCATTTTTATTCTTATTAATGCAATTTTTTCTGATCACCAATTGTAATGCCAATACACAAATTGGTGTCTCTCACACCATTTGGGCCAACTTTTATTTTTTTAAGCTGAACATTTGTTCCAGTTGAATCAAAATGAATCATCACTGCCTCACGCCATCCTCTCCTTTATTCACTTTTGCTTTTACTTATCTCTTAATGTGCATTTTGCTGCCCACTGTACCTTGTAAATGCCACGGCATGCCCGCACCATGGAGAGAGGGCTCAGGGGCAAACGACAGACACACAACACAGATAGAAACACTGTGGATGTGCTTCAAAGCCTGTCAAAACTATTGGCTTGATCTCTGTCCAAGCAACTTTCACAGTTCAGCAAAGACAGAAAAGACAAAGAGGTTCTGCTTGTGAGTAAGATTTAGTTTAGAAGGAGTAGCAACGGTCAAGAAAACGTCTTAATAGAATGAGCACATAGGTCAGTTTTATTATTCATTGGTTCCTCAGTTGGGTTGGCTCATCACTGAACACACACACTCGTGCACACAGCTCCCTAAGGTGTGGCTTTTACTGCACATATGCTCCTGGACCATGCACAAATGTCAAGAGCAATAAGCAACATGTCACTCCGGAGGCACCCCTCCTCGCCGCTTAGCACCGAGGTAGAGAGATGCACGGGGACTGTTCACAGTCTGACCTGCTTAGGGAAAAGCTTTTGGTAGCCTATACGTATGTATACAGTAAGCCTAAAAACACATTTGGATACTCAGAACTCCTCTGCGTCCAGTGCTGTCTGTGCAGATTAGCCTGTTGCAAGCCTTTTCCATCATAAATAAACAATTATCAATAGAGCATGTAATCTTGCATATGCCGGGATCCAAGATGGTGAAAGCAACATCACCAAGCTTCATGTGTACTACAATAAATAAAATGTCTAAAAAAGTATGTTATTTAAAATCAATCACAATTTAACAGCCAAAAAAATCTATTTTGTGTATTTTGTGTCCAGCTTCACTTTAAAGGCAGTATACCTGATATCCAAGTGCTTTTTTTTTAATGTTGCTAGCATTTGTCTAATTGCCATTGGGTTGGGCTGTAAAAGTTGTGAAAAGTGCTTCATTTTGTGGTGAAGGCTGACAATGCATTAGGAACAGTAAGTGACCAAAGCGTATGAACATAGAAAAAGCATAACAATACTTATTTTTGCTGCTTACATTTTTAAGTTCTGTATTTGTTTTTAATTTTTGATTTCTGCATTTGAGTTAATGTGACTAAATAAAACACATTAATACTATAGTGACAGACTGCAGCTGCAAGGCAAAATTCACCCACTGTTTGTGTAATATTAGCTCCAACACTGACTTCAGTTCAGCATCCACAAACCACAAATCAAACGTAAGATGTATCAATTTGATAATAATGAAAAAAAAAAAAGAAGTCATCTCATAATTCCATCTGTATTTTTTATGATGTTTTTCTGTCCATGTGTATCATTTTTGTCTTCAGCCTGTAGAGCCAGCCTGTTCTCCAGATATGTCTATGCCAGGCAATTTAAAACAGCGTGTCACATAAACGCAATTTCTATTATTTTTGTGTGTATTTCATGCGTTACTGCCCTATGTTAATTTCTGTGATGGAAGCAAAGACAGACCTAAATCTAACCCCTAATAAAACATCCTGTTTGTCCTTAACCAAATCACATGTCTGTATGCCAAAAAAACAGATAAACAGACAAAAAAAAGGCAAAAGCTTCGTCATATCATGCAATTTGTCACAGTGTGGTGTATACATACAAGACATGAGACCATGTTGGCTGAGCCCACAATTCAAAACACCGAATATACTTCAAGATCAGACATGATCGAGTTGGTATCTCTAATTTTTATTTGCCCCTACCAAACTATGTTTTTCTGTAATGTCACTCACATTTGTATGCAAATAATCTTTAATAGTGTCCCTGCAGTTTGGGAACTGTCCTGAAGGTGGATGTCCCCGGACTGTCTGTGTCTATGCATCACTACCTGTCTTCATAAGCACTGGATTCATTCACCAGTCATCTTCGGACTCAAACTGGTTCACACAAATAGTTTAGCGCTGACGCTGAGATACAGTTATTTCTGCATCTATCTATGCTGTAAGCACAAGGGGACCACATAGCAAAGTCTGTACCTTGGAAGTACGTTGTCATTTGTACAAAACCCATATGGGTAAAACAATGAACAAAGTGAAGTGCAACTGTATAGGCCGGACAATGCCCGAATTATAATCTGGATGATTCTAACATTGTTGATTGTGTGTGATAGTTTTCGGTGTCCTGCCGCCGAAAACTGTCAGGTACAAGCTTATAGCTTATTACAATGGTCTTATCAGAGAAAAATCTTACGAGTATAATCAAAGTAGACAGAATGAATCTACCAAGAGTAATACTAGTTACAATCTGAGTAACTCAAGTTACTTTCATATAAATTAATTGCTTTTATGTTCTATTGAAAACGACACTTCAGGACCAAAACACCAACTGTTTTTTGACTTAAAGATGAATCAAATATTATGAGGAAAATGAGTTGTGACATCACATTTCCATAAATTAACCAGTAATCAAGTGTAAATGTAACAGGATTAGTATTGTAAAATGTTTTAACAAATGTGCGATTAGCACAAAGTAACTCACAGTAGTGTAACTGAGTTACATTTTTGAGACAGTAATTTTGTATTGTATTACAAATGTATTACATTTTTCTCCCTGTAACTAGTAATATAAAATGCATTACAATTTGAATATAACTTACCCAACACTGACTGTAGCACCCTGAGATTACATCAAAGTAATTTGTTTTGTGCTTTAAGCCTAATTGCTGGTATTCATGCTTGAAAAATACTCTTTTTTTACAATGTTGTGAGAATCTACAAGTAGTGTGAACTCGCAAAAGTCATACCTTTTGTTGTATAATCCTGTTTTGTGTATACAAAGCTATGTATAACAATTAGCACTTGCACAAAAGCTTTAGGGAACACTGAAACAATTGAGTAGTGGTAAGCTTTTCATGCAAATACCACCAACATTTTTCAGTTATGGGTTAATACAGGCAGCCCTAAATGTATGCTAAGCACTTGGCAGAAGAGTATAGTTTTGAATGCTGAGATTTGCTTATAAGGTCAACTTTTATTGTACCTGTTGTTTAGTATTCAGCCCTGCTGGTGTGTCTGAGCTCAAGTGTAGAGAAATGTTAATTTTCTATTGAAATAAACCTATTATGCAGAAAAGAATCCCACAATAAAGCTTAATCTTTTCTCTATTAGCCTTGAGTCTTTAAAAGAGAAATACATGTCTTCTTCAAAGTGTATAGTCGCATCATGTGACCTTGAGTTGAGCCAATGGCCTTTGTCCATAGTGCAGTTTACTTCTTTAAATCTCACTCGCGTTGGCATGCTACCAACCTCAGCTTCCTCCACCATGGTTGAGTAATGCACAGCAAAAAAATATTGTGTGCCTTTTCAACATTTATTACTAGCCAAAATAAGGCCTGTTTATGCTTTATTCATTGACTCACACAACACATTTAAAATGCCTGTTCAAACCTACTTTTCTCTCACACATTGTCTAGGCACCCTATGTTATACCCTTCTGAATCCGCGGCCTGATTATTTATCATCTTTTGTCTGCACCTGTACAAGGCGGGGAGCACACTGCCAAGACTTGTATGAATTATTAGACTAATGGGCTTAAGTGGCTTGTCCCAATAGTGTCCCCCCTCTAACATATTCAAATACACAAAGAAAAGATTCAAACAAAGCCAAAATACACCCCCTCCTTCACTATTGTCTCACTCTTTGAGGTTGAAATTAAAATTCATCAGACTTTGCCTTTTCTGCTCCTCTCTCTCTTCATCTAACACTGTTTTGTAAGCACTAAGTGATCCATTGTTATTACATTGAGAAATGTGTGCTATGCTTTTATTCTTGGTGGAGGCTTTTAGAGAGTGAGCTTAGAAAACGTGTCTTTAAAAGATTGAAAATTATCTTTTGTGAAGAAAGGAGATGTTATGAATAGGGCAGAATAACAGAATGATGGAGGGTCACAGTGGGACAGTCTCCATTAACTCACAATGTACTTGTTCTTGGGCATTTCTTGTAGTATTCTATTATCTTTTTTGTGGACAATTTGTCTTTTAAAAGAAACTTTAAGGAAGAGAAAAAAATATGGTTTGAATGCTGTGACTATAGAAATCTAACTTGAACGTACCTTTTGATATTAGCTTCATGCATTTATCAAAAGTTTATGGTAATTGACGACTTTTGATGTTTAAAGATTTTCCTAGACCAAGATCAAACTACAGAAGGTATCTTTTAAGAAATTGTCTTTATTTCATCTTTTCCATCCACAAATGTGTAATTTTTCAAGAATAGGCCAAAGTACATCAGTCAGATGCACCATGTTTGTTTTATTATAAAAAAAGCACTTCTGCCCAAACCATAATGTTGCGTTGTGATTGGTCCGATGCTACGCTGTGACTGATCGTTTACCCAACTGGTAGAGCCAATTAGTTTTTTGCGGCTCATAAAACATGTAAGCTGTACGAATAGACTTGATTATCATTGCATAGATGACATTATGTTTTACAATAATTGTCAGAGCGCATAAGTTAAGGCTAATTTCAGTCTCACCTTTTTAGCATTGAAGAGGCTTGGTTTTCCTGATTTTTTTAGCTGTCTGAGCACATAAACTTCCCTGTTTGACTGTCTGTTCACACAGCGCACAGACAAATACCCACAGTGTCTGACATCAACTTCAATCAGTGGGTCAAGCAGCTTCCCCAAAAACAGGCAAAATCACAAGAAGAAGCTACAAAAACAGCACACCCCAGAGGCCTCTTTAATGAACCAACGTCCAAGTCGGACACAGGATGCCCATTTTCTAACTTTTTATTTTTGTGTTCCTTTGTGCGTCAAACTCTTCAAAAATGCATAACAAGACTCTTTCATGGATCAAAAGCAAGCGGCGGTGCTCATTGTGCCAACATGGGGTAAAAAATACATGGTGCAAGGGAGAAATACCTTATTATTGCCAGCTTCTTTCTCGCTGCTCTTGTGGGACCTCAGAGTGCTCACGGACCCAGGGGGAATCTAAACATGACCCGTATTCAAACACCCACTTCTTCGCACGTTGTTTCGTTTGTAAAATTAGTCCATTCTCTCTGACCCCGTCTTTTCATCCTCCGCAGCGGTGCATATTTTAAGTCCCTATTCCTATGCTTGTTTTGCTAATTGGTGGCTATACTTTGCCCAGTACTGATATGCTTTGATCAGCGCAGATCATTACATTTACCTCATTAATTGGCACAATGTTGATTTTTCAACCCCCCAAAATGTTCAAGCATCCAAGACGTTTATTTATTTATTTTTTAATGGATATTATTGAAAAAATACAATTAGACTTGATGTAAAAACTTTGTAGTTGGGGAAAAAAATAGTTGATAAGACACAAACCGGCTTAATCTAAACTGACATCTTTCAAATGCAGGTAGCCCTAAGTGTAGATTCTTTTGGTTTGGTCAGTTATTGTTAACAGTCCTATGATACAATAGCAGAAGATTTCTTGTATGGATCAAGATTGGGGGGTTGAGATTATGAGAGCATTAGTTGAGAAACATTGTTTAACAAATATCTGACAGGATGTCAGAATGTAATGGAGTGAATCGCTCTGAGCCTCAGTCACAGCTCCTAACTCCCATAAATCTGCACAGTCTTTTCAAAATCAAATCAATTTGAGAACAATATTGACAACTTTTGACTAGACTTAGTAGATCCCCATCAGTTTTCACAATACACTGAACAAAATAATTATTCTGGTCCTTATTAAAGGTAGCATGTTTTTTTTTTTTTTTTTTTTTTTTTTAATCAGATTTAATCCTTTTTTATTGTTTCTTAAAGTATACATATATAATTAGACTAATAATGATACCACCCCCCTAAAATTTAAATGTGTGCATTTTAATTGCTTAATAGTTACACCAAAAAATTGCGTAAATGCAAAGATCTACTTATTGCACAAGCTCCAGGAAGCTGCACCAAACATCCCAGTTACAGTAAGGGGTGCAGCTTGCCAAAGCCTCATTCTGTCAGATCTCAGAAGCTAAGCATGTTGGGCCTGGGCAGTAGTTGAATGGGAGACCGCTGGAGGAACCACAGGAGCCACAGTGAGGTGAACTGAGCAGAACCTTGTCATTGTGTCCTTAGGCAAGACACCTCACCTACATTGTCTGGAGTGAGTGTGAATGGTTGGTTGATGATGATGATAATTAATATTGTTATAAAGTAACTTAAACATACATGTAGTTAGATATAATCAATATCTAAATATTCATTTATATAACTAATTATTACTAATCACTATAAAGAATAATCACTATAAATTAGTACTTTAGTATATTTTCTATACACTGTTATTTATTTATATTGTTTTTATTTTTGTACTCTCATCCCAAAATGCAGAGTAACATCAAGACATTGAATGTGTTAGCCAAATAAAATGTGGTTAACCACTGTGATTTTTATACACTTTTACAATACTCAAGTTAGATTTATACAAATTCCTTCATTAAAAGTAAAAACAAAATAGCCTTGTAATACCTACACTCTGTTGAAGAGTTTCACTTCGATACCAGACACTGCATAGGTCTCCATTACTGGTGCATTCACTTGCCCCATAAACATACAGTCAGTTTTATCCCTTTGTGTACATATGCTTGAACATGCATGAAATACACACTGCATCCCAGTAAACAGACTCTATTTACACTTCCACTCTGCGATAGTTGTCATTACTCCAGTCTGTCTGTATTACACGCCTTTTCATCACGGGCTCCTTAAAAGATTTTCTGTCTGACAATAGGCTGTTGTCTGTGTTGTTCTCTTCATTGTCAGCGCATCCAGACTTAGATTGTGTTGCATATAAAGACGTGAATTCATGTTTTCCTTTCTCTTTCCTCCCTGTTCAGATTACATCGTAGACGAGACTTTCTGCAGGCGCCGCTCCATTGTGTTGTCACTGTGAGCTCTGCGCCCTCCTATTATCATATAGATAAGTGAATGTTTGTGTAGCGCAGCGACAGGGAAGTGCTCCTCTAATGTACTCCATTGTGTATGTTGCTCAAATTGGCCCCTGTCGCCTCTGTCTCCCACACTCTGCGCTTCGCTATTTATCACAGGAGGAGACACAATGGATCAAAAAAGTGAGTTTTTCTGAAGGGTATTTTTATGTCTTTGAGTAAACACTTTTTTTGTCATCTATATGTAATTGTAAACGTGTTTTTGTTCAGGTGTAGCTGTCCTGGGCCCTAGCCTGGAGAAATAGAGGAGGACTTTACAGCAGAAAAAAAAAATAAAAATCATATCAGGTATTTCCAGCAATATTGGTTCTTTTGGATTCACTTTTTAGTGATTGTAATTTTTTAAAAATAATTTTATTGAGAAATTAGGATATCATTATGATTTCATATCAATAAAAACAACGGAACAGTTTTTATAATTTTTGCATACCCTCTTTTACAAACTGTCTTTTTTCGCTGCTGCAGATTTGAAATGACCCATCACTACTAAGACTGTGACTGTAACACAATGGTTCCCAAAATGGCGGTTGGGGCCCTTTTAGGGTTTGCAAGGGATGAGCTGGCTTTTGCAAGATCATGCCAAAGAATGAATTCTAAGTTATGACTTGTACTTTCTTTTTTTTTAAACAGTATCTCTAACTGAAACTAAGCCAAATACCACAACCAATCAAATTAACATTCAACCATTATTCAACACTTAAAATTACCACTTAAAATTATCATCATTATCACTAAAATTCACAGAGGATGTCTCAATTAAATGTTTGACTTTTTGGAGGTTCCGAACTGAAAAGTTTGAGAAACCCTGCTGTAATTTACTGTTAACGCTCAGTTAAAACTGTTTCAAAAATGTACTCCTGTCCTGTAACAGAACCAATTTAATCTAAATTTAATCCATTATCAATAAATAAAGCCTCATATAGTTTTATATAATGCAGAAGTATTTGGAGAATCAAATATTATCTTCAGTGGTTCTTGGTGTAAAAAAAAAGTGTTGACATTATACAGCTGATGCAAATCAACAACATGTAACTTGCCCAAGTATTTTCACACAGAGAAAACTGAACACTTGAAAAATGTTTCCCTAAGACGGGACACTCAATATAAAAATTCTGCTTTAGTTTTGTCAGGTTTTCATAAAGAAATAAGGGATTATTTCATTTCAAACAGTGCAAGAACATCTCAATGGAGATTATGCCATCCATCAGAGACGTTACACAAATACATACAAGAAAATAGGACAATACAAAACCAAAAGCCATAACAGGATCACAATAATTTCTGGGTTTGTAATTTAACTATCTTTTACTTCTGAAATAACTATACATGTTCATATATGGCAATGTCTCATATGGCTTTGTTATATTTACAGTAACTATGTGTGCAGATGGCATTTAAGAAAAAAAAACCTTCCTGATCAGTGAGAGTGTTTTGTTTACATGCCCGCAACATATTAAAATAGATTGCCTAAGTTTCTTTGAAGAATAAACAAATCAGTAAAGTGTACACAGCTTGTCTGCAGACGCTGACATGTTGTTGTCTGTCTGTTGTCTCTTGTTGAGAGACAGAATAATAGCACAGTTAGGGGCTGTTTAACTCAACCATATGTTCAACTCCACAGCAGTTCTGTTTTTTTTTTTTTTTGTAAGCTTTTTTGATAGTTGCAAGTTTATTCTAATAACCACAGCATCAATTATTGACAGGTGAATTTTGTCCCTTCTGAAAACTTACAGTAAGTCACATTTTTAACAAGTTATCAACAAAATGTGCAGTGTCTTCATTTACGTTTTCTGTCATTTGACAAGC
Organism: Mugilogobius chulae; assembly: GCA_038363315.1. Classification (NCBI taxonomy): domain Eukaryota; kingdom Metazoa; phylum Chordata; class Actinopteri; order Gobiiformes; family Gobiidae; genus Mugilogobius; species Mugilogobius chulae. The sequence continues at coordinate 33,023,286 of CM076407.1, read as the reverse complement.
AATCAGTCGGATTAAGAGAGTTAGTTCTTAACTGCTGCATGTCCACAAGTTTTATCCAACAAGTAATGCAGATCTAAGTAAAACTCTACACAGGTCTGGGAATTATATCCTTGATCCTTTGTTGTGAGTGAAGAAGTTACATTGAGCAAGTTGCATAATGTAACAGTGTGTATCTGTGCAGCAGGGCAGGTGTGGCTACTAAAGATTTATCGGACAATTTTATTTTTTTTTAGCACAAGGCAGGGTCGTGAATATGACCTTGTATGTGGATCAGTGTTTCATGGCTTATGTATTTGGTTGATGCAATAAACATTTAAAAAGTTAAGCTATGCAAAATTATTATTGACAACAGGTCACAATATATTGTGTCCTATATTGTGACCTCATAATATCATAACATCCAAAATTATTAGGGCCCTACCCACATTAATAAACTTAGTTCATCTAAAACTCAAAGGCAATTTAAATTAAACTGTTCTTTTACCCTTTCAGTAGTAGAACTCTTTTCAAGATTGTTAATACTACTGAACAAACAACTCGATCCACTCAGTCCACTTCAAACTCAAACTGTGCAGTTCTGAAAAGATCCTTTTCTTTTTTTCTACGGCTTTTTTCTTTCAAACTGTCAAACAGTGGAATCAGCTTCCAGACAGTCTGAAATTGTTTGTAGATATGAATTATTTCATGCGAAACATAAAAAAACAAAAACAAATCCTAGACAATCAAACATGTCGAAATTAGTAAGCTAACATTTTTAACAGTAAAATTAACAACTATTTTTAGAAAGTACTTCTATTGAGTATTGTTGTTGTTTTAATGAAATGATCTAATACACTTATTGTGTGTTTATGAAGTACAAGAGCAATGTAAATTGTACATGTTTTATACTGTGTGCTCACCCGCCCAGGGACTGCAGATGGAAAGTAGCAAAAGCTTAATCTGGTGCAGTTCATCTCTTTTTTTTAAATAAGATTAATGCACTGTACATAGTCTGTGACAAATAAAGACTAAACTAAACTAAACTTAAAACTAAGCTAATTTTTACAGTGAGCTTGCTCTGGAAACATTCAGGAAAGCTGATTAGTTGAACTAAAAATTTATGTTTTGAATAGAAAAAAACGTGATCAGATAAGAAACAGCAAGATCCATAAGAACTTTACAACCAAAAGTACATTTTGAAGTGATAAAAGAAGACAAAAACAAAACAGAAACTTCCAATCAGTGTATTTTGATCTAAATATTGACAGGAGAAATCACAACAAATGGATAGTAAACCTGTATAGATTTCATTGTTTCTGTCTGATACGTGTCTGTCTGTTTACATTTGCCAGGACTTCCTCCCTCCTCCGAGCCGTCTTCTACTTTCAACATCCTCCTCTTTCTTATGGAAAAGAGCCAATTAGACTTGTGTCTGTTTGTTTTACACAAAATGGCTTTTAATTAGCGCGATCAAAAAGGTTTGGTTCTGCAGGCCCCAGGATCCACTTTGTAGTTTTCCTTCCAGATCGCGCGGTGGTTTGATGCCACCTGATAGGACGCCAGAACAATCAGAGCACTTATAATGAATGCACGCTCACTCTGTCCTCTAACTGTGTGTCTTTTGTTGCATTGTTATCGCACCAGCCCGAGCCTAATTCACTCTTTCTTCTCCTCGGTCTCTGATCTTTGGGCTTTTAATGATGGTCAGTGTGGACACAGCTGGACATTGCTGTTTGTGCCTGTACAGACAAAGACAACTGGTGACAAAATATGATTCAGAATTTGAGACACAAAAATCAAACCATTGCAGTGTGAGCATGTTGGGTGATAATTATGAAAACAGCATTAACATATAGTTCTTGGATAGTGCAGAACATTGGTGATGTTCGATGGTAAGTGTTCCAACTTCATATAGATCCTGTTCTTCTTTTAGTATTCCAGTACTCCTTCTCCAAATGGTGGTAGACTGTGAAGACCTGCTTCAGTTTTGCAGTATAGTAGTTCTTATGCATTCCTTACTTATATGTACAGAAATAGGAGCATCGAGAATAATTCACATCACAAACCTATGGGACTACACTGTAAAAAGTAAACGGTCAGTGCTAATAGTCAGCTTATAAACAGACAAGTATTTAGTTTATTTAACTTATTTCCTTATGCTTTTTTTTTTACAGTGATATGACGACGCAAAAATAAGAAAACTCTGAACTAAGCAGAATCAGATCAGAACTAAACCATCAATACAGGACAATACAACATATACCCATTGTTGGAACTTTGCAAAAGAATGTTTTCTAAAATGTTTATACATATTTACTGGGATTGTGCTATTTTAAGATTATTGTGTCAGTGGCATTAAGTAGTTTAATATAATTGCTTGCAGTGGAATATAATTGCTTACAGTGGTATTTTGATGTAGCATTCTATATATCGTTATTGTCACAGATATTGGGACTGATCAAGATACAAAATAAGTATCTACTAATAAAATTTTCTAATCTTTCCATAAACTGTATTTTTTGTCTGCTGCTGTCAGTGGGTCATCTCTGACAGGAGCCGATCTCACAAGAAAGCGTACATTACCACGACATTACACAATATGTAAATGAGGTATGATTAGCACGAGTTCACAGCCGTCCTGCGTAATTATAGTACGCGTCACAGTCCTCGTTCATTTCAATGGTGGTTGTTAAGACATGTTCTTATTTATGAATATTCATGAAATCCTGATTCTAATCTTAACCAGCCCAAGCCCCAGACCTAATCTTAATAATTTTAGTAACGTTATGCCTGAACTTACCCGTTTCACCTGAAGTCAACGTCCCACGTGGCTTCAATTAAAACTCGTGTTTTTTTGACGCTGTGAAATCTCGTGTCATTTTTACGCTTTTTCATATCGTGCTAATGCACGGCGTAACATAAGTACTAAAAATAGCTGTGAAGTCGTGGTCAGAATACGCTGTTTTTGTGTCGTGGTAAAAGTACGCCATCTAGTGAGACTGTGTTGCTGACAGTGGCTGCAGGGATTGGTCGTTGGCGCGCCTTTAATTCACTCATATTTGTGTCCAGGAGACTGAGAGTGGACTGACAGCTGTCGTTCTGCGGCACTCAGTCGTATTTGTAACCTCATACACTCTGACACACACTCACACTATGCATTTACAGATCATAGACTTCTCTTTACGTGGAGTAAGGATTGTAGAAAATATGTGCACGTTTGCTGCAATAGGCTTTTCTTTTTTTTTTTTTTTTTTTTAATTGAAGTTTCAAAAAGTGATTTCTCGGCTTCCTCTACTATAATACAGTTTGACCAATCAGATTCAAATATTTGTCTTGATGTTTTTTCTGTCTGCTTTGTCCAGATCAGTAATTTGTAGGACTCAATTCAGAGTAATACACATATCAGTCTGGCATGAGTTCTTTTGTCAGCACCTGACAAATATCTTGTTCTATGCTTTGTCACTCAAGGCTTTAACTATAAGTCCATAGTTTCTACTGGTAAAAAATAATCCTCTAATTACTATGTTCAATCCCATTCACACTTTGACTCACAATAAATAAATAAAACATTACATGACATATCAAGCTTTATGCTTTTTATTATTGAAATACAGCCAATTTGAATGATTTTTATTCAATTAATTTATATAAAAAAAAATTTTCACCAGGAAAGACAGTGTTGCCCAGTAGTCGAATTCAGGTCTTTGAGGCAAGAGCACTAACTGCTTTACCACTGTCGCCAAAAATTGATCTTCATTTTACAGTTTGTTCATTGCAAACTGCAATTGATCAAAAAGGGTCATTGAAATACTTCCTTGACTTTCTAAACAAAACTGCAGAAAGAAATAAGCTCTATCTCTTAATAGTGACATTAGAACAAGAGGATTGTCATTTAAATCTTTTTTAATACTAGGCCTATGTGGCTCTGTGACCTAGAGTTTTTTTTTTTTTTTTTTTTTAATAACTACTCTTAGCTATGTGAGCAGGGACATGTAGTAAGTGAAAACAATAGTTTTCTGAACTCTCAAGCATCAGTTACAAAATTTCTCACATAGGAATCAGAAATGTATCAAAGTACAACTTTGATACAACAAAAAATTAGGAGTTTTTTTTGCATGATAATTCTCATTTAAAACTTGAGGGGAGAAACATATTTTTTTTTAAACTCTGCTCCCTTCATCCCTCACTGTACTGTACATGTCAGAACAGAGTCCCTTCATTTCTATATAATTAGATTGTGTGTGAAAGGCTACTTCCAGAGCATTGATTAAGTGTCAAAGGAGAAATGAGGAGAGCGGACACGCATCAGTAGGACAGAAGGGTCAAGGCTCTACACTGACCTGTGTCATACACGCACACACCATTAAGGAGCTGCTTTCTATCTCTCAAGAATGAATGTGAAGTGCAGTGGCCTTGTTCTTTGATGAAATCATCTCTTTTGTTTTGTTGGAAGAACGAGAGCAGACAGTAGTGTTTTCTGCACTGGCTTCTATTGTCAATGTGTATGTTTTAATTTATACTAGAAAAGCGAATGTGACCTGTGGCATCTCTCTCTCTTTCTCTCACTCTCTCTCTCTCTCTCTCTCTCTCTCTCCTCTCTCTCTCTCTTTGTCTCTGTCTCTCTCTCATGCATGTATAACTTGCTAAACTCATTCCCACCTAGAAAAAGCATTGAAACCAATGTTACAGGTTTCAGTCTTTAAGGCCAGCGCACACCGGGACGCTCTGCCGCGCGGCAAATTGGGCGCCTCCGTTAATTTCTATGAATGTACATACACTGGGCTCGCGGCGGCGCACGGTGGCGCTTTACAACGCGCCGTGATTCGGTTTTGTTTGTTTCCGTCGCGGCACCCGTAGTTTCTTCTTCTACGATAATGTAAAGCAGTTAACTTGTCGGTGCTATTTCATTTACAATGATGAACGCGGAGTGCCTTTCATTTTTTAGGACATATTATCATATTACTCACCCACTACAACCGCGGATCGTTGAAAAATAACGCCGAGCGTCGCAGCATTTGGTGAATGTTGACGCTTTGGTGTGGGCTGGCCTTAGAGTTCTGCTTACAACGCTGAAGCATCTTATACTCTATGGCATGAATTGAGCATTATATACATACATAATATTGTATTGTAGTGTAGTATATTGTGTGTTGTTGTCCTACAGAACACAAAAGAGCAGTCCTCACCTCACTCTGTCCCTCTGCCTGTGCCTGGACCAGGCTTGTAGTTCACAGACAGAATTAAACATGACACAAGGAAGGCTCCGTCAAGCCCCATCTGATTCTAGATTACAATCGTCTCAGCGCTCACAACTGTACAGCTCTCTCAGTGCTAAGTGCTCATTAGCCAAACAAAGCATCTGTTGTTCTTTGAACACATGACAGTTAAATATTTCATCTTTCGCTTGCCTCCTCAGATCCCCATCCCACCAGAGAAAAGGATAGATGACAGCACTGAACGCACTCAAACCAAAGGACGATACTGTATGTTCTCATACAAAAGAACTCAGAAACACATTCTCATATTCATAATTCATATTCACATTACCACTTCAAATCTGTAAGGTTCTAGCATTTATGACAAGTGCTGACAGTGGGTTTGCAAAACACAGGTAAAACGTTTGTGTATTAATACTTAAAGGACATTTTCATGAGAACCCAAGTAAGCTTGGATAATAAGTTTTGCTTGGTCCACACTGACAGTGCTAGACCCTTGCGGTCCTCGCTGATGCGTCCAGAATAAACTGAGCTCAAAGGCAGCTCAACAAGAAACACATTGATTAGGGTCATCAGCTCAAAGTACATGCCAGTTTGAGGAGCATATTAGTCCTCTGGCTCTTGCCATTCAGGTATGACAGCCAGCATCCAGCAGGTGAACTCTGGAGACACATGTAGTGAAAGATTCACTACTCATCTGATCATTGACATCAAGTTTCAGCATTTTGTCTAATTATTGGAAGCTGGACTGGTCCTCTGAAACACAAAATAACATACTCCCTTCCCCCTATGAAGCACATTCTTGCTTTAATCTGATAAAGTCAGATTTTGTCTGAGAGAGAGACAATTAATTCAGAACTGTTTTCACATGATGAATGGCCATGTAAAAAGTGTGACCATGTCAATAATGCAGCCCAGTCTCAAGAAAATACATACCGGTATATATGCAACAAAATGCCAAAAACGTATGATGAGTATGTTTTCAACCCTTTGTTTATGCAAATATGTTACAAAAAGCCAAACATAAAATAACCTCTTTTTTTTATCAAATCATGAAGATTTACCATTACTCAATGTCCTGCATTCCACCTTAATCCGTAATCCAAATATTTTAGCTACAGACACCCAAAAGTTATAGCCAGGCAAATCTTCTAACCTGATGTTCACTCAGAGCAACTTCAATCATAGACCATTATGATCCCGTACAACACTGCAAAGTTTGACAGTCACCAAAATGTACAATTCCTTACATTTTGCAGTGTGACATCTAGAAATGAGAAAGATTTGATTGCAGACAAACAACATTGTGCAGTGGACATTGGTGGTGATGGTCAGAGGTGCTTCATAGAAAATATTGCTTCATGACAACATTGCACTGTAAACCAAACCAAGCTGCTGAAGATCTTTGTAGACCAGCCCGCTCAAACACGTGGAAACTCAAGACACAAGGCCTTTAACACATCCAAAGAGAGACACTCGAGGGAGGAGCTGTAATGTGTCCTGACAGTAGCATCAAAGTAACGCTCCACATTAAAGTGAACAAGACCTTTACTTATAACCAGTGTTCCCTCAGCGAGAAACGGCCCGCGGCTAAGTGCTTATTAGCCTGCCCGTGCTGACACCTCCAAACACACACTTTGTTCTGCCCTGTGCCCGCCGCGAGACACAGATCACCACCTGCTCACAAAGGGAAGGTTAAGTGAGTCCAATGATGGGAGATAGGAAAAAGACATACCATCTATCTGCCTGCTTCCATTTGTGGCTGTAAGGAGGCGGAGTGTGGCAGCCGAATGCTCTTGTCTTGTTAAACGTCTGGCAGATGACAGAAAAATTAGAGACATTTCGCTCCTGACAGGTTGTTGTGTGTGCGTCTCTTTTCTTCTCCCCCCCTTTTTTTCTGCTTCAAATGTTTTTTGTCAGTTTGTTTTCAGTCAAGCTGTCTTCGTTCGGCGGAAAATCACAATGCCAGTGTGCGTACAGAGACACGTGTAAGGAGAGCGATCTGATTTTGTATTCTCAGATTGGTGGCACTGGGAGAAGGCAAAGAGGAAGAAAAAGACATGCTTGCTCACAAAGATGTCTTCCCCTACACTAATTATGGAGACAGCCTTTGATTGCCTGTTTGGAAACACTTTTCAAACAGCTGTAATGACGATGATTAGGAGACGCAGACAGGAGCACATGGCGGTGGCAGGAGAGTCCAAGCGTCTCGCCCACCATCTCTCTGTTGTGTTTACCTGTGAGATTTTACCATGAAGCATTGCTTTCGCATACTGCCTTCCTGTATGGATAATAGCAATGTAAAAGTTTGCCCCAGTTTCAAGCACTGCTCCTCAACACTAGATACAATCAGCGTGACAATTTTTATGGATTTTGTGGTTTATGTACTGTAGAATTGTATTTTCCATTTTCTTAAGTGGTAAAGACATGCTGAGCATTACATGTGGGTTGAATATAAGTTATGATACAGAACTTACAGTTTTCTTGCGGCTTAAAAGACAGTTAAACACAAAATACATTGAATAGATTTCCTAATGAAATTAAATTTTGTTCGTATACTCTTTAGTATGAATGATGCAAATAGCTTTGGTGCTATAAAAGTGTTCCTGAAAATACATCACATTTAATCAACTTTTTTGAAACAATGTACAAACAAAGTAATAATGCATTTTATATGCACTTCTAAAAACAAACTTTGAGACAACTACCAGTTCTGCATTTTAATTGACCTTTATTTTACCAGAAAATGACATGTTTTTAGTGGTATTGGAAAAACCTATGCAGACATGGAGAACATGCAAACTCTCCAAAGAAAGGTCCCGGGTCACCTGAGAATTGAACCCAGGAGCTTCTCACTATTGACCCTATTTTGTCCCGCCTACTTTTCTAGGACGTGCACTTCCTGTTCAGCTGCATTTAGCCTGTAGATTTCAGTCGATGGGTTTATTTTAGCTGTCAGTATATTTAATTAAATTGCCCCACAAGACAGACAAACAAACACGTTAGTTACTTAACAGAGCTAAACAGGAAGTGCACTTCCAAGCCAAGTGGCGCGACAAAATAGGGTCAATAAGGCCAGAGCGCTAACGCTGCACCTCGTGTCACATTGGAATAACTCTTCACATAAGATAAAAATCTGCACAAGAAAAGCCTGTTTACACACATTTTTACGAAAAGTCAAAATGTAAAATAACCACAAATTTTGGTTGAAGCTATGTTGTGAGAATTTCTTTGAGTTTAATGAATGAATCTTAACCTTAACCAAAAATCACGATTATTTTACATTTTGGCTTTTGTAAGATATTGACATAAAAAAAAAAAAAAGCGTGAAAACATGCTTATTGTATTGACATTTTGTTGTATATCTACGTTTTCTATAGAGACTGTGTTGATAAAAATACACCACAAAACACATGCACTTCCACACACATTCAAATACATAAAACACTTATTCAGATATACTGGAAAATGTGGTAAGACTAATAAAAAGCATGTGCCTTCATATTATATTGATACATTCAAGCTGAAAAAAAAAAAAATCAGTTCATACCCATTGTACACTTATTTTACTGTTGACAAAGCAGAACTTCCTACACTTTTAATTAAAGTGGAGTAAAGTCCTTGGACATTGTTGGTGTGATCTCTGTAGCCTTTTGAAAGTATACCCACAGTCATAGTGCTTTAGTTCTGTGCATTCAAAGCCCAGACTGTCTGTGTGACTGGCTTTTCTCTTCCCTCTCTGATTATGGCTATGATCCACCTTTTGTTCATTGCAAATTAAAGAAAGAAAAACTCAGATGTTTCACATATTTCTGTCCTAAATACTTCAATGTCTGCTTCAATGTTATTCAACTGAGATATGCTTTTGTTGTATAAAAACAAAGGAACATCATAACACTAGGGTTACTGAGTCCAGGGGCACTTTCACATTTTTTTTTTTTTTTACAAAGATGAAAAACCAATACATTTCTAATAACAAACGATAAAGGCTGGTTAAATTTAAGATTAAAATGTTTGTGTTTTAAACATAATACCCTACTTGGCATTTTGAAACACTTGTCACTCTGTTTGAACACTGTTACAAAAGCCCCAGAAAATTGAACTGTTATAAATTTCAAGCAACTTTGAAAAAGCATTAAAAAGTAAAAAAATGTGATGGATCAAACCGTGTCCACCTTTCAGTTCTCCTCTTGAAGTATTGATCAGCTTTTGTACCAATACTAAGAAACAGCTACCATCCCTGTTCCCCTCAATGTGCTTCATAAGTTTTGCTTTTGTTAGAAATATAATTCTTCTTTTGACCACTCTTGCTCTTAACTTAAAACAGATTTTAAGTGGTAAAAAGTGCCTATAGAAAAGGTTCCATAAGGGCCAGAGCTATACACTCAAACATTCATTTAATCATACAGAGATATAATTAAAATGTTTCTTTTTCTAAACTTGAACCTTGTCATTTGAACATGTTTTATAAATTATAGTTACAAAACAAGGTAATAAAATACAACAATGACAACAACGACAACAAAAACAACAACCCATTTTTTGGTATGTTGTTTTCAGGCTACCTTCATTGTGTCATACACATACAATTGCACTTTTAGTCAGTTTGTGTAGTGTTCATATCACACAGGTGATGTGTCAGTAGTTTGTATTTATATAAAAGTTGCACTAAAAGGAATAAAAGCTCTTTTTGTGTTTGCTGTTCAAGTTAGTTGAGCTGTTGGAGTGCAAGATGGAGCAGAGGTGAACTCTGCTCATTGACAATGAGCATCCTCCTTGTGTTTTTCAAGGAAAACCTCTCATCAAAGTCAATTAACATTTTTAATTGAAGATGTCTTGCAGGAAATCATCTTGACTCGTCACCTCGTAATGAAACCTTTATTCATCTTTTATTCCACTAAATCCTTGTTGGTTAGTGTTAATTATTAATTAACACAAACCAATATGGCCTCCAGGTTATTTACTTGTGTTTGAACAAAGTAAATACTTTCATTCCCTGATATACTTGTCATCCACTCAAGGGTAATTCATAAGATTGAGGGCAAGTTATTTAAACAAAAGTTCAGAACACCTGTTTAAAGATAAAAGATTTTTAGAATGAAAATCAAATTGACGGCGTCAGTATACCATCACATAAAATGTGATGGTTGTTTAGGCTTTGACACATTTATGGATGACATTTTTTCCTATTGGTTAATGAAGGTAAGTGCTGTTTTGTGTGTCTAATGTTAGTTTAATGTAGATATGGTATTATTGTTGCCTGACCAGCCAGCCCCTCCCACATTCTGTTTGAATGCAGAAGGGTCTGAAACCGGAGCCTCGGCCAATAATTTCCCCGTCCAATGTTACAATGATCCAATCAAGCACGGCGATTCTGACGCATGACACTAAAAAGTTAGAAGTTGCTTTCAAAACATTTAAGGCAAACGTAGCTGATTCGTTCTTGCTTCAGTTTTGAACAATGAACATATGATTCCTTAAAACCTGAGCAGCAAACTGTGTTTAGAGGTTTCTTACTTGCGCTACATGTTTTACGAAAACATTCGGGTTTTCTGTGATTGGTTGACTCAGCGTCCGGAAAGGCCCCCTCGAAATTGAACCTTGGCGCTCCGGCCTGGCCTGGGGAAGCCTCAGGATTCCTCAGACTGCTGTATGATTAAACATAACATATTTTGAACATATATTTAATTATTTTTTAAGAAGAAATGCGTTCTTCTCATTGGATGGATAACCACTAAATGTTTGTTTCTTGATGCTACATAACAAATGAAAACTTAATTCTTATTCTTCCGTGTTTTTATTTTTGTAATAGAAGATGAATCAAAGCAGAGGAATCAGCCTTTTTGAGCCCAACAGTGTTCCCTCCTCTCACAGGCATACTCGAGGGGGGAGCTGCTCCAAACAGGAAGTGAAGTTGCTCAAACGCACCAATCAGATTGTGGTTTAATGAGACTAAACATCATCGGCCCACAGGAAGGAAGTAACTGTGTCTGAATTAGACCATGCGGGCTGAGTGAGTGAGTTTACATATCCCACACCCAAATATTTAGCACAAGGTTGCTCACAGAAGCCTGACCTTAGGCCCTAAGCCTCTTTAAGCGATGCAAGAATATTGGCACCATATGACAAACCCAACGTTAAAGTATATACCAGTACTTAAGGCATATTTTGTAAAATATTTGTAATACTGTATCTTATTTATCAAAAATCTGTATTGTGCCAAAGCTTCATCTTCTAGCTATTTAAGCACAAACATGATACATTATCTTGTAATAGAGCATTCACAACACATTATGATGTTTTAATATATTAATAATATTAATATTGTTTTTGGTATCAGATGAATACAAATAATATAATTTTTACATTATCTCAATGATATACAAATTAGAAATTTGTAATGCACTAAAAAAAAAAAATATAATTACATGCCTTCATTAAAAAGTGTAAAATGTTGTAAAATAATAACACTCAAAAATGTATTTACAATCTACATTCATGCTAGTAGCAGTAGAAGTACCACCCCAGTCTGCATGTGTGTGTTGTGGTCAAACAGCAGTCTTTAGGACCACCTCAGTGAACAATGGTTCTTTCATTTCACTGGAGCGTTAGACGGGCCTCTGTGTCTGGAGCAGCCGCACAGGAAACACGCACATCCACGCCACACAACTACACAACTCACACACACACATATTTTATGGGGACATTACCCTGACTTATTCATTTCATGGACCTTTACCTTAACCTTAGTGACTACTTGCCTAAACTTAATCTAACTCTCATCCTTATCCTCACCTTAACCTTATGTGAACTTAAAACCATGCTGCTGATTTCTTAATAAAGATTTACATCATCCGGACCTTCTTTTTGTCCCCATAAAGAAGGCAGGTAAGTGAGAGTCCATATAACTTTTGGTCCTGACAATGTGATGATTACTCGCCCACCCGCGCACATACACACACAGTGAGCGTCACATAAACAGAGCATTAATTGGAGCACATTTTGGAAGGGTCCATTCAAGTCTCAGTTTTCACATTCAAGACAAGTGTGTGTGTTTTAGTGAGTTTGTCAGGTAATTTGGTCTGCAGCCTCAGACACTCAGGAATGTGCCACTGGTCTCGGGGACTGAAGGGGAAGAGCAAAGAGGGAACAACTGAAGGGGACTTTCTGGCTTTACAATAAAGAAGGCATATTGTCCAACATATGTAGTTATAATTTTTCATAGCGATCATTTTATCATCAGTAAATATGTGGGTGCAATGGAGAATAAAATTACTCATATGCACAAATCACTACACTCTAAATACAACTTCAGTGAAAAAAGAAGGGGAAACAACTTTAACACGGTGCCTTCCATTTGATCACTTGTTGAAAAAATATTTGTTTACCTGCTTTACAGCTACTTCTTGAAGCCTTTTTCCATGGAGTCACCGAGGATGTGTCTTGGAAAGTGTCTAATCCAGTGGTGGTGTTTGTTCCAGTCCATGATGTGGTTTTGTCTCTTGTAGTGCCTGATATGGCTAAGTGCAGGTTCATCTGCCTCCATGTTCTTTTATTGCTGTTGTTTGTATGTTGGCTGTTTCCTTTTCACACTGTTTATGATGTTCTTTTTCCATGTGCTAAGGGATCTTCCAGTTTCTCTGCTTTTCAATTACAGACAAGACATTGTGTGTGTTAGATCTCATTTACTGTATGTTCATTTTATGGTTTCCCAAAGATTGTCCATACAACAAGAAGAATAAGAACCTTGAGTTTGAAAAAAATAAAAATAAATAAATAGATAAATAATCTTTCTCCGACTGCAGCTAAAATATTGCTCATGGGACTTAATAAAAAGAACATTTTGTTAAAGAAGATGCAATGTTTAGTGCAGAACAGACTTTGTGTATACTGTTAGATGTTGTGTTAAAGAGCTTGCTTGCCTGTGCATGGTCATTAAAATATATAGAATACCTTTATGTTCTTTTGATGGCATGTTTCACCTGCAACACTTGGACTTGATTTGGATGTGTCCAATTGAACTGTAAGAATGCACAGAGGTGGTTCATCAATAACATGTCAGAATTATATCCTTAGAGAAGACGGCAAGGATTGTGAACGAGTATTGCTAAGCAGAAGAACAGCACAAGAGCTCAAGAAAACTATAATCAAATCTTCACTATCTTCGGTCCAAAGTTCCGCTTTTCAGCACTCGTTCCAATCAAAGTTGGACTGAGAGATGTAATGAAGCATCATTACACCTCTCCGTCCATGCACCACTGTTGTGTAAAGGTGCATTTGCACACAGTCCTATTCTGCTTATAGGCTCACTATGAGTGTGATGTAAATTTAAATGTTTGAAGCAGACTGACACAACCAGGCCTGGGATTTAGTAGAATATTTCATAACAACACTGATATTCTATATCGATAAAATAATTAAGAATATTTATGATTTCATGCCCAAAGCATCCATTGTCATTTATTGTCATAACTTGTTACAAACTTGTGTCTGTTTATCATTCTGTGAAAACAAATGTTATTCTAAATCAACATTTGTGAATGAAATTTGTCCTCACAACTCATGCATGTTACATTCAGGTGAGTAAAAAAGCAGAGAAAAACAGTGTTTTAAGCTTCAGGAGCCAGACATCTGTCACTACGGTTCATACCTGATCGAAACAGCTAGCTCTTGTCTCGTCCTATTTTATTTTTATCATAGAAGCTTCACCAGCCAACTAGATGAACAATGGAACTTTCTACAGGTGACATGCGAAGTAAAGCAGAAAGTTAACCGACAATGCCTCTTTATAACTTCAAAATCTTTCAAATTCTAAAATGTTTGCTCTCAATGTTTGTGTATTTCCAGGCTCTAAAAAAACATAGCTTTCTCTATATGCACCCGATGGCTAAATCCACACATTCATAAAAATGTATAGTTTTGTTTCATTGTAGTTTCAAAGTGATCCATCATCACAATGAAAAGGAAAACACAATACTCCCATTGAACCCTATAAAAAGTTTAGTGCCACCAACTCTGCCACTGGCCTGTTTGAAGCTATGGCCCCTTTTTATGGCTTGGGAATAAGTTAAAGCTTAGCCTCTCTGTTACTAAGAAACTGAAGTTATTTGGAGCCATTGGAGTGGACAAGAACAGTTGAAACAAAAGACAGCTGAGGTCTCAGAGCTCAAATTATCTCTATCGCGCCTGCCATGAAATCTTCTCAGGGTAACACCAGAGTTGGCAGCACTTCCTTCAGCAGATGGGAAAATGGAGAGTACTGTATTAATGCCTATAACATACTGAGCTGTGAAGAACATAACCAAGTCTGCAGTAAAGGACTTGTGCATCACACCTGAAAATCACAATGAACTTAGTCATTAATATTTCATACAATTAGATCTTAAGATGTGCAAAGTTCAATATGCAAACATGACTGTAACGTGTGTTCATTACACAAGCAGAAAAGTATCATTGCTATAATTATATGGCAGAATAACAAGAACGTTTAATTCAGTGAACAGGATTGGGATTAAACATCAGAAGAGACTGGTAAATGCATCAGTGTGGTCAAAAGGCAGACGCTCTTCAAGGATGCGACTGTATAAAGATGTACATTTAGGCTTTCTTGCTGAAATAAAAGTCTTTTATTGAGCCACTGGTACACAGCGATCACATAAGTCTTCTTCAAGGCTTAATAAAAAGATAGCATCAGGTGGCTTGCATAGAGGCATGTGATGTGATCATAGAACCAACGTGAACTCACAACATTCAATCAAGATCACAAGACGTGATATTATATATAACAAACATGAAATAGAATGTATCCGAAAGATAGTAAAATTGAACTTACTAACATGTCATAGAAAAAAAGACTATATGTCAAACAAAGTGTACAATCAAGTATAAGGGTCAAGTAAAAAAAAAAAAAAAAGTGTGGGCTACAAGAATAAACTTTCAACATTTGGAGGTTAATCTTTGCTTTTAAAGATGTATATGTTTATCACACAAATACAACTTTTTAAAGCTTTGACTTTATTGTAAAAACTGTGAGAGAAATCTCAAAATGTTGCAAAATGTTATTCTCGTAGCCCAAGTTTAATTAATTAATTTTATTTTTAATTTTTTTGTATAAGTGAGTATCCACGTAAACTTTATATTTTTTTTTCAATAGATTCACAGTTAGGTAAGCATTATCATGGTTCCTAAAACCCTGCACGCACAATAAATATATAAACATACACAATAATAAATGATAAATGATGAAGAGTTCTCATGCAACATGCAACAAAAAAGTATTCGAGGAATGGAAATTTTGTGGCTTGTAAAATTTCAATCCAAAAAATTTCCTTTGACCAACAGATTATGTCTGCGCATTAGAATTAGGAATTGTTTGAGCTTTCAGTGTCATCCAAATCACATTTTAACAACCACAAATTTTATTGTAAAATGAAGCATGCTATATAACACTTTGTCTAGGGGCATTTTAAACATATCTGTCTCAATGGAGTTAAGTGCCATCAGGTCATACTTGTGGAGAAGTGCAGAGGCTTGTGTAAAAAACACCCAAAATGAAATAAATGTCAATTAGATAGTTCCATCATGTCATGCTGTGGAATGTTTTTGCAACTCGCGAACATCTTCATAGAGACAAGCAGTTAGCGGTATTCTCCATCAGAAAAGCTGGATGCGTCTTTAGTTCTGGGTGCAGAAAATGCCAGGCTGTGTGAAACCTGCGCTTGAACAGTGACGAGTTGTACCAGCTGCATTTGTCCTGATCCTCTTCTTGATTGCACTGAGCCTTGAATGAGCAGATGTTTCATCACTATTATGGCATTAGCACAGCTCAATAGACAGATGTGTGTCTTTCTGGGACGATTGTTGTCCTGATAGGGGACAGTGTGATTACCTCCCCTGATTGGACCAATGGGTTGTTAATCCTTGTCCCAGCTCTGTGTGGAATATCTGTTCAGACAAAGAGCACTTCTTGCGACTGAACTAACTTAAAGACAAGATGAGGTGATGATACAATTTTGGCAGATAATAATGAAGCAGGATAGAACATTTTCTTCTCCTTATTTTTTAGGTGTTCATCTAAGTCTTACTTTGTTATAAATATCAAAACAAAAAGTTTATTGTTTCATTTGTGCATGTTTGATCAGTCCATACAATTAACGTGTTTTGGCGTCAGTTTATGAAGATTATTATTTCATATTTACTCAAGAACTATAATCACTTTGATGTTAAGGTGAAGATGTTAATTGCCCTAAAAAATAATGCTTTTAGGCATTATACGTATCATGCTTTGTGTCGCATGTTTCAGTAAAGCCTGTAATACCCTTTGCGTAACCCTTGTCCATCCCTTTTCTTATGTTTCCCTCACATGCAGGAAAATGGCCTTGTAAAGTGACAATTCACACAGGTTAAAGCGGCTCACATGAATCCTGACATCGCCTCATAGTCTATAACGTGATCTTGGCAGCTCATCCCAAATGTCATGTTTATCTGATCCATATTAAAGCCCCTTTTGACAATGGAGCAGATGGGACAGCCTTTTGTCTCGATGTGTGTGTGTGTGTGTGTGTGTGTGCGTGTGTGTCAGCGGGCCATGTGACCGTGAGGGGCTGAGGTGGTGATTGTGTGAAGCGGAGCAGAGTGATTGTGCTCTACAGGGAAGCCAGCCTGCTCTCACCACGCCAGACGGACAGCACACTAACAAACAAACAAGTCAAATGCAAATATTAAATCAACCTTTGAAAAATTCTAAATATCTGGCTTTTTATTTACTCATCAGAATATCTATCAATCCAAGTGATACATTGCAGGCATTAACTGAAAAAAGTGCTTGATAAATGAGTCTCTTTCTGTGCTGTGTTGTACTGTTGACATGATTTCCGAAGAACGCCAGCAACAAAGGATGTCATCGTTTAAGTAAATAGAAGGACAATGTCGAAGTTGTTTGTCAGGTTTGTTTTCAGACACATAGTATAGTGTAACTCAAATGATATATACATTTTTAAACACAAGTGTTTTAGTGTTGTTTCTTTACTAAACTAAAGCAACTTGGAAGACAGAAGCTGTTTTCAAGTACAGATTGCTCTCTCTTGGCTCACTACGGTGACAAGTACAAATTTCCAAATTAAAGTTTATGCTTTCACAGTTTCATACTGTTGCTGTCTTTATTTGAACCTTTCTTTCACATTTGGAGAGACCCATCTGCATTGCGGCACTGATTGACAGAGTTTTGAGACACTAACCAGGTCAATCAAACTTTGACAACCTTTTTTCTTGTTCTTTCTAATATTTTAGATTTTTTTATTTAGATTGTTTAAAATACTGTACATTCTTTAGCACGTTTAATGTTTTCATTGTTGTAATGTTTTTGAGACCAATGGGACACCAAGTGCCACAGTGGCATGTTGACATTTTGTCCTGGGACAATCAAACACACTTTTTTGCCCCAGTGTCTGCGTGCACGAAATTAGTGCATTCTTGAGTGTTGTGAACGATGAAAAGACACTATAGAGAGCATTTACCTCTACCATTTACTTGTTTTTTAATTTGACCACAATAAATATGTTCTATTCTTTGCCTTTATTTCATGCTGTTGCTGACCAAAGTGGAGCTCTTTGGAGAAAAAAAAGAAAACCTTGGTTACCCTCAGTAAGGCCAGGTTTCATTCTTGAGCTTATTTATTGCATTGGTTAAAGATACAATATGTAATCTCTGCTATCACAAATGAACATGTCGATAGAGAACGCAATCACATTTTTCCCTTCTATATTTGGAAGGCCATGCTTCATGTGAAAGTTCAGAACCTTCAGGATTCCCTCAGAGACTGCACTATTGATCCATGGTTCAGGGATGTTGAGTTTAGGTACTGACAAATGAAATCTGAATGGAAGTGGTAAAATGTGAAATACAATTTGCTACAAATAAGATTGAATTTAAATGTGTTATCATAGTAGAACAATGCTTTGGGGATCTGAATAAATGTGCAGCGCTACCTACCTTTGAAAAGTGTTTTTGTGTTTGCAAGCACAACAAAAATGTACATTACACACACACACACATGCACAAAGGAGACGTGGTCACGTGATCGAAATGTTTGGGCATAGAGGGAGACAGAATTCAGCTCTAGAAGCAGGTTTGAGCCTGAAGTTGTGTTGAACGTATCAAGTCACAAATTCAGGACTGTCATCAAGTTCAGTTTAGTGGCTTATCTTTGAAATTGAAATGACATTGCAAAGGGAGAGAATGACCAGTACTGCCCGATGTCCTCCTCAGAGATAATGCCTAAAAGAGTAGGCCTATAGTAAACATTAGTCCTTTTTAATCTGAACTTAGTCACTCGATCAGACCTGGAAACTCAGTGTCAGGTCTACAAATACAAAAATAATGAATAGGTGGTAATGGTGATAGGGTGATATTCATTCCAGCTTCATGGTCAATCTTTCGTAAACTATGATATTTCACCAAATCCAGATATAATCAAGTCGTGTCTGTGCTATTATGATTCTTTCACTTACATCTGAGAGGCGCACAGATCCTTAAAACAAAGATAAAAAAGTAAAGCAGAGAGTCTGTCTTTGTGTTGAAGCTGCTATTGTGTCCAGCCCTATATTTACTGTATTTCTACAGACCTATAGTCATACAGCATATGGGGCATAATTCTTTGATATGGCTTCTTTGTGAGTGACACAGCTCACATTAACATGTATGTGGACAGTGGTGGCTCCTGCTGTGTAATCTCTCCTTCAGATTTCCACACTCCTCATCACTGTCAGAAACATTGACATGTCTCACTTCTTACATATGCTGGACTCACTGTAAATCATCATTTGTCACCAGGCTGTCCTCAGTGGTGTGTGCCTAAATGTCCATAGTTCACCACATCCACACTGCTCAGAGTCGGCTCACCATGTACCTGGCGTCCACTCAAACAGCCATTATTAATCAGTAATGCATATTTATGTGGCACAAATTACCAATTGTTACACATAAAATTATCAATGGCGCAGGGTGTTACGCCAGAGAAAACAGTGACCTTTTTAGAGCATGGCAAATAGGCTGAACGCTTGTGTGTGTGACATGATGAGGTTTTGCCTCTTTATTTAGTCATGCCAAATAAGCAACATTAGAGCACTCGCAATTAAAGTATGTCACTTCTTTGACCTCCAACATTCTTGAGGCAGTTGCATTGCTCTGTTCCAAGTCCAATGTGTATATATACCACGCAATTTTAAAAGAGTATGCATGCCAGACAATTTCTCCTTTTGTATGATACGGCTTGCTGCCTCAGTTCCGAAACATGCTCATGATATGCTATTAACATATCGTAGTGTGGAGACCGTGTTGCTCCTTCTTTCTAGTACCTTTGTTTGCTCATATTTTCTGCACATTTCCACCATGCTATTGCCTTTGTTCTTGTATCAACTTCTTTTTCAGTAACAAAATACTGTGTCTGTCTTCTGAATGGTTCATGTTTTCAGGTAGTAATGTCCGCTAGGTCAGCTGGACCGCTATAGTGCCCACTGTTGTTTTACTTCTGTTCATATCAGTAGCACGAACTGAACAATGGAGATAAATGGACAACATAACTTAAATGGAGACGAAATAAATTCAATGGGATCTTAAAGAACCCACAGGCAAAACTAACTCTTTGAGTTTTTAATCGTGGTGCAACATTTGCCTGACCAGCCAGTTCCTACACACTTTAACAGACACTTAACAAACCGTGGAGTCTTGGAGCAAAACTTTGAGGATCAATTTCGTGGGTGGCCTTTCCCAGCGCTGAGTCAACCAATCACAGAAAACAGAAATTCCACCAAAACAGCAATGTTTGCATAAACATGTAGCGCGAGGATTTTTTCAGTCTGAAGCCTCTCAACAGGTTTGCTGCTCAGGTTTTAAGGAATTGATACATTAATGTTCGAATCAGCTACGTTCGCCTTCTTGAATGTTTTGAAATGGGGCTGTTTTGAAACTTCTGACTTTTTAGTGTCACGTGTCAGAATCGCCGTGCTTGATTGGATCGTCTTAACTTTGGGAGATGACTTTATTGGCTAACGGTCAGGTCCCAGGCCCTTCTGCATTCAAACAGAATGTAACAGAATGTAGGAGGGGCTGGCTGGTCAGGCAAGTGTAACATTGTTTCCTCAGGTGAGGTTTTGTTTGTTCTCCTCAGAAAACAGTTTTCAAAATACTGTATCTCAGACTTGTGATGTCATCTGAGTACTTCTACACTTCTGCAGCATTAGCATATCAGCAAGATTAGTTTAATTTCCCTTCTGTGATTTCCTTTGTAGACAAGCTGGAGCTTTAACTCATTTCCTGATGTAGGAATCACAACACTTTTTTGGTTCTGGTGCATCGGATTCCAGATTGGAGATGCTTGAGCATGTCTAACAGATGAAAACATGCAAATGTTTTATCATTTTTGTGCTTTTAGTTGTCTCACCTTCTTATTGGTGCATCTTACCATAAATACACATATCTTCAAGTGCAATTTCTGAGGCAGTGTTGTTAGTCTTTTTGCTTAGTATTAGAGGTTATTTTCATTTATGTTAAAGGTGTATGGAGGATTTTCAAAAATTGTTTGTTGTCAGTCTTGGTCAAAAACAGTTGGATAGATTTGTAACAGCCTTGTACTTGTGCTAAACAAAAAAAGAATTATAAAAATATATAAACTGTGGACATGATGAGGCCAGTAAAACTTGACCAATAGATAAGAGGTATGTTAACCTGTCAAGCAAACCCTCAGTGTTCCTAAGTAACTCATTGGTCCAGTTGCAGTGAAGGGCGTGGCCCTGGGAGAGAAACACAAGTGCATCGTTTGAAAAACAGCAAACAGCTGTTGGATTTGAAAAATATTCCATACAACCTTTAAGTTAAATCATATGATGCTAACTCTAACCCTGCCACATGTGTTATTTGGTTATGTGTCATTGTTTAAAAGTAGTCACTGGGATAGCGTGATGGGAGTTTTAGTAGAAGGATTACATGGATGCACACAGCTGAAACATTATTTATCAACAGCCTAAAATGACAGGGTGCATATTTTTGGACAATGGCATTGATAAGTGTGTAAGTCCTTGTCCAATCAAACAATATTCTGATTTCTATTGACCTTATGGAATTTCTTTAACCCGAAAAAAAAAAAAAAAAACAACTATAATCTTTTAAGCTAGGTAAAATCCACTATACTTCAATGTTTTTCAGAAAGCGCAAATTCAGAATACAACTCACACATTTTTCTTGCAATGCTGAGCAAAAACATTTCTTCTTATATGATTGGAATTGAGTGACTAGATAATAGTGCTGTCAAAATTATTACACAAAAATGTCAGTTATTATTACCTAGATATGAAGTCACTATACAGGGGTTACTTGTTTGTTTCAGCAATGCAAAATATGCTAGATTTCTTTGTGGCATTAAAGTTGATAATAAGTGAGGACCATTGATATAGAAGAAAAAACGTTTGACATAGTGTAAACAAAGGCAAAACACTGTCAGCACAGGGTCAAGTAATTAACGCTAACAATAAAGTCTTCATCAAACATTTATTTGAATACGTACAACAATACATGAGCAGGATGCTTAACCAATGTCATCAGCAAACATCTTAGACAAGGCCAAGCTTATTGAGAAACAAACAAACAAAAACATTATTCAATGTAAAACTTACAATAAAGTGTTTATTTTCTATCTAGCATACCAAGCCAAGAGTATTGTTTTGGTGATGAAGCACTGTTTCAGCGAGATTCAAACGAGAATATGTCCTTGCATTGTGCAGCCTGCTTCTGACCTTAGTTTTGTTTTCATACTTAAAGCTGCTCGGTATTGGCCCAGTCTCAATTGCTGTGAAGGAGCATGCAAAAACTTGTCTATGATTCAAAGAGTTAAATGCTAACAGTAAATTGCTTGCTTCAGTGTGTGATAAATTGTGATCAAGTAATGATATTATGAACAAGTGTTTCCAAAAGACAACCCAGACTCTGATATTATATTTACTATTTTCATAACATTCTTTAAAGTGTGATGTTAAGATAAATGTTATGAGACAATTGGTCTTCTCCTGCAGTACTTCTTAATATGGTGATCAATTCTGGGATTGCTATTAATTTTGTCTTTGCTGCTATGTTCTAGTCCTTTCATTCATTCATTCTTTCATTTTCTACCGCTTAATCCTGTTAGGGGTCACGGGTGACTGGAACCTATGCCAATAACTTTGGGTCTTAGGAGGGGGAACACCCTGGACAGTGGCCAACTCGTCGCAGGGTTAGTCCTATTCAAGTCCTTATTTCTATAAATAATGTCATACTTATTGGACATAAATATATCCAGATATCAGTACCCAGAGTTCTCAGGTTTTGGGAGACCGCATGTGATCTTCATGAAGTCATCACAGTCTACATCCATGATAATGTATGGAGCATAATGAACAGTGAATGGAGTTTCACATTTGTGTATACAGTATGGAGTAACATGCGATAAACATATTTGCTGTTAAGATTGGCAGCTCTCTAGCTAATATAACCTATAGTATAGAACCTAACCTATGGTTAGAAGGCAACACCAGAGTTCTCCTTTCTGGTGTAGTCTGTATATACTCTGCCCTCTTTCCAATATCAAATAATATAGTCAAAGACAAATGAAAATAAAGTTTACCTCATCCACAAAGTGCTATGTTGTTTTCAACAACAAGAATATTTTTCCTCTGGGTTGTGATGTCCCCAAGGTTCTAGTGCTCACAAACTCAAACCATCTGATGCAGTGTCTGTGGAACTGTATCATGTATTTGACTCTAAGTCTGGACTGAGTCAAAGTCCCTGCGAATCAATTAGTTCACATTGTAGAACTAACTATGAAAAAAACACACACATTTTCATACAGCAGGTTCAATGGAAACAGCCAGTGCAATATTAAAGGGGCACTGTGTAAGATTGAGAGGACTTTTAATTATCACATATAGTCCTTTACAACATGAATGCTTAAGAGAGCACTGTTAACCAATCCACATCAATTGTGATTCATTTATACGTATTTGAAATGTTTTATTACGGGCCGGAATGTGGATCATTGACGCTAGATGGCAGCATGCTTAATAGGCAAAATGCATGTGAAAGGCTCCCTCTGGTGTTCAAAAGTGGAAATCACTTTGTTTGTTTTTCTTACACAGTGCCCCTTTAAGCCAGGCTGATATTGCACTTTTCTGATTGGACAAGAATGTCTTAAAGCTTTTTCTATAAAGTTTTGATCCATTTGATACTTGTCTCTTACATTTCTCTCCTTGTCGGTGCATTACTCCAGTCTCCGGAGAAAACAACGGATATACAAAATGTCAAAAAGTAATATAGCACATTTTCACACTTTTTAAAAGTCTTTGTAATAAAAAGAAAAAATGTAAAACCATGAAATTTGGATCCATGTGGTAACATTTTCTTTGGGATTAACCAGTAAATCTTAACCCAAGCCATAGGCTTGCACATTTTAGAAACTTGAAGCCTAAATTTACCCATTAAATCCAACAAAAATGATATCACGTGCCTTCAATCAAAACTGGTTATTTTACATTTTGGCTTTTAGTAACATATTAACACAAAAAAGGTATGAAGCTATTTGTACCTTTTATATCTACATTTTCCGGGACGTGTTGCTCCTCCTGACTAGCAATCCCTACTTTTAAAGCCTATGCTGTCTCAGAATATCTACCTAATATTGCCTTAGCTTAATTAGTATCCACAGCGTTCTACTTAAATGATAAATTATAACGAGTGCTTCAGAAAGTGCTGCTGAAAGTGACAAGAGATAGAAAAGCTTGGAAACACATTGAGGTGAGTTGGGTCAGTTCAGTTTAGGCATATGACTCCTGCCATAGAGACTGAGCACTGAGGGACAGAATAAAAGAGACGACCCATGCGCCATCTGGACACTGCTGGAGAGAGAGTGTGGAGTATGTGTGTGCAAGAACAGGGGCAAATGTACCCTAGAAACAATGCCAGGGCAGCTGAGAGCTCTGACCGACCGGCGACCGTCCAGTCTGTTGGGACCTTCAGAAAGGACATTTAGTTGCATACTGTAATGTGTAAAAATCTTGTGAAGTGTGAAAAAATGTTATAGCTTCTGACCAAAATGATTTGATTTGAGCTTGGACAAAGCAAATACTGTTGTGTGTAATGTCTTTATTGTTTGGTCATAATGATTTAGTTCCCTGTTGCCATTTTCAAACAGGTATGTACAAAATGCAAATAATGTAAGGCTGAGCATGACAGAAGTAAATATCCATAGGTAAACAGATACAGTCTCTCCATCATCCAAAGCATCCATCCAGAAAGAGCAGCACTTAAATCAGATTGGTGGATTTGAGTTCACGTGGAGATAGTGGCGTTATGCTTCACAGAACATTATATTGTCTGGCATATGGCTTTGCTCTTCTCCTCTGTCCAGCACACAGAGCCAAACATGGGATCCCCAAAATGGAGCCCAGTTTCCATCCAATCTTGTTGTCTTGAATGTGAGGTTAGTGAAACTGGAATGGACTCTACTCACAGGGTCAACGACGAGGGCTTCTCTGTTATTTGAATATTTACAGTAATTTGATGAAACTTTTTGACCAAATGTAGACTTAAATGAAATATGTTTTTATCATTTAGATAATATGCCAGGTGTATCTTTTCTTTTCTTTTCAGCACAGTTTAAATGTGGTGTTAATGTTGAGTATCTATTGGACCTTTGCTGCAAGTTGTTCAAGGAGCTACAAAACAGTAGTTAAGCAGAAGCTTTAGTTGGACAGAACTGACCTAAGCACTTAAAGCAAACCATTTATTATTATTTTAAGCATCACAGCAAAATAAGAAAAAAAAAAAAGCACAAATATTTTTATTACATTGGGAAGATTTTCATAGTGCACCAAAAAAGGAGTGAGTAATTTGGGAATGAATCCTGTACATTTGTAATATAAATGCGTTTTCTAAATTTTCCAACAATGCTGGAAGCTTATGTGTGTGATGCAACAATACATTTGCACCTATCTGCTGTATAATAGTGAATGCTCACCTTGCAGATGAGCAGTTGTCCTTGTTTTGAAACAAGAACGATCCATGTAAAGCTCTGAAGACAAACATTCTCTTTTGTGTACTGCTGAAGGACACTCCTGTAGTGCCATGACAGACCCTCTGTATCAAAGCCGAAACATCTGAAACCTTTAACAATCTAGCTGGAGTAAAGCCATTGTTACTGTGGCGAGCTGCTCCCATACGGTCAGCCTGCACACACTCACCTACACACACATTTGTAGTGGAGTGGTGGGAGAATATCATCTGTCACCCAGGGCTCGGGCAGAGGGGCAACAGATTGTCCTCGCAGAGCACCTTCAGGTCTCACTGCTCCAGACTGACTCAACCACACACGGTACGCTCATTGTTGATGTATTAGACTATCACAAAGTTAAAAACATGCAAAGTTATAGGCAAGTGTGAAGAGTGATAAATTACTCACAAAAACATTACATTTATTTTGATCTTAAAAAGGGATTAGTTTAAATTTTTCATCCATTTAAGCTTTTAAATAAAAATGTCCCAAATGTTCACATTATGATCAGAATTTACATTGCCTGCTTTGATACTGATCTATATAAAATGCCAAAGGAAGGTCAAACGGCTACATTGTGAGTAATAGTAAATTGTATATTGTCTCTATTTATATAGCGCTTTTCCACCTTACAAGGCACTCAAAGCGCTTTACAGTCAGGGATCCACTCCCCAGTGTTCGCAGACACTGAGGCAATGTGGGTTAAACGTCTTGCCCAAGGACACAACGACATCTACTCTTGTCGTCCCACTGTGGCACCTGGTGTTCCAGCGATCACCCATCCAAGTACTAACCAAGCCCTTTCTTGCTTAGCTTCTGAGATCTGACAAGATCAGGCTTTGACAAGCAGGTATGACCAATTAGAATGTGTAAAGCAGTAAACAGGTGGTCAAAATGCAAAAATACAAGGTGAAGGTCATGAGTGCAAACAAGAAAAGCACTGTGAACTACAATTAAGAAGATTTTTTTAAACTTTTATTATTTTTTTAATTCTGGAAATTCTGAGTTCTGGAGGAAACAAGACAAGAATAATGTCATAACATTTTCAGATCAATGTCATAATGTCTGTAAAAATAAAGTGTAAAAATGACCAGAAATAGTGGAAGTATGAAAGCTTTAGGGACTGTCACCAATCCCAGTAAGAGTGACACAATGTAGCAGTTCACTTTTGCTGCTAGGACACATACCTTTGACTTTGGGCTTTATGCGGCGAACACTCTGGACAGTGGCCTACTCATTGCAGGGTTAACGCATTCAAGTTTCTGAAGGTGAGAGGAAGCCGGAGTACCCCGAGACAACCCACAGAAACACGAGGACAATATGCAAACTCCATGAACAGATGGTTCATATGGTCTGACCCCTAATTCAAACTTTCAATCTTCTTTTTGGGAAGCCAGAGCTCTAACTACTCTGGTAACATGCACCTTGCAATCAGAATTGTTTTTCCAAAAGTAATTTACATTTATGTTTGCAACACAAATCTGCAACATAAATGGCAATGATTAGGAGATGTAGCAGATAGCTGAGGCCGCAAGTTAGAGATAAAAAAACTTTAAAGAACTATGGTTTAAAAGACAAAACCGATGACTAGAATACAAGCAAAACATCATATTGTTTAACCTTCACTTTGATAACCTAGTGTCTATATCTGAAAGAAGATACTGCACTTTGTAATAGCTGTTGAATTAGCTCCACTGAAAACACAATGTACACTTGATATTGTTGGCTTTGTTTAGCGCAGAGAAAATGGCATTAGACAGTGAGGAGTGAAAGTGTTTGACACGGACACAGGCTAAGCTCACTGTTATGGCACAAGATTAAGCATGTTTGTACACATCAAATAGGGGAAACACTACTTGAGGCAAACAACAAAGACTCGTACATCAATGGCTCTGTGTGGCTATATGATATGGCACAGCGCAGAGATCAAAACAGCCAGCGTGACGTACTTAACCGACACAAAACAGCCACATCAATTAAACATCAGAGCCTGCATTCTATAGACCCGATTATCAGTTTCTTTTTTACTATCAAAGTGCAGCTCGCTAAACGCCAGGCCTTTAAAGATCATCATCCATAAACATTACCTGTTACCTTTGTTCCTTGCTCACAGAGTCAGACAATTGAGCCTTCATCTGATTGCTCCTCTTCCTCGTGAGCTGCTGAGCTTTGACTGGAATGTGCGTGTTAAAGGAGTACACTTTCACTTTGTCGTACATTTCTGAAAATCAACAAAAGTTCCCACAGCTTTCTGAAGTGCGTCTGGTCCTGCTCAGGGTGAAGTCCTTAATGTCCTTAATGTGAATGTACTTTATTGATTTTTTTTAATTGTTTCTGTTTTACTGCTTATTTTGGTTCAGGGATGTGGAGCGTTTCTTTGTATCTATGGGTCCTCTGCAAAGAATTTGTAGAATTCAAACAGAAATAATAACTTTTTTATATTTTTTTGCTTTATGCATGTCTTTAAAAATGTTCATTATTCATATACTCTCAAGGTTCGATTGAGAATTTACGGACAAGACAAACAAAACAAAAAGAATTTTAGCTTAAACTCATAGTGTTATGAGAATAAAGTCAAAGTTTTAAAGTATTTCATTTCTCAAAAAAATGTAAAATAAATAAATAAAAATGTTATTCTTTGTTAAATAAAGTCAAAGCCATGCATAAAAAGTCACACATTAAAAATTACAATCTTCTTTTTATGAGAAAACATGATAATATGAAAAAAGCCTCAAGGTTTTAGGAAATGCCTTTAGTGCCTTTGTAAGTGATACAGAATAACAGTTCACATTGGCTGCCATGTCAGGAGGCAGAAGAAGGAACTTGGTTGAGTATTAAACAAAAATTTAACACAGTAAATGATGCAATTTAGGTTGTGGGAAAATTTAAAAACACATGGTAACACCTTTCCGCTGTGAAAGCTACACTTTTCCTGTAATCATTGATTTCTTGGGGATAACAGTCCTGTGCTGCTGAACTGGCGTGACCTCGAGAGTGCCTGGTCAGAACTGGGTCTCTAGAATCACTTAAGTCCCGAATGACGGTCAGCGCCAGTGTTATGTGTCATCGTGTTTTTTTGGCTTATGCCTTGACATGTCTGAAATGTCCGTGCGGGACAGATGAGCAATAAAGAGGTGGCAGATCATTTTAAATACGTAAAATGGTTCCACAAGTCAAGAATGTTTTTTGAACGATAGATGCCAAACCTCCACTTGCTTATAGAGTAGTCTGTAATACCCTGCTGCTAAAGATTTTTGTAATCATATACAAAGTTTGAAGTTGAAAAGCGCATAGAACGGTGTGTGAATGAACATTACAGATGTGTTTCCATGACAATAAGTTCAACATTGTAAATTGTGTTATTGTGTGCTTTTTACGTAAACATTTGACAAAAGTCAATTCTTCTGAATTACTGATCATAGCCAAAGTGAACTATTATAAACCATGATATACATAAAAAAACAAACAAACAACAAAAAAACAAACATTTTTTTTTAATGTACAGTTTTGCTTAGCATAATACAGTAATGATCCTCCTAATTAAAGCTGCAGTGACTCGTTGATGTAATCGATTACGTCAATTAGGAAAACACGTCGTCTTTTGAGCCTTGTCTTTAAATATTGTCTCCGCTTTAATTGATACAAGCACTCTGAACATTCGCACTGTATTTCCACACAAAGTGCATCAGTGAATGTGAAAAACACTCTCTAGATCAGACCTAGGCAAACTGCACAAACAAAGCACCAAGGACTGACACTATTTTGGGCCGCATTGGAGTTTTTTTTCTAACATTTTACAATATAGGGGACAAGAATTCATATTTTCATAGTGAATTCAGGTTATATTCATGCATTAGTTCACCATGAATCATCAAGGACTATCATGAATTCACCATGAATTATTATGAATTCAAGTGGTTTCATGAATGAATTCATTCGTGACTTTCACCAATAATTTATCTAATGAACTAACATGAAATTATGTTAGTTAAACATGACTTTTTATACCTGCTATGAATACAAGGAAGTCACATGTTCTAATGGTATTTGAGCCAAAAATAGTAATTCAACATGACTTTTGAAAGTTCTGCATGAACATCATGAGTCATCATGAATTGTCTACCCCAAAGATTCAAACAAAACATAATCTAGCCTTTTAGTAAAACTTAGTTGTGAAGAACATATAATGAATTCATGATGAACTCATCATTATTTATTCCATTGTGCTGCTAAAATGTTTCCAGTGACAGAACAAAGTCATTCAACAGTGGTACAATTTTTGAGTCGATCTGTGGTGTGTTCCATAAAGAGGATAGTGATTTGTAATAATTTTGACAAATTCAGGAAAAGTGATAACATCTTCATGAAGACAAGCTTTGTTCTGTCGCTGAAAAAAGTTCAAATGCCACAGAAATGTTGTTCCTACCTATTAGTATTATTTATACAAAGTGTGCCGTTTCTGATTCTAACCAATGGCACTATAAACAAAACATTTTTTCTTAAAAACCAAAAACAGAAGATCAAATGCAGCACAAAGAAGTAATGATGAGTTCATTATGAGTTCATCATGAGTTTACCATGAGTTATTCACAACTAAGTTCTACCAAAAGGCTAGATTATGTTTTGTTTGAGTCTTTGGTGAAGGAAATTCATGATGACTCAAGATGCTCATGCATGACTTTCAAAAGTCATGATTTTTGGTTAAAAAATCATTAGAACATGCACATTACTTGGATTCAAAATAGGTTTAAAAGTCATGGTTAACCAACATGATTTCATGTTAGTTCATTAGATGTAATATTGGAGGAATTCATGAATGAATTCATTCATGAAACCACTTAAATGCATCATAAATCATGGTGAATTTATTATATCAAATCAAATTTTATTTATGAAGCGCTTTTCATACATATATAGTTCTTGATGACTTGTGGTGAAATAATGCATGAATACATCATGAATTCACCATGAATTCATGCATAAATTCCCCATAAACATATCATGAATTCATGATGATAGTCTAGGACTTCTCTCTTCTTAATGCAAAATGTCACTTTTTAAAGCTTTATGATTGGCTGCATTGCCTTAACAGGACCTATAAAACAGTTATTATCTCAAAAGCACAAACAAAACTTTTTGCAACACAAAGCAGCACAAACGATTGACAATTTTTGTAGATGTGTGTTTCATGGGGGAACAACTTCATATAGTCACATCACCACGAATGTCTGTGCACACAATGCCATAGACTGTATGCTCTTGTCCTATCATCATTAGCTACACATGTCTATCAGCTGTTAAACACATCAGGACCTGTAAATGAGGATGGTGCTATGTATTACAGTCTGTTACTGTAAGCCCTGTCATTTGCATTTATTATACATTTTGTATCTTATTTGTATTCAATGCTCATATTAATGTTGTTGTTTTGGCAGTACATTATGACATATGATCTATTTGTATGACATAAAAACACAATATCCTCCAAAATCCATAAACAATAAATTAGCTAGCCTAATAATAAAAAAGAATAGTCAAAAGATCAATCGAAAAAATCATGAATAAATGAATGAATGGTTTATTTATAAAGCACATTTACACAGACAAATGTCTTTCAAAGTGCTCCACACAGCAAAACCCCCCACACTCAGCAGCCACGGGGCAGCTCAGCAGAACCGATTTGCCTAAACACCTGGAGCCTCAACCTCCAACCAACACCAAGCGTTCCCTGACCTGCATGTTAATGGTTTAAGGGGAAACTAGTCTACTAAAAAGAAAAAAAGCTCACTATTAAACCTCTATATGGCAACAAATGCTTTGATGAAATTAAAAGAAACATCAACTCTGTGGACAATATCTGCTAACTTTACATCTTTATGGGGCTTATCACACATGAAATAAAGAGCATCAGACAGAAGCAGCTCTTGGTAGCATTATTATTCTAATAATCCCCTACCCCCTCCACAGGCACACACACACTCAAACCTACACTGCACGCCTGGGTTATGGCCAATTAGGCCTATTAGCAACAACAAAACACAGGGAAGCACAACAAAACGCGGTCAGCAGGCAGGCAGGTAGTTAACGGTGGGAGGAATTGTTATGTCTCGCATCGACAGGAACAAAGAAAGGGCTCTCCAGAGTACTGCCCAAAGAATTCATACCTCCCGGAGATCTCTATTCTACAATTAAACTCTTTACTGCAATTTCCCGTTTGAGGTCTGTCTCATGAGAATCCCCACAATGCACTGCAGTGAGTTTTACACCTGCAAACGGCCCTGTTATGTAATTAACCAACTTTGAGACAATTGCTTGGAAGGAGTGGGAAGTACCTACTAAAAAGCATTTAGTCTGAATTGGTAGTTGAGCCATTTGAATAAATTAGCGCAGTGAAACGTAATTGGACGTGTCGAGTTTATAGGTAAAGCAATGAGGGGTGTAAAATTAGTTAGCAGTAGTTGATAAGCAATTTTTTTTCCTTGTAGCTTATGCAATGCACAATATGGTATTAACCACTTTTTCTATTAAGCCATTATTCTTGTTATTCTAAGCAAAATCACGTCTGTATTTCAATAAATTTTGTATATTTCAGACAGAGCATTCACAAACATCGCAGATTCACCAACTAGTGAAGCAACAGTACACCTTTAATGTTAATCATCTAGTAGTAAATGAAAGCAAACCAAGAATTGTATTCAATTAAACAAGTCAAGATGATTACATGTCAGTGTTGCACTTAGCCGTATAATTTCTAGAAAAAGTCTTCAGTGACCTCGTATTGTCAATAATACAGAGCTCAAAGGCAGTGTGTAGGCAGGCAGCATCAAAAGTCAGTTCTATTCATCTATGTGTGTGAAAACATCCTTCACTATATGGTTTGATACGTTTTGCCTTGTTCCACAAATACCATCCACATTCCTCTCCTGAACAATTACAGCAATCACAAATCCCTCAAAGATTATGTCCCAAACAATGCTGCGCTGCTGTTGTCTTCTCTCTCATTTCCTGCTTCCTTCCCCTCTGTCTTTATTATCGTCAGTCCCTTAAGTCCCCCATACTCCACACTGTAGATTAAACGCTCCGTGCTTTGTGTAAAATCCATTAACTCAACATGCCGATACACGGGCACATTGTGTGGACGTCACGTTGAGGAGAACAGAGATGCAATCAAATGGACTGAAGACGTAGGGTTTGGGGGAGGCAGCAGTGAGTAGGCAGGGAGCTAAACTCAAAGTGACATCCCATATTTGACTTTTCACTTCCCATTTGGTTGACACGTCCAGGATAAGTGGAGGAAAAATTACTGCTCTCATTCTGTTAGACAAAGGCCCGTGTGCCACTGAATGTTTTGTTTCAGGACACTCAATTAAATAGAGCCGTCTGATGATGCGTCTGTGGAAGTTTTAATGCAGCAACAAGCAGTGATTTGAATTTAAAGTGTTGAGAAGAATTTGGTTGTCACGTTAGTGTTGAATGAATGAATGAATGAATGAATGAAAGAAAGAAAGAAAGAAAGAAAGTTAAGTTAAATAATGTTAAATAATGGCCTACAAATGGGATTTGGATTGTTATGTAGTTGGGGTTCCAAGGCCACTTCTTTGTACATTCTCCTCATATACAAGTATGCATTCAAGATTTGGCCTCCCGCTTCACTTTTGGTAAACCTAAGTTGGGATAAATGTGGCATAAGTTGATCTAATCTATTTTATTATTTATATTATTGATTAAATGGACAGTGTCAAGTTCTGTTGTGTCACATTTATTAACTTAGCTTAGATCTAAGCACAGCCTATGGTTTGTGAGTAAGCCAAGATAAGCAAGATTGTGAGTAAGCCAAAGATGTGACCCGATCAACAACAAACATGTAAGAATGCATTGTGCTAAAGTAGTTTTTTCTCTCAACTAGAGGGTTAATATTAGAATTGGGAAGAATGGACCTTCAGCCACCACAAACAAACAAACAAACAAACTAACTAACTAACTAACTAACTAACTAACTAACTAATTAACTAACTAACTAACTAACTTTCAAAGGAGAATCATGCGGACAGTGCACATTCTTTAACCTGTGGAACACTCTTGATTAATTTCTTTCTTTGCTATAGTCAATATATTGTCAGTTATCAAAGCTCACTAATTTTTACAAATATAATTTATGTAGTTACATTAAACAAATTGAAAATTAAGATCCAGTACAAAATGAGAAAGTGGATTTCATATTTATAATAACAAATGTATTTGTGTATTTTTAAAGCAGTAAAATCAGTATGGAAAAAAAAAAAAAACAAAAAGACAAACATAAAAACAACTCCACAACACAATTCCACAATGCATTTCCCCATCTTTAGTTGAAATGTCCCTGATCTTTAAAGTAGTGGAGGTTGTAACGTGAAAAAGCACAGATTGTGGGGTAAAATCCATTGGAGTTTTGCTTAGTGCACTCTGAGTTCTCTCACTATATCACTACAGGTAAGCGACACCCATCTTTACAGTCTTTACAGTGTGTTCATCTCTCTCCTCCAATCTTTCTTCATGTGTTTATTTGTGTATTTGTGTATGTGTGTGTAGTTTGGCCCTGGGGTTACACGGGCAGCTTGGTGATGCTGCAGATGGACAACATATGACATGTGACTGTCTGAGGGAGAGTGTGTGTGTGTCAGTCCATCTGGGCCCCCCTCCGATCGGCCGGGGCTCCCTCTGCTCTCCAAGGCCCCACTGGAGAGAGGCGGGACAGTGAGCATACTCCTTCTTTACACAACACAGTCATTTAGTGGATCATCAAATAGTAATGAATGAAAAATAGTACATTACACTAGAAAGTAAAATGAAGTTCTAAACCATAATGTTCTGCTTATCCTGTAACCCTATTTTTGATCTATTATAAATACAGAACAATTTAGAAGAGAGACTAGATTTCTTATTTTCCAGCGGTTGGACCAAGTCATTGTCAAGTCTCAAATCTTTGACCTCAAGTTGGATCAAGCCCTAAATCAGTGCACCATGTTCAAGTTGAATTCAATACTCTGCTTTTTATTTCAAGTCTTTATATCTAATTACTGATTGTATATTGTATTTGTACAATATTCATTCATTAATTTTATATTTTAAAAGCAGATTTCTCATCACAATTACAAAAATTTCAGAACAAGCATCAAGTCATGTAAAGTCACAGAACTCCACCTTCGTGTCAATTCCAAGTCACAACACATATTTAAGGCCTATGTGTCCCTTTAAGACTATTAACTACAACTACAAATATGAATCTTTCAGTCTTTCAAAAGCACACACGATGCACTACCTTCTCCTTAGATGCATCTTCCATACTGTAGATAATTAGAGGCATGTCTTTGAGTCTACTTCACATGTGATTGCATGTTGTGCATACTGTAGCAGTGTTTGAAGTTTAATTGGGTTATTTTTGTGTGGGGTCCAAAAAATTCCCTTTTTGTTGGCTCTGTCTGCTCTGAGTTGGGCCAAAAGCATGGGTTTAAGCAGCACAAAGGCTCGACCCTGCATGTACGCCGGACGCTGTGTGCCTCTGACATTGTCCATTGTTTCCTCGTGAGGTTTGTCATTTTCTCTCGGTCAGGAGATCCAGGTCCATGGCTATTTTGCACGCTTGGCCAGAAACGTGCCGCGACGAGGGGAAAGGCTTTGGGATTTGGAAGGACAGAGCGATGGGAGGAATGGTGTGTGTAGTTGGGATGAGAGGAAGGCTGCAGGGAGCGGGGTGGGCAGTTTGTTCCTGTTCCATGTGCGGGACAGAGGCCAGGGCAGGACAGAGAGGAGGGGAGACGAAGAGAAGAGGGAAGAGAGGCATGGGGGGTCACGAAGAGGAAGGGAGAGAGTGATGAGAGGTAGAAGAGAGAGAGAGATTCTTTCATTCAATGAATATAGCCTGTATTCTATTATTAATAACAGCAGAAAAATAAAACAACATAAGCTTAAAAAATGAATAAAAACCCTGACAAAACAGTTACAATCAAATGTCATATAGGGGACTAGGACTACAAATTAGCTTTGAGCTATATGGCATCGGTTGCACTTAGCAGGGCAACAATATTTTAATGTTCTGCTCCTCTCAAATAAGCTAACAAATAAATAATAAACAAATCAATTAGGGCAATTTTGTTCTTCTCAAATCTGAATGCAATCCCAGCAATTAGAATCTTGCTTTGGGTTAATTGCCCAGCTCTATTTAAAAACATTGCATTAATCAACTAACCAATCAAAGGTTATGCCATTGTATTCCTAGATGAAGAACACACTATCGTAAAGGAGTCCTATTATGTAAAATGTATTATTTAAAGATTTTAACCTTGTTATAATGGCATCCCTTCATTATTAGCTTACTCAACGTTATGTTTGAATTGATATCTGCTTGACTGAGTAATCTTGTATTGTTCAGCTGCAGCTCAAGTGCTCAGGAAATCTCTGTTCTCACCTACCACCTATCCCCTCCCACTTGTCTGTATTTACTTATAATTCACAAGATTAAAACTCAAAGTGAAGCATACATGTTTCAAAACTGTCCCATAGTCACTTTCCAACAATAAAAATATGTTATTTAAAATCTGTTGCTTCTTACAATTACATTTTACAATGAAGAGGCGGAGCTTTGCAATTCTGCCGTTTTGAACAGGAAGTCAAAAGAGCGGTTTGTATTTTCAAGCCATTTAGATCAATTTTGTGTTTTACAAAGAACAAAATGTAAATTACTGATTTGCATGTGTTGTAGTTTCTTACTAAATAGTTGGAAAAACACAATAGGTGTCCCGCCAAGTTAAGCTTAACAAGGAATATACAGTTGTGTCTACTTCTCACTCTTTTTTCTAACAAACACTGCCATTTCACCTTTTCCTCTAATTTGTCATCAATTAGTCTCATTGCCTTTTCACGTGTCACACTTTTGTGCCCCTCTTCTCTCCCGCTTCTTTGCCCTATGCATGCCTGTGTAATTTCACCACTTATAATTTTTTTCCCATCAAAACCCTGTCCTGACCGTGCCTCCCAAACCTCCTCTTTCTGTCACTATCAGGTGTTGGCCTACTTGATATTCATGGCTCAGATTATTTGGAAAGAGTGCGATGGGTGTACTGTTATGGCAGGGGGTGTACATGAAGCTGCATTAGCATATCAAAGACATGCTAGGCTTTTCTGTCCTAATGGTAATTACACTGCCCACAATTGGCGCTCACTGCTTGGATCACAACAAGGGGAGGAAAAAAATAAAATAAAAAAATAGAAATGGCAGGAGGGGTATTAAAGAGAAGCAGTGGGGGTTACAATTGGCTGGGGCTTTCAGGTTATGTTAATACCGCTCATCTATTTAATTAGGGCCTGGCGTGAGGCTTTGTTTACTGTTGACGTGGCCCTCATTTTACACACAGAAAAAGGAGAGCAGACAAACTGTTATGGGGATTTGGTGGGGTCCGGAGGGTGGTGGGACTGTTCAAGTGAGGTGTTACTGTCCCTCTCAAAGCTCTAATGGGCCACGCTTATGCATGAAATCTTGACTGTCACTGCATGCATTGAGTATTATGAACCATGTCTTGGAAAAACTTCAGCAATTTCTCTAATTACACAATTGCTCATCCATTCTCTACAGCCTTTGCTCTCAAATCATATTGAAAGAGGAAGCAAAACATCATAAACCGTAACATCATAGTCAAGCTGCAGAAATGAAACAACTCATTCATCGAATCACTAATACAATTTGCTGAGGGGATTTCTAGTACACTTTATGCGTATAACAACAGCCTTCTCCATGCAAATATTCTTCACACATATAAGGCACCATAGACCCATTCAGAGCCTACGACATTAAGAAGCTCTGCGCGCATATCGGCAAACACCGCACAGTTTCCCATTACTTTGCATGCAAAAGGAGAACAGTGTACGAAAAACACTAAACAGTTTTGTAAACTAAACAATGACTTCTAACAACTGGCTCACACTGCCTCCTGTCCAGATCCAGGAAAATATTCCTTCCAACGGAAAAGATCTGGATGACCGGAGCAGCGCCGCACCGCTCGCCGGACCGAACTGATTGCTGCGTGAGAACCTCTCATTACTTTTCAAGAAATGGAAATCCTCCGAACGCCGGACAAGGTTTGACCTCTGTTCATGTGTTTCATAGGTTTGTATCAGTTGACACTCTTTAGATCATTCAACCTGGGATTTGTGGTGGGGCTAATTAGCTAGCCACTAAAAAGGGGCAGTTAATGCTAACAACTAACAAAACAGATAACCTACAGTGGATCACCCCAGAGTCATGGAAGTATATGCCCGTGGAGTCCTTATGCAAGAAGATTTTGTAGAAATCAGCACAAAATAATGCCACACGGGTGTAGTTTGCTGTGAGCTTGTAGTTCTTCACTTTGTTGATAAATAATAAACACAAATTACACAAAACTTTGTATCAGTTTTGAGGTAGTTCACCTCCTGTACTTTTCTGCAAATCACATAGTCATACTCATCAAGGGATTTGTATGCTCATAGCCTGCCAATGACGTCTACTTACGTCATAGACCTTTTATTATATGCAGCAGTATCGGGCTCTCTGATGCACGTGTTGCTGTGTTATCAGCTGCTTCTGGAGGCTTGCTTTCTTTTCAAACAGATTGGTCTAAAAACAATGTTGAGTAAGTCTAGAGCTGATATTTGATCTTTAAAATGAAGAAAAGACAATTCTACTGGACGGACTCTGAGGAGAACAGCACATGCAGCTTGTCACGAGAGAAAAAAAACTAAACTTTCTCTTCTGTGAGCGATGCAAAAGTGGTGAGAGTAAGTAAAACTAATGTATTTCTTCATGATTGGAGGGTTAAATACAATCTAGGCTGAATATATATACGTAATCTGCGCCGGAAACTGGAAATCTGCTATGCGCGTCTCGTCTGTAACACAGCTTTTGTTGGTTTAAAGATGAAAAAGACACTCGTTGTGTTAATTATGTAAACCCTGTATCTGTATCCTAAAGACATTATTTCATTGTAGTAGCTAAGATTCTTGGACTATAAAGTAGAGCAAGGAAAAAAAAAAAAAAAGAAAGAAATAATTGTGAATAATGACATAACAGTTCATTACAGTCACAACTCTAGAATGTTATATGTGATACTGTAATAAAATTTTGTCTAGTATTCTCTTGCTTATTCGAGACGACTGTGAAGTTTCAAATTCCTTGATCTGATCAAACCCTGGGAACGTGCACCCCACTGACTCTTCTACCTTGTGTTCTGATCATCTAATGACAAGAGCCTTTGACCAAACTAAAGCACTAAGCAGATTACAGTAAATGACCGACCTATGGCCTGTAATAGGAACATGTAGCATGCTATAAACAAACAGGGAACAACAGCAGACTCACTGCAATGACTACAAAGATTTCACCGAACTCTAAATTGATTTCTGAAATTCATTAAGACATTTGGACTTCTCAAGGCCTCCCTTTAAATCAAAGCGTTGTTCATTCCTCTGTAGGCACAAGTCATAAGGTACTTTCAAACTGAGATTTAGACTTGTTTGACTTAACTTTATCAACAAAACAACTTCTCTGCTCAGGTCTATGTCCTATTCAGACTGCAGTGGGACAAGAAAATGCTCGTTCATTGTGAGCTTTGGAAAGTAACGGAAAAACAAATAGGTGACTTGAATAAAGCTTTATGAAATAAAATCTTTTTTGATGATTCAAAATACAAGAGAACAAGATAACTGCTCATAAAATTTTATTTTACAATAAATGCCCTCATAATGCTGAAATTCTAGTTTTAATTTTTATGGCATTTAATTTTTATTACACAATGCACCATGGCTGTACAAATGGCATTGTAATTATTTTAAGAATGTAATTGATGGAGGATTTCTTTACATGAACAATTAGGGGACATTAGAATTCCCAACATTCAAACAATCATGATTTCAAAAGGATATCAATTTTTTGAGCAGTCATTGTATGTCACTGTGTTGTTCTGCCTCATGGATAGGTGAAACAGTTTATAATATAATGTGTGTAAAGTGCATTGAGTAGAACCATGTGATGCCCAGACATTGACCTAAGGAACAGAGAAAAGAATTCTTTGCTCTTTGGTCACATAAAACTGACATGTTGCACTGACTAATCTGCTCTGTAACGGTCTCTAATCTGTATCTGGATTGTCCAGCTCTTCTCACATTGTGAACATAACATTTACAGTACTTAAGACATTTCCAAAACAACTCAAAAGGATAAAATACTTGACTAGAAAGGAGACTGTACATTGATCATGCAGCAAGGGCTAAGTTGTTAGGATAGAACAACGTTTTTGAGATTATTTAGTTATTTTGTAGACATTTACACTTGTCCCATAATAAGTAAAAACACGTTTTAAGACACGTTTGCCATATTTCTGTTGACTTGTGACTGGGCAGTAGACCCTCCCACATGGTACCATTTGCCATATATATATACATACTGTACAAGCACAAAGTGCTTTACAGTGCATTAAAACAATCGCACATGTTTTCCGGCAGACTGTTTCATTGATGCGGACTGTAAAACTGAAAATACACATCACCATGAGTGTGTGTCCTGACTTTAGGAATGACTAGGTGCTTGCTGATGGAAGAACGGAGGATCCGCGAGGGTTCATCGGATAAGGTGGTAAAAATCTTTTTTTGTGTGTGTGATGTTTTTAATGTGTGGAACAAGAGTCAGCTCAGAGTTGAAAATAACGCCCAGGTTTCTTACTTGTCATGACGGAATACAAGTTTCTCCCTCTGGGTCTCAGGATGGATGACTAAAACCTCAGTTTTGTCCTGGTTAAGCTGGACAAAGTTTTTCTGCCATTGATGTCTACTTGATATACTCCAAAGTCAGGGGTGGTCTAGTTGTCCTCCCCAGAAGATTAAAAAAAAAAAAAAAAAAAAAAAAAAAATCATCTAAATGTATGCATTTTAATGCTATTTTTGAAGATAAGCTCTTTTTTTGTAGCTGATAAATTTATATATAAAACTTTGGCCTAAGTTGTGTATGATTTTCTATTATTTAGGTGAACTGATTCACATTTTATATTTTTGATCTTAATAACTTATTTTTATAATCATCAGTGCATTATAACATAACTTTATAAAAACTGTAATGAGGTAAGAATATTAATAAATTATAGAATGAAGATATTTTACATTGGTTTTGTCATGGACGCATTTGTAGAGTAAGAAATTACAATACAAACAAAAAATAGGCATATATTGAGCTTAAACTCTCTCTTCACTTCAGAGTCAGAGTCCCACAGTTTGATAATCTTTGGTATAAACCAACTTTAGATGCCTTTGAATGTGTCAAACTACAACTTTGAATGTGGGACATTCAGGAGTTAGCTTGACCAGATGTTTCTGGAGTTCAGCAGTACATTGTTCGCCCTCATCACTGATGCTGTGTATTGGGACAAGAGTGTGAGCAAAGAAGAAAAAGGTGTGAAACATAGAGCATTGAGGTGAGCTCTGCTCTATCGTCTAATCTGAGCAGGATTTAATACTTTTTTTTTTTAATCAATATGCATAAAAAAAACAAAGCGTAAAATAACCACACATTGCAACATTTTCTTTGGGTTTAAGTGGTAAATCTTGACCTACCCCAAGCCCATCTTGGTAACTTGAAGCCTAGACTTACTAGTTAAATCCAAAGAAAATGTGTCTTTAAATCTTTTACATTTTGACTTTTTGTAACATACTGACATTAAAAAAACATAAAAACCTGCTTATTGTACATTTTTGACATTTTGTTAAATATCGTTGTTTTCTTCGGAGACTGTGTTGTCAAAATGACTAGACACCCAACACGTTTTTTTCCGTAGTTTCTTCTATTATTCTGTAGTTTCTTCTTCTGTAGAAGAAACTACAGAATAATAGATTTGTTAAAGGGAGAGCAAACAAAATGGTTTGTGAGTAACCTTAACAATCACTCATGTTGCAAGCAAGCTTTAAACCCAATCTGGGCACATATCAGCACCTCTGCTAATAAAGTTGCCATACGGCCAGTCAAACCATCCTGTGATCTGCTCCTAACTAGTTTTAGATAAAAGTCTCAAAGTCTGATGTGCTTGTAAAGGAGTCACGAGGGAAGGAGGACACGTGGGAGGAGTAGGTAAGACACCACAGGGATAGAGAATGCGATTGGAGCAGAGGGTGCTCTGTTGAAACAAGGGAGGTGATTTGGAATAGAGGAGATATCCCAGTGAGTGCACGCGAAGGAGGTGATGCTTATTGTCCACACTTTGAACACAGGAGTAGAATAGACTCCGAGCAGATCTGAACTAAAACTAACACGG
This sequence comes from Mugilogobius chulae, assembly GCA_038363315.1. Taxonomy (NCBI): domain Eukaryota; kingdom Metazoa; phylum Chordata; class Actinopteri; order Gobiiformes; family Gobiidae; genus Mugilogobius; species Mugilogobius chulae. The sequence continues at coordinate 32,981,713 of CM076407.1, read as the reverse complement.
TAATGAATTTGGAAATGTAACCAAGTACTGTAATTTCCGCACTATTGAGCGCACCTGAATATAAGCCGCATCAACTAGATTTAAAGAAGAAAAATTATAAAGTATATATATAAGTCGCACTTATTGGTAAATCAATAAGAATCTATAATTTTGGGCATTGTTGTATAAGCCGCAGGGTTCAAACAGTAAAAAAAAGTAGCGGCTTATAGTCCAGAAATTACAGTACTAGATGTGCCTAAAAGAGTACATTTACATATTACATCCCATCACTGTTCCTAACAGATGATCATTAAGTGTCATGTTTATCTGAAACAGAACAAAGACTATGAGTCGCTGTGACCTCTTTATTTTGACAAAGAGGTCACAGCGGCTCTCATCACAGAGAATGCCCCGACAAACCATTTTTTTACTTTGTCTCGGCCCATGTTTGGTTCAAAGACATGATCGCAGGGACTGATATTTTGCATTCAATTTGCCTATGCATATGAGTATTTCTGCCCGAGTGGTCACGGCTCTGTCAACTCTTTGTAATGAGAATGTTTTTGAGGCCTTTGAATACTTGTGTGTGCATCTGTATCCACTTTTTAAGAGAAGCTGCTGATAGTATTGTAATAGAAGCCATTTTGCTGTGCTCTCAAGGGAAAGCGAACGGGAAAATGAGAGGAAAATAGAGGAGAAATGAGTATTTGAGTTCTTGCAAGTATTCATATCCGCTATCTATACAGCACATTTCATATAGTTGTTAGATACATGTCAGTCAAGGGCCTGATGGCCAAATACTGCGCAACTGAGAGGAAAAAAAACACCCTTTCAATGCTTTATCTTTCGTTGTACACTTTATTAGACACAAGGCCAGTCTTAGTATTAGATCAATATCAAAATCCAAAAGCCAAAAATGTGAAATTTGCAATGACATTTTAAGAAGGTCAAACTCAGGGACAGTTAAAACACTTTTTCACTTCAAAGAGCTGTTACCGATGGAGATGAAGAGTATATCTGGGTCTATCTTCTGCTTCCAATTGCATACGTTTGTTGAATAGCATAATATGTCCTATTTCTCCTTTTTGCCCACAATTTACTCAAAAACCTTTGTTGTTATCATCTCCAAGAACTAGAGTGTCTTTGAAAACTACTTGTCTCCCATTTGGGGGTGAATGGCGGGCGCCCAAGTTAGCTGTAGATGCTTCACAACATGATGTATGTGTATGAGTTTCTTTTCTCAAGTGAAGATAGTTGACAAATGCTGATAGGGGACATGTTGCAGATAAACACTGAGAGGCAATTGTACAGAAGATGGTTTATGTACTCTTGTAAAACATCAAAAGGAAGATGCTGTTGTGACAGAAAGGTAAAGAGAAAAAACAAACAAACTTCAGTATTGCTTCACTTGCAATACTGGATTGTAGTAGATTGGATGGGAGACTAGTGCCAGCAGTCTCCCATCCAAGTACTGCCCAGGTCTGAAATGCTTAGCTTTTAAGACCAGACTGGATAAGGCTAATAAAAGCTAGGTTGTAATTCCAAAACAGTTCCCAAAAGAGACTCTCTATGAGATTCTGCATCTTACATGTTAATTGCTTTTCACATGTGTAATTATTTTTGTAGAAAAAAGAGGAATTTTGCTGAAGGAAAATGTAATTATATTTACATTTAAAGAAAATAAACAAATACAAACAATACCACTCTTCATTTAATTTATTAAGCTGTACGAATAGCATTGCTCAAAAATGCACAATTTAGGACATCCTTCCATTCACTGAACTGTAATCACATTTCACAGTATTAGCTGGTAGAGACCACCAAAATATTTCTTCTGTATACTTTGACTTCTGTGTGTGTCTCGTAACAGTTTACATCTCTGTTCACATAAGCTACACAAGGCCAGGAGCTTAAGGTTCCCTAAGAAGTCCAAAAATGACTTGCAATAACATATCCTCATTGTTGTCAGTATGCTAGTTAGCTCTAAGCATTTTGAACAAACCACCTTAAAATGTGTACCACACTGCACAGGATCTACTGAGCAAGACACTTTTAGACAATACCTTGATTCCATTCTAAAACAGCAAGTAAACACAGCACAGCAACATCTCCTGCATTTTATAGTCTGGGTAAGTTGAACACCCAGGTACTTTAGTAAACATATCTATTCTAGAAGTAAAGTAAATGTCATAATGCTGAATGTGGAATAGTTTGTGCTGCTTTACAGCTGTGTGCAACATTTAACTGCCTTGAAATCGCTTGGCCACAATGTTCATTTCTGGAGTTACGCTGCTTACAAGGAAAAAAATACTTACAAAAACATCAGAATAGACTCAAAATCATCAGACGTCTGCAGAATCAATAAATGGAGGTAAAGTGAAGTAAGTTTTTGTTCCAAAGGACAGATGACCAAAAAACTATTATTTAATGTGTGTCATACAAATAAACAAATTTAAATGTGCAGTACACTCTAGAGTAGGGATGGGACGATATACGATATTATCACTAATAGCGATAATTACGGGCCGCAATTAAATAATCGTGGCATTTTTTCATAATCGTGATAAGCGAACGTGACGATAATCGCAATTATAGCAGCAGGCGCTCCTGTGGCTTCATAAGAGCATCTAAAATCTGACGCTGTGAACTCAGTAAAAGCTGTTTTATGGTTAAACAAAGAAAAGGTTCATGTGTTAAAGTTAATTATAATGTTATGTCATTAAAGTTAATGACTCTGAGACAAAGTTAGCAGATTTTTGCTCAACATTGTAAACATTTGTTTACTTTGAATAATTATTGATTGTACTTGGACTAAAATACAATAAGTAGTTGTTCAAACACATATTGTGCACTAATAAATATTTCAATGATTTTGAATCTGTGCACTTTTATGTTTAGTAAATTATCATGATAATATTGTTGATCGCGATTATTTTGGTCACAATAATCAAGTGCAAATTTTAATATCGTCCCATGCCTACTCTAGAGTGACAGTGGGGACAAGTGTCACTCTTTGTACAGTAATGGGGAAGCATTTAGGCCAAAAGTTGTATCTTGTGAAGATGACCGTACAACAACTGCCTTCACACCACTTTCATGCCTGTTTACTCTTCTATTATGATGAAGCCGCAGCCATGTCTGTACTCTCGTGTCTGTGAGAGCCGGAAAAAGAGAATTGTGCTGGAGGAGAGAAAAGAGAGAGGAGCGAGCGGGAACAGCCCACATGCTTCACACTGTTTTTAATAAGAGTGGAGAGCGACCCGAGGCCTCCACCACGTCCACGCAACGGCTGTGCAATGTCTGCTCAGCGTCTGTGCCGCCCAGCACTGGCCCCGCTCAGGCCCTGAGCCAAGAGTCAAGCCCTGCTGCTCTGTCTGTCAGCTCCAGGCTCGGTGCCGCAACCTTTGACCCATAATCATTGGATGTGTGGCACTGTAGACCTCACCTGTGGCCTTCAGAAGACAGGGTGTGGCATAGACAACACAGTCTCAGAAGGAAACGAATACAACGAAATTTCAAATATAAGGATGTTTTCATGTCTTTTTTACATGAATATGTTACGAAAAGCAACATTTTCTTTGGGTTTAAAGGTTAATCTTAAACTAAGCTCCAGTCCTAAACTTACTGATTTTAGTAACTTGAAGCATCAGCCAAAATTCTTGATTATTTTACGCTTTGGCTTTTCGGAAAAAAGGCATGAAAACATCGTTATCATACGTTTTTGAATTTTCGTTGTATATCTGCGTTTTCTTTGGAGACTGGGCTGGACATAACAACTTAAAAACTAAATTATAAATATCAGGCTGGGTAATATAAAGTATTTTAACTTTTGCTTAATTTAATATATATTTTTGTAAATCAATAAATCTATTTTTGAAAAAAAAAAAAAATATATATATATATATATATATATTATATATATATATAATATATATATATATATATATATATATATTATATATATATATATATATATATATATATATATTACTTGAGGGCTCTTTTACCATCCTCCTTTTGTTAGTATGGCCTTCTGTTGTCTTAAAGCAATTTTTCTTAGTGTAGACAATATCTGACAGGGCCAATTGTAAATCAGTGTGTATCATTGGCAGTAATGTAATTCTGTACATACTGTACATACATGTTGAGTGAATGAGAGGACAAGTTGAAAGCCACTGACTGTCTGAAATGTGTTTAATAAAACCGTAATAAAACATAACCTTTTCTTTGGTGAGAGCAGTGGAATGTCTAATAACTAACCCTAAAAAGTGATGAACGAAATATTTCACAAATCTTAAGTTAGTCAATAAGTTAGTATTGTTTTAGGACATTAGGACATTATACAAAGCAAAAACAAGTTGATTTGGCTCGATCACATAGCACAACAACTCTGAAAGGGCCCACTGTTCTACTTTCAATCTCATGAGCTGTGTTTTCAAAATCAATTTTACAGATAAAAAAAATGCACATGCTTTTCTGTTCCTATATGTTGGCATTTAGACTGGAACCACAAGCTTCTTATGGTTTTACAAAAAAAAAAGAACTTGTCCTCATTTAAGTTAACAGTGCATGTGTAGATCAGAATCACTATAAGAAAGGGATTTTGATGTTAACGTGCACGGGGCAGCAAATACTATTGACAACAATAAACATCAATTTACAGTGCATTGACAAATTAAAATTATGGTATTGCTTCTCCCCCATAAGCAGTAAATGTGTTGGGTAATTGTCTATTTGTGTGTAACTAGGTAAATTTGTCAGGACCAGTAGGCAGACAAAAATGTGTGTTTATTGTTCTGACTTGAAATGTATCTTAAGCTATCAAAGGTTTTGGTTTAGATGTGGCCAAACCACTTTTATTTTAATTGTTGCTGTTGTTTCTGTTGTTAGTTAGTTTTATAGAAAACTTACAAAAGCCAGAACACACGGGATTATTCTGCAAACTCCCATAGATCTGAGAAGAAATGCATTAACCTCTTTGTCACGGTGTTCTTCATTTTTAAATTTATGTACATCTAAGGTTTGTCAACTAACCTTCATCTAATGAGATTGTAACTTGGCTCTAAATCAGCGTTCTGCTACAAACATTCGTCTGTAAGAGTTCTTTCCATGTCATTGGTCCACATTGCTTTTCATGTGGCTCGAAGACACAGTGGTTCTCTATGTTTTTGGTGGCAGAGAAGAGACGTGTTGTTGAATTGGCCCTATTGACTTTTCAATGAATCCAGCTCAGTGATCACATGACAGTGATCTGACTAAACCCAAGTCCAGCAGTAGGAGGCGTCCTCAGCCCAGCCTTGACCTCCCCCTCCCTCTCTTCCTCCCCCTTGTTGGTCGCTCCTTTTCATCACTTCTCTTTCTCGGAGCCTGACAGTGTATCAAGTGCATCATACTCTCACACCTCACTTTGCCCTCGAGAAACACACATCACATACACGCACACACAAACTTAAACACTTGCATGGGCACGCACAGCACCACCTCGTAAGCGAGATAAGGAACCGGCAACACCAAAGGGTCCGGCTTCTGTCACCCCGCTACCTCGCCTTGAACACATGGCCTCGGGTGAGAGAACGCACAGAGGAGTGGGAACAAGAGTAGGAGGGGAGACCAAGACGAGAGAGCTTATAGAAGGAGAAAAAAAAAAACACAAATGTGATAAAGACTTGGAGGAGATGAAAAGAGGAAGAGGGACAGATGGGGCCAGAGAGAGAAGAGAGAGAGAGAAGTTAAAGACATAAAGCTGCCAGTACAGAGTTTGGTGTTTGGTGTGTGTCGTTGCTTGGCTCTGAACCAGTGCAACATGAGGCAGATGCAGACCGGGAGTGCTAAGTAATTATAGCGGAGCACCTCCCTCGGAGCACATGTGCTTTCTGCTTGTTAATCTTCACAAAAACTCAAGGCGGACAAGGCTGCGTCATAACATTTCACCTTAGACTAAAACATACCAAATGAACAACAACAGGATGTGCATAAATGTGGAGTTTCTTTATATTTGAAACAAAGAAACACATTTGGAATTCAGATTTACATCGCTCAGATTATGTTGCATTCTCTGTCTGTCTCTTATCCTCAGTGTCTCCTGTGTTTTGTTTCAACAGGTGTTTTGGAGGATCGCTCCTGCAAAATCATGATAAGCCAGGCAGTTATACTCTGTCAACTACTTCGTAGATGCAGACCGAAATACATTAAAATACATACATAGCTTTTGATTAATTGTTTTGTTAATTAGAGCAGCATGATTTTTACCCAATGTATTATGTGTGTGTGTGTTTTTATTATTTATATGCTGAATCTGTCATGATAACGTAGCAGAAAACACCTATAATGTAGCAGAAAACACCTATAGCTCTCATCACTCAGAACTTTACTTAAACAGGGTTTAATTTTCATGCTTAGCTATTATTCACAAGCAAGGACCACTAGGACACCACAAAAAAAAAAAAAAGATATAAACGCAATTAAAGATACTTATTGATGATGAATAGAGGGATGAAATGATGGCTGGATAAGGAGACAGTGGATGGAGGCGATCCGCTCTGCAGATTCAGGACCTCTCCACGTGTATTGTAGATGCGATATTTTCATCAGGAGGACAGTTGAGACTTGGGGTGGGAAAGACATGTTGTCAGGACAGGAAGAGGCTTCTGGGTTATTGGAGGTGTGGCCGAGGAGGTGAGGGAGGAGTGGTTTGCTGGTGAGAAGGTTGGTGTGGTCCTGCTCCTGAACCTAAGTTAATCATTATTCCATTATTACTTCCCAATCTGCAACATCAGTCGCTTTAGTTCACATAAGGTGTCACAAAAAATGTCAACAAAATGTTAATTCTCATGAGTTTATCTCAAATACATTCTCTGTCTTTTTCATCAAGAGAGGAGCCAAATAGTTCCTTTCTATGGCTTCAAATAGTCTAAGAAAGGTCAGGTCTATTTTAACGCACACAATGTGACATTTCAGGTTAAGTGCTACCTGTTTGCATGTACACCAAATGTGTGGTATGGTATGGTTTTATTTAAAGAGACACTGCACAATAAACAATAACCAAGAGAAAAGATGTACTAGATTATTGCAAGAAACGCAAATTTCCACTCACCATTTGTGTCTTTCTCCATGGAAACAAGCAGGGGCGGACTGAGGCTAAAAAAAACAGCCCTGGACAGTAGTCAGCCCCAGCCTAATCCATAATATGTGGGACAAATTTAAAATATTAGGCCTACAGATTTTCCACAAAATACATTTTATAGCATTTCTGGCTCAATTAGCTTAATTCTGTAGTATAAATAGTAAAATGTAATTAGTATTGTATGACACGGTGGCGCAGCGGTTAGCGCTCTGGCCTCAAAGCAAGAAGGTTCTGGGTTCAATTCCCAGTTGACCCAGGACCTTTCTATGTACAGTTTGCATCTTCTCACTGTGTCTGCGTAGGTTTCCTCTGTACTCCGGTTTCCTCTGTACTCCGGTTTCCTCCTACAACTAAAATCATGTCCTTCCCTCAGGGTTCCCCTGCAAAAGAGATTCTTAATCTCAGTGGGACTTCCCTGGTTAAATAAAGGTCAATTAAATTAATCAATTAATAAATGGCACAGACACAATATTTGAGCATAGTTGGTCACTCTGGTCAGGAGGGTTTGTTACTTTCTGTAGTTTGGTGATTTTAAGCCCCTTTCACACATACACCCTTACACGGTAAAGTTAGTATGTGGTCAAGTGTGAAAGGCTCCAGAACGGAGACACGGCATATTTTGTCCTGGCATTTGATCCGTTTCGATATCTAGTAATATTACCGGGAACAGTCGCGAGACTAGTCCCGTGTTGACATGTGTGAAAGCGAAATGTGACTGCCGGTGCAATCCCCTCCACAGACTCACAGAGAACGAAGCACGCTCTTATTTGCTACTACTGCGCTTCAGACCAGCCTTAAATCTGAAGGATTAAAAGCGATACATGTCTCCTGCCCTACTCTTGAATAGCTGACCTTGTCACAAAGAAAACACTTGTTTCATTGTTTCACTGAAGTCCAGGAATCCTCTAAAATGCAGTCTTGACATTCTGGTTCAGAGCTTGTCCCAAAACCAGACTCCGGTCCTGGTTCGCCAAACCGCGGCAGCGGGTGGCGTCTTGTGGGCTTCCTCCACCTTATGAGTCTGGATAGCCATAGGCTATCCGCCCTTCGTGTGCGCGAGTCCCGGTACAGACAGCACAGGGCCGTATCCTCGCAAGCGTGCGAGTCCCGGTACAGACAGCACGGGGCCGTAGCCTCCCCTCTTGCACACGAGTCCCGGTAAAGACCATGGATCTCCTTCCGTGCGCGCAGTGTTGGACAGTTCAGCGCGTCATTTATCCAGGTCCAATGGTTCTGCACGACGCCCGCGCTCTGGGAGTGCTCACAGTCCATTCTCGCTGTGCCCAAGTGTGTGGCCAAACTCCTGCGGTCACTCACACTCCCCCGCTCTGACGGCAGGTAAAGATAGACATGACGGCTCCTCCACTGTCTCAGGACTATGTTAAGGCCATCCAGCCACATTATGCGGTGCCCTCCGTTTCATATGGGCCTCTGTAGTACGCTGCATTCGCACACCAAATACATCCCTGCATTTCTCCCCGCAAATAATGATAGGTCATTAATAAAAAAAAAAATCAAACAATAAAAAAGCATTTTAAACAAATTTAAAAGTGCTTATGTGCTATATAGTCGAGTTTGTGCCCAAAGCCTTCCATGTTGCCGAGTCAGATGTGAATGGTGACACACGGATTGTCGTAGGATGATTTGCATATATGATTGGGGCAAATGGTGAACATTTGAAAAGTAGATGCAATTTGTTTTAAAATGGGGGCAGTTTAGACCAACAAATGTCATGTTTAACTATAGTTAATGTATGTGTTATTTTGTCCCATAATGTTTACGCTTTAAGATTCACATTGTTTTTTGTGTATTTCTTAGTGGGGCCTCAGCCGTCTGTGTCCTCCCTCTCTGCCTCTGCTCTGTCACTCTCTTTCTCTCCAGTGTGCACGAAACACAGAAACCTGACGAGCTGCATCCTCAAGCTTGTGGACAATCACAGGAATACTAAAGTCTGAAACTTTAACCAGAACAAATAACTTCATGCTTTGTGTGGCTTTTAAACTAGGTCCAATCCAACTTCAAAATATAAAGAAATGCGCCGCACTTCTCTGTGGTAAATTTATTGCGATTTCTGTCACTTAGCGACAGGGCTGCCACTCTTCTCATCATTGTGTCTCTTCACCTTGTCTACAACCTACAACCTGTACTAAGACTGGGTTACGCTCCCAGACTGCCTGCTTTCTCTCACAACGTCTTACGTGTGACCATCTTCTCCCAGGCTGTGTAAAAAAATAATAAAAAATCTACCTGAGGCCATCGTCATGCTTTTCCAGAATGCACATATGGAAAAATGCATTTTTTTTAAGTCCTCAAGTCTGGTAAAAAAAAAAAAAGACAAAAAAACAAAAACAAATTGGGGGTAAAAACAACAATATTCATTATTTGGATTTGTATAGTGCTTTCCATGGCACCCAGTGACGCTTCACATTGTTGCATTATTCATTTACTCTTTACTTGGTAGTGGTAAGGTACTATTGTTGCCACAACTGCCTTGGGGCAGACTGATGGAAGCAAGACTGCTAATTTGCATCATCGCCACCTCCGACCACCACCAAGTATCTTAAAGACACAATGAGTTTCCCCTCTATTTGCCCCACTGTTGCACCTGCGGTTCCTTTGGTGGTCTCCTGTCTGCCCAGACCCATTATGCTTAGCGTCAGAAATCTGAGGAAATCAGGCTTTGACAAGGCCACAATGTTTTCAGTGCATTCAATACAATTCTAATTTTGCAGAAGGTAATTGTATGAAATACAAGAAGATAATTTTGGCTGGCCAAGCCACAACTATGCTGCTTGTTTTTACCAAAAAGTAAAAAATAATTATGTTTTCTTCTATAGAGTGCTTGTTTAGGCATCAGAGGTAAAACTCGCAAAGCGGTCAGTCATGTGTTTGTGCTAAAAAGGTTCAAAAACAACTTCACTTTCAGTTGGAAAATTTTAATCAGGTATTTATTGGGAAATACTATGGAATAATTGGGGTTAGTCTAAATTAGGTTGACAGACAGAGTGCAATGAAACATTCCTAGCTCACACAAATTCAGATCTACTTTTATACTGTTTATGGTGTGAACTGAAATCTTCATTCACATCACTTCAAGCATGTCCACAGTCACTTCTTATCATACAGACTTTAGTGTATTTCATTTCAACAGGTGTTTCAGCAGATTTGACGGCTCGTTCCTGCAAACTCGTGATAAGCATAAGCATGCCACTGTAGTGCGTGATAGAATCTGAATATACCTGAAATTGTATGCTCCAGCCAAGTGACAGAAGTGCACCCTCCTCCACACACATAACTTATCTCCATTTCCTGCACCTCCGAAATCTTTGAACATTGACGTCTACTCGCACTCATCGGTCAAACTGCCCTCCACACTTCTATCTCTATATTTAGGGTTTTAAATACACTTGCCGGTGCATTTGCGAGATTAAAAGGCACCATTGTCAGACTAATGTTGGACCATAAAAAAGTGATTTAGCATAAGAGTTACATGCTACTACTTGTATGTATTGGAGTGGTAATCTGGGCCACATGACGGGACATAAGTGCAACATTATCGTGCTTTGGGGCGGTTTGGAAGATGGGAGGAATGTGATTTTTCTTGGTCAGGGCGGCTGCAAAACACGTGATGCTTCTTCAGTATGCATCACATGCCCTGCTTACTGTTCAAGGACTGTATACTGTACAACAAAAAGTTCAAACCTTCATTTAAAAATGGACAGCAGAAAATCTTTAGGATTCACTCTCTGAGCAAGCACATTTTTTTTGACATGCAACTAAGACAAGGCAGGACATGTGTATTTGTATAGCAGAATATAGGCCACACCGAAGAATTCAAAACATTTTACCAACACAATGCAAACCAATGCATAAAAACTGCAATAAAACTCTTTCAACCAGATACACAGGTAAAATATCTTGAGCTGAGATTCAAACATTGTCAGATTAGAGGCCCATCTTATGTCTTCAGGGAAACTATTACCTGCATAAAAAAGATGATTCCTGATGAGTTTATGTTTAGTCCTGACTGGTCCTGAGTCGCTGATGGTACCATCACGTAAGGTCATCAAGAGACCTAAACAAAGCAGAGGTGTTTTAGTCCATTTTCTGAACCACTGGAAGTCAGGATGAATGTGATCACACTTCCTGGTTTTAGTCAGAACTCTAGCAGTTACAATAGTCTAATCTACTGGAGACAATTGGCTGCATGAATACATCTCTCCAATCTGGCTTTGACACTGTACCTTTGAGTTCAGCAACGGCTTGTGGATAGTAAAAAGTTGCTGTGATTAATCACTTGATGTGGTCAATAAAGTTCAAGCCTGAGAGATGGAAAACTTTTTTTTTTCATCCACTGATCTCGGATGCACTGACAGAGTGACTTCGTCAACTTCTGTTAGTGACATACATATCTGAGTGTCATATGTTTAGTTGTGATAGCACATGTTATTACTGTGTAATAACTGAACAGCATGTAGAGATTGAATACTGAGCGCTTGTGTTTTGAACTTTTACCTTTGATCATTAGTAAAGGTGGGGCATGTTGTGGCTATAAGGAATGTGAGACACAAAAGTGAGACAGGCAGCCATCCATTTTCCAGACTTTTAGGTAGCTTCCTAATTTGACCAAATAGTGCAGCATTTGTGGCTCATGGTTTGAACAGTACCGCCTTTTCTCACTCTCAGTGCATCCGTCTGTTGTAGACTGCCCTCTCTAAGCACCATGTAATCTTAACCACTGGACCAAAACCAAGTTGTTATGCAGAGGTCACCATTGGCTTACTCCCTTGTTGTACTTCCAAACAAATCAGTGCAGGTGGCTTAATAATGTAATCACTGTTTTAAGCTGCAAAGACAAGTTGATCCAAGCCGCCGCAAATATGGCAACTTTTTTTTTTTTTTTCATTACATGACGCCCCCTGGAAGTGTTGTTGTTGTTATGAGTGCACTAATTCCAAAATAGGTCAATCCAGAGAAGCTGCTCTGTAGTTTGAGGAGAAAAAAACAAGAGAGCAAACCGTGAACATAAGGAGAATTAACAGATTTTCATATTGGCTTTTTTGGGATGCAGATGAATCATGATTAAATTTGATTGTTTACAATGAAAGCCATACTTCAATATCCAAGATATTGTACTAGAGAAAAATGTGTGCTCCTTCCCTATTTCATGTGCTTAGCAACTACAAATGAAGAACAATAACTTTCCCTGGTTTACACTCACAAAGGAGTTAAAAGACAACAGAGAACAGATTATCAAGCAAACCAAGGAAAAATCTTTATATTTAATAATGATGAATGTTGATGACAATGAATTAATTAAATACATAATTGTTTTTCTGTGTTACTTAAAAAAAAAGTATGCTGAAAAGTGACTTAACTGGTTGTACAAGAAAACTTTACCTTGACGTATTTATAAAATATTTATTTTAAAAAAGAACCAATTTTTCAATTCCTTTGGCTGCTTTTCTTGTCGTTCAGATGATCAAAAAAAAAAAAAAAGCATATTTGGCAACCAAAAGCTTTTGAAATGAAAACAATAATGCTTTTGAGGTATGCCACAGTATTCACTAAGATAAGGAGAGAAAGCAATGCACAATCTAAAACGTATAAATACTTTGATTTTTCATTTTAAATTTTCATTTTGCACTCATGTATCTAAACTTTGGTAAACATATCTCATCTTTGTTAATGATTTTGACTATGGCTTAGGATTCGAAGGTTTTCTATTCAAGTTGAAATTGAAATTCAGGTTTGACAATGGCTTAGTGTTGGGAAGTCAGTGCACTTTCTAAGTCCAAGATAAAAAAAAACAAAAACAAGAACAATGAAACAGATATAGTACTGTCATTTGGTCTAAGTTAGGGGCCAAACTCAATCAAACGTCTTTTGTCTCTTGATATTTAAATGACTTTTGTCTCATGCTAAGATTCATTTCCTCGCAACAGCATCAAGCTCAGCTCACATTGACCCTGGCACTGCATCAATAATCGGGTAGCTTTGCCAGTCGTGTGTGGGGTCAGTTTCAGTGCAGTTGGCTTCAGAAACAGGTGGGAGGGCTGTGACAGTGCAGGACGATTGAAACTACTGAAAGCTGGCTCTATTGTGGAGACTCTTTTGGGGAGAGGCCTGAACAACAGTATGGAAGCAGCAGCAGCAGCAATTATCTGCCCAAGGACTCAGCATATGCTCTCCAACTCAAGGTTTGTACACCAAAGCATATAATACAAGAAATGTACTGTACTTTTTCTTTCTTAAACCGCAATTCCTGGCAAACACATATTGATAATATTCATGCCAGGTGTTTCACATTTCTTGGGCTGAAAAGGTCAATATGCTTTTTCATAGATCTTATTTGTTTTGAGAAAATTAGTCCAACAACTATTATACATATAATAGACCTGACAGCTAAAGCAAGTTTTCTTTCTGCCAACATGACAATAAATGGCATTATGCTTATCTTAAAAAAAAAAAAAAAAAAAAATAATAATAATAATAATAACTTTAATCACTTAATCACTTTAATCATCTCTTGACACAGTTGTATCCCATAAAATTGAAGAAACAAAAAGAAGAATCAAAGCATTTTTTATTGGATCCATTGTCCTGCAAATGTTTAGATAAAAACCTTTGCCATTTGACATAAAAACAATCCATATTTATTTAACCAATGTATTCAAAGAGGTAACCCCTTGGCCTAGTCCCGGTGCTTCACAGTGGAGCTCTCATCACAATTCCCTCTCATTGCTGAGCTCACTTTGCACGTCCCGCTTCTTCTAACTCTGCCGTTCGCTCGGTAATGATCCTCTCTCAGCGATGACCGGAATCCTTTTGTAGAGTCTGACACGTTTTATGTTTGAAAGGGAACAGAGGGCGTTTTTACAATGGCCTTTTATGCCCTGTGAGAAATATATGAGTCTTTTGGTGCTCCTAATGAACGGCCTTTCATGTCCCCTACCAGTACAAGTGTACAGAGCACAGGCCCCACAGTAGCCTGAAGCACATTGTGTCAGCCCCTTGGTTCCTTTTGCATGTCTAACGGTGGAGAATAGAAGCAAAAGTGGGAAAGAAAGGGGAATAAAAGAACAATATGGTTTAGTATTGGACTGGCAGAGTAAGTGAGGTGAGCTTATTTTTGCAGGTTACAGTTCTGCTCCCAAATCCAAGCATCGCTGTGACTAGGATTTATTTGTGATGACCCAGGATTAGAATAATATAACATTTGACTAAAAGGCATCAGTAGTATTGTTTAAATCTAATCGTCTTTATACATAATGAGTGGAGATTTGTTTGAACTTCCAACTTTTTCTGTGGCTCATGCTCTTTATAAAAATGTTAGGGTTTAAGTCTACTGAGCCATTGGTTGGCAATATTAAATTGGCAAAGGTATTTATCTCCACATACAATAACGCCAAAATAATGCCAAAAAGTAGAAATGCAAATGTTTTTTTCTTATTGTATCCATTAAGCTTTTAGTTCAAGAGCAGAGCAGAGCCTTGTGTGGTACAAAGCTCATTGTGTCAACTCTTCTCTTTCAGCTATAGACAAAAAGTTTTGCTCTCTGTGAGATTTGTACTGCAGAGGAAGCAAACTCAGACTGTCATGTTAAGCCCCTCCTCCGAGTCCAACCATGGTCATTTCCAAGGTGACCATTGCTCCCTCATGCTGCAAAGATAGTTATTATGGTGCAAGCTGGAAACCATGACGTAGGCCAGTGGGGAGACATATCAGCAGAGACAAGAAAAGAGAATTGTGAAGGAATAGAAGGAGGTGGACGAGAGTGTGATGAAGAATTACGATGAGCCAAAGTGTGATCAGGAGAGGAAAAGATAGAAGTGAAATAATTACAGAAGCCAGTCCACCAAGGGCATGGCGGACACAGTTACACAGTTTATGAACACAGACTGTTGAAAGCTTATGTCAGTTTTTTTTTTTTTTTTTTTTTTTTGTAAGGGTCATGCCACGCTACTGAAGGTCATCTGATAGAAAGGCTCAGCCTGGATTTAATTGTCTCTTTATAATCAGATTAATTAGTAGACATATGCTTGTCAGGGGTGGTCAGACTGACTCATTCGTTACAGTTGAAACTGGCTTTGTACCATGTCAGAGTCTGCTCAGAGAAGACATTTCCAAGTATAAAGTTTTTATTTTGAAACTATAAGAAAACTATTTGGATTGATGTTTGGACTGGTGCTTGCCTGTTCAGATCAAACTATTGTTGAAACACAGATATAGAAACTGTTAAACTATGCAGTCTTCTGTTTGCATCTTGAGGTGATCTGGTTTGATCTCTTAGATCGGCCTTGCAAGTTCATTAAAGATGGAGTATTATGCTTCAATGGAGTAAATACATAGCATATACTGTATACTGTAGATCACCATTGCTGGTAAAATGTATTACACATTTTTGCTTCCCTTTGGAATGAATATTCCTGTTCTCTCACTTTCCCTGCAAAGAGAGCACCTTTCACGCAATATAGTTTTGTTATAACACGGCTGGTATGAATCACAACCAACTGAAGCACATTTTGCCAAAACAAGAGTCAGTCTTACTCAACAAACTGCTTTTTAGTTAATTACTCCACAAAAAAAGAACAAATTCTCAGTAATATGGTTTGTTTTTGACTCCCGAAGCAGCTCCACCTGACTTATCGTAGGTTACATTAAACCTAAAGCTAGAATTTCTTTTTAAATAAACCTGCAATGAGCTGAGTGTCACAGTAAACGTACCACTTTGTAAAGCACCACGCATCTCAATCCAGGGGCAAAATGTCTGGCAGCTAGAACATTATGGCAGCAGTACGGACCAACATGAAAAAACAAGGTGACTGACACTTCGATCCACCAGTTACACAGCAGCTACAACAACATTTATATCAGAGAGCGACACTGGGCTTTAGCGGCTAATTTACCAATCTATACATTTACACAAACCAGCCATAGTAATTCCAGTGTGCAGCGAACTGGATGGGCTCTAGGAGAAGTCAAAGTAGTTTAGAAAACAGTATTCCCTCGTTCTGCCCCTTGCAACAGAACATTTTTTTGCCCTGCCAGATCAGCAGTTTCCCTGCTAGTGGACCCGAGGCTGCAGATGGATGTGCATCATTCCTTATCACGTCTATGGGAGTGGATATCTCCCTCTCACTTTGGTTCCACTCGAGACTTCTCTTTTTTTCCCTTGCTGAGAAGGAATGTCTAAGGACGAGATGCTCTGGACACTCTCTGCTTCTGCATTATTGACCAAAGATATTTATTATTTGACTTTCTAATGTGTCTGTAGGTTGAACAAACATTCTTGTGAAGCCCTCACTGTTGTTGTGATTTTCGGCTCAACATAGCATCTCATGATCTTTTTTTGTAATGGATATACGTAACAGTTTGTGAAATTAATCTTTGGAGAGATATCCCTGGAATGGGGGAAGATAAACGATTTATGTGTGGGTAGAAAACAGGTCTCAACTTGAAGTTTAACATTCAATAAATTGTTTAACAAAGCAAATGAGAGTGGTCTTTAGTCTGCATTGCTACAGCTACAATGATTAAAAATATAGTCCCAACTTGCAAAACAGGTGTACATGCTGCTGTCCACAGCTTGTGAAAAATGTCTGTATGTAGTTGAATTCACCGCCTGCTGCCCTTGGTTTTCTGTTTAACGTTCACCCTGAACTCCCTTGAAGCTAAAGTATTCAGACACATTTGATTGCCCGTGTGGATAGGGAGATGCATTCACAATACAGTCATCAGCACAGACTGTTTCGGGGGACAGATATATTTGCCGACGGTGGAGGACAGAATTATTGCGAGCGTTTAACATCTGAAGCTGTGGAACAAGGCCTGTGTGTGTTGTACAAGAGCTGCTAGTTCAATGGTAAAACAAGAAAAGGGATTTTATTTTCTCTGTTCTTCAAGAGCGAGTGGAGTAAATAATTCATTTCCTTTGGCTCAGGGCACGTCCTATTGTCAGCGCTTAACAAGCACAAGGGCAGTGGCTGGCAGGGCTCTCAGCGCTGGTGAGGAGAGGAGACAGAGGAGACAGAGGAGAGGAAAGAGGCAGAGAGGAGGCATGCTAATGTGCTCTTTGATCCTCCTCGTTAGCTTCCTTTGCCCACTCCTGCCACCGCCCGAGGACATGGTCAGTGGCCTGGCGGCATGTTCAGGTGTGTGTATATGTGTATGTGTGCGTAGAAAAGACAGTAAAGACACTTCCTCCTCTAATGCAGCCCAGGTGGAGACTTTTTTACACTTTAAAGGTGCACTGTGTAACTTTCTGGAAGTGAAAAGTCAACGACT
The DNA here is from genome assembly GCA_038363315.1 of Mugilogobius chulae. Classification (NCBI taxonomy): domain Eukaryota; kingdom Metazoa; phylum Chordata; class Actinopteri; order Gobiiformes; family Gobiidae; genus Mugilogobius; species Mugilogobius chulae. Next base: position 32,964,324 of record CM076407.1, on the reverse strand, counting down.
CAATTCAGTAGAAGTAGAAAATTCAAGTCATACTTTGTTGATAGTGATAATTGTGTGCTATGCTATTAAAATGTGGAAAAAGTTGACTAAAGAAAAATCTTTTCCGGAAACATACAGTGCTAAATTATGGCATATTAATTTTGAGGCCATACAACTCAAAGAAAAGACATTTTTAATTTATGACATGCAAAAGGTGACTGGTGCTCCATGTAACTTGACCTTACTCCTCCAAACAACTATCTGATAGTTTTGATGACCATGACAAGATAAAACTATGAGGGTGGTTCACATAAACAACTTTTCTAAACATTCACAATTATTGGTTCCATAATATGTTTTAATAGTTATTTAGTGTTATGCAAGCTTGGTTCAATGCAAGGTTTTTTATCAATGGCATTGTCTTTCTACTTTCAAAAAACATAAAGCAAAAGAAAACAAAAATATAAACAAACAAGCATAACCGTGTGATGCTTAACCCTTTATTGCATAACCTATGTTCCACTTATGACAGGATTGTCAAATTGCTGTCAGGTAACCTCATTAGAAACATAATCAACATGAAACAATCAGTTTTTGAAAAAAATGTCACAGTTTGGAGAAAAAAGTTGTACACTTGTAACCATACAGTTACGAATACCTGAGCGTGTACAGTACACTAAGGTTACCAATATGCATTTACAGAAAAAACGTGAATTAGTTATTAGGAATTTTTATTACAACCTTCTGCATCAAACAGCTATTTTCAGTTACAAAACAGAATGTTTTAATGTTTTCAGTAGAAACTTTAGGTTCCTAGACCTGTGTTCTTCAATCATGGACCAAATGCCTACAACTCATTTATTGTGAAATCTGAAGAAACAGTCAGCTTTGCAATGTAGGAAAAGATAGATCCTTCTATATCTTGAGATAGATCTGTTCACAATGACATACACATGTGCATATTGTGGATGCAGAAGGTTGCAATAAACATTTATAATAACTAACTCATGTTTGTTCTGTAAATGCATAACCTTAGTGTACGCCATAATCTCTCCTCAGATATTACACAGTAAATATGGCTGCAGACCTGCAAAAAATATAAAACAAGCCAAGATAGTGCAAGGGAAACCAATAATTTGTACATAAAGTAAACATAAAGGTGCTTTCAGACCAAACGCGACCACGCGAACACTTTCAATGTTATGTCTATGTGTAGGCGCGATTTCGCACGACCAGAGCGGCGCGGAGAGTCTGCTACGACCGGCGCGAGCGTTTAAGGGCAGACGGGCGTCTAATAAGCACAACCAACATGTGAAGAGCAAAGTGACAGTGTTAACGACCAGTACCACAGCTGGAAGGCCCGTGCAGACATGGACAAGAGAACTAATCCTCTTGGTATCAGCCCCATACACCACTGTCTCTTAACTATGTCAAATAAGCCCTGTGTCCTCCATTCGCATCGCTCATTTCGTTGCTCTGACTGGCGGCACTTGAGGACGCGCCTCCGCTGACAGACACATACACATGAATGGGATTTCAGGCGAAATTTGCCGCTCATCGCCTCCTATCTACACGGGCCATGAGGGCGGACGAGCGTCCATGCGCGAGGCGCGAGCAAGTGACAGTACGTGGTTCAAAACGACCAGTACTACGACTTTAACATGTTCAGACTTCTAAGTTATAAACTTATTCTTACCAAAAGCTGCACAAACATAAACAAACACATAACATGTATGACTGGGACTTACCCTGTGGCTCCACAAAACAAAAAAAAGATCGTATTTAGAAACTTTAGTCCAGGGATTCTTCTCGTTTGTACATCCTGTGCTGTCAGTGTTTATAATTCATAAAACTCCTAGATTCTGGCAAAAACAAGCGGCTCTTCTGGCCAAATAAACTTTATATCCACAGCAAAAATAAGCGCGATGTCCGAGAGAAAAATAACCTGCTCATTCGACTGAACCTGATTTATATACTGTCATTCCATAGGTTGACACAGCGTATCTTGTGGCGCACATGTAAAGCGCAGGGTTGGGACGCCAGAGTCTGGGGTTCAATTCCCACATGGGTGAAATTTAGTTGTTTTTTTTTTCTGCACTTATGCATATATTAAATAAAAATATAGTGTTTGTTTTGTGTTTTAAAACGATAATACAATGTGTTTGTACAGAAAATAGGATTCTTAAAGTTTAAGATTTGCATATCTACTACAGATACAAATGTCTTTGTTATCTGTTTAGTTGCCTGGGGTCGAACTCGCGCACCCGCGGGTTCTTCACACCAGAGTCCAATGCGTTATCCACTCGACCACTTGACATCAGACTTGCACAATGCTCTAAAATAGAGAGTCACAGATGCCATGGCTGCATGAACATGACGCGGTTTGAAAGCTGCAAGTTGGTCGCGCAAGAAACGCGACTAATTTCGAATATATAAGCGGCCACCGCGGGGCGTCTGACGCGAGTTGACGCCTCTGGTCTGAAAGCACCTTTAGAGTGCATGGCATTAGTCCTCTAAACGCATACTGTACACTTTAGTAACAGATAGAAATGCACTAAAAAGAGACGCACATGTACTGTGTTTCGACCTACTGCGCATGCGTCGGCGTCTTGTGTTCGCTGTCAGATCGAGTCTAAATAATTACTATTAAAACTGTTTTTTTAACTCATATTTCGGAAATACACGCACGGATTCCTGCAGCTTTTAACATTGTTTTTAACTATATTCACATTTAACCCCTGGATGACTGTTTTTTTAAAGTTAAACAAGTACTACTCACCGGTGTACGAACAATGGACTCACTCACCGGTGGCACATCCAGCTGCGAGAGCTGCGTTGGACTCAGCCAGAGAGTCGCTGATCTGGAACACCAAATATCCACGTTGTTTGTTAAAATCCAAGAAGAGCGGGATGTTGATCTCATTTTGGGCAAAACTCTCACAAGTGCCAACAGTGCCCAACTTGCCGATACGGCTCAGTGCTCCGCCGTGAACGCCTCCCACTCGGCCTCGCCTGATCCTGCTGGTGCTCCAGGCCAGGTACAAACGATCACAAATGGATCCAACAAGGAGCGAGACCAAAAGCGCCCATTAGTTCTACTCCTGTTAAGCCAAATCCGTGGATTACAGTTGGGCCACGTAAACAACGGGGTAAGCGAGCGTCTTGTTCAAATTCCACAATTGACATCACGCTGGGAAAGTTTAACATCCTGGACCACGAGCAGTTTCCACCACCGACAAAGAAAACCCGCACAGGAAAGCCACAGTTCACCCCAGCACCACGGTCTGACCGCCATGCAGCACGATGCACGGACAACTCTTCACCACCAGTCCTCGGCAACCTACATGAGAGTGAGTGTGATTCGCTGGCCAAATCTCCACCGACCACGGCTCCTCCGCCGCGCGGAGGTTCCGCCTCGTGTGCGCGGGGCTCGCCGGCCCCGCGTCGGCTCGGGGCGTCCTCTGCTCTCTCCCCGCGCGAGCAGGGAGATATCCCCGCTCCAGCGGATGGTCAGCCAGCGCCGCAAAGGCAACCTCACGTCTCCACGGTGCCGTCTGCCTCTACATCCAGGCCGGGACCGTCCGTGCTCGTTCTCGGATCCTCCATGGTCAGACACGTGCGAGTGCGCAAAGGCTACACCTCCTGTCACCCAGGTGCTCTGGTAAAGGACATTAGAGACTCCGCCCCCTCCATCCTACGTCACCACCCCACCGTCAAAGCAGTTGTCATTCACGTTGCCACAAACGACCTCAAATATCAGCAGTCAGAGACACTTTTGGATCACTTCAAATCTCTCATCTCCACAATTCAGAGTTTAGACAAACAGTGTATTGTTTCCGGACCCTTTTCACCACCTCGCTTTGGAGATGTAAAATTCAGCCGTCTTAGACAACTCCATATCAGACTCATGAACTTTTGCAGAAACAACCAAATCCCCTATGTGGACAATTTTATTGCATTTTTTAACAGACCTGAACTCTTTAAAAAGGACCGCCTACACCCAAACCTCACCGGATCCCGCCTCCTCTCCACAAACATCGAACTAACGGTACAGTCTGCCTGACACTTTCACCAACCACAACTCATTCCAGTTATCATTAGCAGAGAGCGGCCATTATTCAAAACTTTCAATAAACCCACAGTTAATTTACAGAACCTCAGACCACTTTCCACAACTCATACACCACAAATTCCTCTACTGACTTTAAATATGGCTGTTTTAAATATTCGCTCTCTGCAAAATAAATCTTTTATTGTTAATGACTTGATTTTAGATAATAATATTGATTGTTTATTTTTAACTGAAACCTGGCTGGGTGCAGATGCACCAGTTGTTCTCACGGAGGCCTCACCGCATGATTTTACTTTGCATTTTCAACTAGAGATGGCAAAAGGGGAGGTGGCACTGCCTCAATTTGCAGAAACACACTGGCCACCAAACCCGTTTTATTTAATAATTTTAATAGTTTTGAATATCATGCAGTTGTTTTTAAAAACCCACAAATTTTATGCGTAACTATTTATAGACCACCCAAAAAGTGCAGTCTTTTTATCAATGAATTTTCAGAATTTTTATCAGTTTTACACAATTCTTATAATATGATTATCTTAACCGGTGATTTTAACTTGCACATTGATGTTTTAGACCCATTCGCAAATGAATTTTTAAATGTTCTTAACTATATGGATTTTACCCAGCACGTGACACAGCCGACTCACAACAGAGGACACACTTTGGACCTGGTCATCACGCATGGCCTGTCTGCTAGTGTGTCCTCTGTTGTCGACTTGGCTGTGTCAGATCACTTCTGTGTGTTTTT
>CM076407.1:32936828-32959490 GCA_038363315.1 Mugilogobius chulae | reverse complement strand
TGTAGTGGTCACGCTGTGGAAAGATGGCCGCTCTCGGCTGCACTGCACATGGCCGGGGGCTGGGGCGTTCGCACCGGCACGTCGTGGCTTGGTAGACTGTGGTTGAAGTTGCAAAAATATCCGTTGCTTGTTTGCCTTTAGCAGTGTTCACATCCAGAGAAAAAGTCTTTGTCTTTCCATCTCTGAGTTGAAGCTGAAGATTCTGAAAGAGTTTTGGCTTAATGGATCTCAGTGGCCCCTTGGAAAAATGAGGAAATAAAACAACTTAAAAGAATTGCAGAAGGGCAGAAAGAAAATGGAGAAAAAACAAAATAACAGTAAACTATGAAATTTATAATCAACAACTAAAAACATACAACGCCTCCATCAGAAAAAAACGAAATGCATATTTTTCCAAAATAATCTCAGATAATAAAAATAACCCCAAAATTCTCTTCTCCACCATTGACCACCTTATTAACCCTGATTTTAACAGCCCCAAACTTCCTCCCACCGATGCTCTTTGTGAGCAGTTTGCAGACCACTTCATGGGAATGATAAACAAAATCAGATGTAACATTTTATCTACTCGAACCACTGTTTTTAACACATCTGATTGTTTATCTTTACCAGAGGAAACACTGGACAGTTTTGTCCTGGTTAATGCTGAGATGCTTGATAAAGTTTTCTCGTCAGTGAGGCCCACCACTTGTCTTTTAGACCCCGTCCCAACACAGTTTTTTAAGTCATTTTATGAATCTTTTAGAGACGAGCTTTTAAACATGATGAACTGCTCTCTTCAGACAGGGGTCTTTCCTACTGCTTTTAAAGCTGCAGTGGTCAGGCCCCTGCTGAAGAAGAGCAATTTAGATTTTAATGATTTTAACAATTACAGACCGGTATCTAACTTGCCATTTTTAAGCAAAATTTTAGAAAAACTTGTTTTTACTCAGCTTAATTATTTTTTAAACACACACAACATTCTTGAAGAATGTCAGTCTGGTTTTAGGGTAAACCACAGTACCGAGACAGCCTTGACAAAGATTTTAAATGATTTTAGACTAAATTATGATTCTAAACAGGTGACCGTGTTGGTTCTACTGGATCTAAGCGCTGCCTTCGATACAGTAGACCACACTATTCTTTTACACAGACTCAAACACCTGATCGGCCTCTCTGGTACTGTGCACAATGGTTTACGTCCTACCTCACAGACAGATCTTTTATGGTAAGTTTAGATACCTGCTCCTCTCAGGTTCACAAAATCACATGTGGTGTGCCTCAGGGTTCCATTTTAGGTCCTGTGCTTTTTAACCTGTACATGCTCCCTCTTGGTGGTGTCATCAGGAGACATGGAATCAACTTCCACAGTTATGCAGATGATACACAGCTTTATATCTCCATGTCACCTGATGACACCAGGCCAATGGACGCTCTTTTTAACTGCATTTTAGACATCAAATCCTGGATGGCAGAAAACTTTCTCCAGCTTAACCAGGACAAAACTGAGGTTTTAGTCATCGGTCCTGAGGCTCAGAGAGAGAAACTTTTATCCAAATTACAAACACAATCTTTTAATCCATCATCACAAGTAAGAAACCTGGGCGTTATTTTTGACTCTGAGCTGACTTTTATCCCACATATTAAAAACATCACAAAAATAGGTTTTTATCATCTTAGAAACATCGCCAGAGTCCGTCCCATTCTCTCTCGGGCCAACACAGAGACGCTAATGCATGCTTTTATCACCAGTCGTATAGACTATTGTAATGCCCTGCTCTCTGGTCTTCCCAAAAAGACCATTTCAGGTTTGCAATTATTACAAAATTCAGCAGCACGTGTCCTGACTAAGACCAGGGGGCGGGACCACATTACACCGGTTTTAAAATCGCTGCATTGGCTCCCTGTGTGTTTTAGGATCGATTTTAAAGTTCTTTTACTGGTTTTTAAGTGTCTTAATGGTCTTGGGCCTTCTTATCTTTCAGGACTGCTTTTACCTTATGAACCCTCGCGGACCCTGCGCTCCTCTGGCAGCAGGCTCCTAGTCATTCCCAAAGTCAGGACACACACTCACGGCGAGGCGTCTTTTCAGTTTTACGGCCCCCGTCTATGGAACAGTCTGCCGGAGGACCTCAGGGCCGCAGAGAACATTCAGGTTTTTAAGAGCAGGCTCAAGACCCATCTTTTTAGCTTAGCTTTTAATTAGTATTTATTGTTTTATATATATTTATTTATTCTCATTAATATATTTATTTATTTATTTATTTATTTATTTATTTATTACTAGTGTTAGGTTTTAGTATTTTAAGCTTTTCTGTTACACTTTAGTTCTTAGTTTGCTTTGTACTTACTTTTTATTTATTTGAATCTCTTAATCATTTTAGGGTCTCCAGTGTTTCCTCTGAGGAGCCTCTGCACCGGGAGCTGTGGTCGGCTGTGGCTGCTGGACTCTGGCTCATGGGCCCTGGAGGTTTGGTCTTGACCTTACCTCCTCTCTGGGCCCTGGGCTGGTGCCCTGCGGCTGCAGGTGGCACTGCTCCTGGTGCAGACAGCTCCTCTGATGATGCTACCTTTGGTCCATCTGAACCCAGCCAATGTATGTATGTGAAAGGAGCTGTGTTTTATTGTCTGCGGAAGGGGGTGTGTGTTTGTGTGTGTGGGGGGGTGAGTGTGTGTGTGGGGTGGGGGGCATGTGGGGGGGTGCTTGTAATATGGGGGTTGTCTGGCGGGGACGGGTGGAGGGTGGGGGGCATGTGGGATTGTTTTTAATTAAATGTAAAGCACTTTGTGTTACATGCATGTATGAAAAGCGCTTATAAATAAAGTTTGATTTGATTTGATTTGATTTGATTTGCGTGGCTTACGAAACCGATTGAGTCCAAAAAAGATTTGATCCAGAGGCGCCCAGAGTCTAGTGCTCCATGTTCTGCATCGAGACTAGGCCTCGGCCTATAGTCTCAGGATGCACATGTTCACCACTTCTCCATTGAGAGAACTTGTCCGAGCGGCTGCAGAAACTTAAAGAGAGTGTGAATTGAGTTGTGTTGGCTCCTTCTGGCTAGAAGTCCCTCCCACTTTTGGCGGGAAGATTGTCCAATCAGCTTGGAGCTTGTGTGTGTTTCTCGGGGGATGGAGGCCAGATCGGGTCTCGGCTTTGTATCTGAAGTCTGAACAGCTCAAGGCCCTTTGAATAACATGTATAGTTTATACACACATTATTGACATCGTCACACTTTGTACATGGCTATTCATCCTGTGAAAAACAGTTCTGAATTAGTAGTCTTTCTCCCAAAACCCTGGTTTTATCAGTTTGAAGTTGCTAGCTTGAGTCATCAATCAAACTTAACACATGATGCACATTCTTGTGCGGGTGAGGGGTAGCTGCATCAGTGTCTTCTCCTTCTTGCAGAGGATCGATCCACAAGTGGTAGAATGCTGAAAATTGTCAGATGATCAGATGTGCAGTGAATGTTTCACTACAACAGTGTCTAATTTCTTGCTTTAGCAAAGACAGCATTTTAGCCACTACTGGGTAAAACAAACCTGAAACAAGTGTAAAAAATATAAATCAAGAGCATTTTCAGATCCTATGTGAATCACGAGCTTCCATCCGTCAGAGGTAGTCAGGTCCCACAGAGTAAGTCATGATACATATTCTGACAGTTCTGTTCAGTTTTTCAGTGATAGTGCCATCAAACAGCAATTTTTTTTTTTTTTTATTCAAAAATCTTCTAGAATCACACTGACTTTGCATACAAATTTTCTCCTATAAACTTGTCGTGTACAAAACAGAAGTATGTCTCTTCTCCAGAACTGCTTTCTTTCTCTACATTTGTTCCCTGTGAGTGTTGAACTCCTCCAGGTCTCAGAATGTTTGACTTTGTTCATGTGCATTAACAGTCTGGTGCAGAACAACAAGCTGAAGGGCACACTGGGCTGCTGGATTTGGGGTGTGGTCTGTGCCCTTCTCTTCTTCAGTCCACTGTCTCAATGCTTCATGGAGCTTTCGATGACTTCCACTACAGAAGTTATATTTTTAAGTTCCTTATATTATCCCTTCCTTAAATGCCTTAATACCTGCTGCCCCTTGCCTTAATACGTGCTAAAATAACTTCAAATCAATTTGCACAGATATCTTGTCTATGTCTAACAATGTCCCGTTTGTTCAACAAAATCCACAAAGTTTCTCTCTTGTTGTTGTTGCATTGTGGATAGCTGCCGGTATGGCTCACTCGTGAAAAAAGCTTAAAGCACATCATGTTGAGCAATGCAGAGGCTCAAAATACATTAGTAAGTGACCAAAACATGTATACCAGAGGAGGCAAACCCGGGACATGTGAGAAGCATACGGCTCTTGGCCGGTCAGAGTGCGTCTCCTTGGCTCATTCAGAAAGTCTTTCTCTCTGCACTCTCTGGTGGTGGTAGTGGGTCGACTCAGGGCTCTTGGACACATTAGATCAATGACCAGTTAGCCACCTCTAATGTAGAGTGATGTAAGAAATTTAAAATTAAGTATTTCTGTTTGTTAGTCTTTTTAAAAAGGCAAAAAAAAAAAATAAATAAATAAATAGGTACAGCAGCTTCAAGCATATCTATAGGGATTTGCTCAATCATATTGCATCACTTTTTGTGCAAAAACACATTAGATCACTGCACTCACAATAATATACACCTACTTTAGTTTCAGCTAAGTATAACAATATAAGACTTGCATTGTTTTTATTTTTATATTAAAGCAGGCTAAAGTGTTTAATCTGTGTCTTTACATGTCATGCTCAAGTAAGTCTGCAGCAGTCTGATTGTGGTTTAATCCTGGATTCAGTCCAGTTCAGGTGATGTGTGGTGTCTCTACATGAGGCACTATCACAGGCTGGCTGACAGGACAGAGGATCCTGCTGCATAAGTCTGCTCAGGTGTAGATGGATTGAACTTGTGTGAGCCTGTGGATGCCATGTCTTGTTATCGCTCACAGTTGGAGTGGTGTGATCCTGATCCTCTCACCTCTGCTAGTCCCATCTCTCGTCTCTCAGACAGACATGCTCCAGTGACAGCTTCACAAACAGAGAGAAGAGAGTTAATGAACAAAATCATCATCTTAAATGTTGAATTAAGCTTTTGGTCCTGATCTCTTCATGGTCCATTTTCCACAGCTCTTCAAGTTTTTAACCTCGCCTTCCTCTCTCCTCTGTGAGGTCACTGACTCACAATTAATATCTGCCCCGTCCACTCTCACTCATGGACTTCGCCCAGTATCATTTCTCCACATCTCACCTGTTTTTTTCCTTCTCCATCAGAGCATTTGTACTGCCACAGGATGGTGCAGTGTTTTGGGAAATGGAAGGGGGCTCCTGCTCTGAAATGGCTCACTGTGAGTGTGAAGAGTGTGGTGCAGTTGTGGAGGGCTGTGCTCTGTGGCCCTGTCAAATTGATTGATGAGAAAGTCAAGCTTGTGTTGTTGGCAGAGCAGAGATTCAGCCTCCTGGCTGAGCTGATACACTTATCTAGGTTTAAAGTGGTGACAGGAGAGGGTGCCATCTCTCTGTGAGGGTGTAAAGCAGCAGATTGGGTGGAAGGGCATCAGGCTTAATGAGATTGAGAGAAGGTAAAGGTACATGCTCCAATGTCATGTGAACACACTCATACTTAATGAGAGAGTGAGAGCTCAGAGGAGGCCTCAGGAGGAGCAGCAGTGGGTTTTCTGCTGGAGATTGAAAAGAGAACAAGTCTAAATGGAAGTGAACAGGACTTGACAGGACGACAGTGAACTCACTGAAGAATGATGTTTCTCCTCACAGAGCTGTTCAGGTTCATTTGTGCTCCTCAGCAAATACACACAGAGGCCGGCACAGACAAATGACACCAAGAAAAACACAACAAATAGAAGAAATTTGTTTGTAAATCCAGAATATATGACAGTGATAGCTTATACAATTTGCATCAAAGTTCATAAGGTCAATCATGCAAAATTTGTCTATATTTCACAAACTTGATTTTGTTTTTGTACCATGTTGCTATATTGACATTTGTTAGTGTAGCCCACACATGTCCAAACTGCAGCCTGGAGGCCAAATGCGACCAAATCAATTTCTGTTGACCCTCAGACCTCCTGAAGATCTGTCCTCAACAATAATGAATCAAGCAATGAGTATAATAACTTAAAAATCCCTCTTTTTATTGCCACTATGAAACTTTTCACAATGTAGTCTTGTGATAAGACTGAATAAATGTTTTGTGTCTCAATATAACATGTGTCTCCATATAACATCTTAGCTCTCAATGTCTCATAATCTGTCATGTGGCTTTTGATGAAAACTTTTTGGATAGGACCATTAGAAAAGAAATGTCAATACATCACCATGTCTCTTTTTTTCTTCCTCTCTAAATTTGCATTCTAATTTTTTAAAATGTATTCACTTCAATTCAAAGTATCTGTACAGTTATCTCTTCATACCTACTTCATATGACTTGATATGATTGTTGATTTAGCAAACAAAATTGTCAGAAAATCATAGGATGAAACCAACAGAGGCATTGGAAAATCAGAAACAGAGAGGCAGATTATCCCATAGCAGATGAATAATTGCCCCAGAATATCCCCTGCCCTTTGAATCTCCTTCTTGGCAAGTAAAAAACTCAAAAAATTATATATTGTATCATCATTTTCTGTGCCTATGAGTAGCTTTAGAAACAGTTAATTGTGTTATATTTGAGATTCTGTGGTACAAGATCTTGGACAGTTGCAGTGTTACAGTGTTATAAGCTTCTCATGCCACATAGTAAAACATTTACTCAGACAAATAATCCAGCGGGCCATCAGAATTTCTATAGGTGATTTGGAGCGAGCGCTGTTGCCAGAGCAGAAATCCGCAGAGACATTTTATCTGGCTCATGCAAAAACATTTGGCATTTTAATACAACAGAGAAAAGTGAAAACATTTGACTTTCATCCATGCATCGTCAGGAGACCCGTTCCCCGTACAGCGCTTTAGGGAAGAGGAAAAACTTCTATCAATTTTTACCCCAGTTGAAATTGCATGGTCACGCCAAGGCACAGGAGAGAGAATTTGTCTCCTGGATATGACAGATTCTAAATCCTCTGTCCACATTCCAGTACAGGGAAATGATTACCCTGCACTGGCCGTTTTCACATTCCAGCATAATTCAGAGATATTACTGACTTAACGTTCCAAAATAAATCCATTCAGAATTTTTATCTGTTCAATAGAACTGAAAAACTTAACATATTTCAGCCACTTTTCAGTTTTTCCAGCATAGAAGCGGATACATTTCTTATCCATTCATAAATCACTGAGCAGATACAGTTTGCCTTTATCAAAGCGAGTACTGATCAATATGTATCCATTAAAGTCTGGTCAATTTAGCTCTGAGCTACAAGCCCATTTCTATGTTCCGCTCTTGGGTAGAATGGGTTTTTTTCCAGCCCCACAGAGACACTTTACCGTCATCCAACATTCATATGACATGAATAATGGAGGCTGTACATCCTGATGTGAGTGTGTGAGAGCAGTGAGACTGTGAACCTTTGAGCGTTTTAACCCTCAGACTGTCTGTAGCTGAGACAGGACATTTCTCTCCAGCCACAGGCAAGGCTTAGCCGGACCACGGACGACAAGCTCTGTGGGTTAAATCAGAATCAGAAACTCTTTAACAAGCGCTGTAGGCTAAAATACAGTCAAAAACTCTAGCAAGCTCTATTGACTAAATCAGAATCAGAAACCCTAACAAGCTCTATGGACTGAATCAGAAACTCTGACAAGGGGTTGTGTTGGTGTGAAAGACCCTTTACAAGCTCTGTGGGCTAAATCAGAAACTCTTTAACAAGCTCTATTGACTAAATCAGAAACAAACTAGCCCTATGGACTTATTCAAAAACTCTAAAGGTCTTTCACACCAAGCCGAGGGTCGCCCGTCTGAACTGGTTTGGCAACTTTTGCCGACAGGCGGCTCACGTGTTTGGTGTGATAGGGCTTGGGGTCACAGGAGCGCAGAGCAGGTCATGGAGGCAGGGTTTTGAAGACTTGCTTATAAAGTGTGCGTCGCCGGTTGTTGCATATGCAGTTGTTTGATTGGCCCATGGCTACAGGAGAACCAACAAATCAACGCACAGGGAAATCGGGTGGAAAACTGAAAATGACGCTTACGGAAAAACAGTATTTAGCCGAGCATGAATTGTTTTTATTTACATGGGTTCAAACGAGACGTAAGTACAGAGAGAATAGCGATAATTTCGACTGAAAGAAAACAAAGATGGATGAGTGACAGCAACTACAGTACAAAATCTGGACTGTGGCAGGAAATAGAAGTTGAGCTTAATCCATGAAGTAAGATTAGAAATATTTGTCAGAGTTTGACAACTACTCGCGTGCAACTTCTTTTTCGGCAGTTTCGTCAAGCATTACATAATGCGCATGCTTACTAGGCAAATGTTTGGTGACTGGTGACCGCTTGGAACATGTTTGCATGAATGTTCTTTTACATCTGTGTGCCCCAAAGAGACTTGAACAGATGCTGCTTCGCTCCTCCCTACCGATGGCGACTGAGGGTTGTGTGGGCTAAATCAGAAAAACTCTTTAGGGTTGAATAAATAAAAGATTGGTAGATTGTGATAAAAACTTGGGTGTCACTGGGTTAGCACATTTCAAGAAAGTGTTCTAGAATTAGAGCTGGGCAGATCATATAAGAATATTGGAAGTCAGTCTCTCAAGTCAGAACCTTTGACCAAATAGCTAACAATTCTACATGACTGAATCTCAACGTCTTGATTTGTCGTTTAATTACGCAGCCTTATCTAAGATTCACAAGTAGTCCATATAAAGGAAGAAACTATAAAGCTTGGGAACATCAGTCCTAAATAGTGTCCATCTCACAATAATAAAGCTTTTCATCAGTTCCCAGTCAAAATCACTTCTGTTCTAAATCTGTTGAACTACTAGCTCTCCAGAAAGATTGTCAGGCGGCATTAGTACTACTTTATGATTTGTGATATGTAACTACTGCTAACTTAACCATTCTACTGCCTGGACAACCCTTGACCATGTCTGAGCCCGACTCCTGACCTGGAAACCGATGAAAGTGCAGTGAGATATTTCAAATGATTTCAGCGGTGCAGAACACAAGCCCTGACACAGCCACAGTCTCAATCAATAACACTTAAAGGAAGCAGAGGATTATCAATGCAGCTCAAATCTAAAGCTTGTCTCCAGACTGACAGTGCATGTTGATGAGATTGTAGAATTCTCATCGGGGAAGCACAGAGCAGGTGTGAAGGACTCTGTTAAATGAATTTGTCAATGGACTTGACCCTGAGCTCTGGGATGAAAATGACTATTAGACTTTCCCTCAAAGATCCACTTTTTAACATGACTTTTAACCCCAGACTGTATGCTTACTATCTTTTATGGTGAGACACTTCGGAGATTGATATGAACAGATCCTTCTAATAAAACCTCAAAAACTGACCGACCTTTATTTACCTCAAAAGTCCCACTGAGATTCAGAATCTCTTTTTCTGGAGAGCCCTGGGGAGGGGACATGTTTTTAGTGGCAGGGGAAAATGGAGTACCTGGAGAAACAAGGGCAGAAATGCAAACTCTACACAAACCCTTGGACAGTGTGCTTACTGTTGTGGCACCATGTTACAATGTTGTTGAAGTGTGTAAGAGCTACTTTAGGGGCTGATATTGCACTGTAAGTCAAATAATAAAACCCAGATCAGATTGGACACTGGTGTTGTTTGGTGATGTGTGGGTCGCCCTGTAACCAAATGTGGGTTACGGGCGAGTCGGATAGCGCTAAGAAAAGATGTTGGCTTGGTTTGGTTGGGTCGGACAGCGCAATTTAATGGGTCTTATAGCTTTAGCTTCAAGTGACATGTGTTGTTCTGTACCCCTGTTCAACAAACTAAGACACAACTTAAGGGTTTTGAGCATAAATCATTATAACTACAAAAAAAAGAAGAAAAAGGCAAGAGACAACTAGATGAAAGGTTGCGTTCTGTGCGCATGGAGCAGCTATGTTCATGCAGTCATAAACACATCTTAACTACACAAATGGTGCTCCAGTGTTTTTTGAGAGCTTTTGTGCTGTTGCCTGTGAATGCTGCGATTTGACACGGCCCCTAAACAGTGTGTTTGAGTGCAAAGCATGCTGTATGGGTTAATACCCATGTGCGCACATCATAGGCCTGAACTAGGACTGCGGGTTCATGAGGTGCGCCTCCTCAGACATATGCAAGCTGCAGGAGCTCGCAAAACAACAGTTATATGTAGTTTTAATGTGTGTGAGTTCGACTTTGGGTCAGATCCTGAATTTGAAGCACATTTTTAGGGCCGGGTGGCTGAAAAGAACATCCTGATAGAGAAAACTGACCAAAAAAAAAAATGACTTTAGCTTTGTGCTGATGTGTTTTAACTGTGCGTTTCCTTATTATATTTATTTTTGTAGTTAAGGAAAGTGCATGAACCTGAGGGAAAATAGGATTATCAGGTTAATTGTAGTAAAGACATTAGCTATGTTTATGGTATGTGAAGGTATGAGTTGCCAAACATTTTCTTTCGTAATTCTGATGTAAAACTGCGTTACACTCCCCTTCTTTTAGAAACCACATCTCGTCACAAAAATCCATTTTGTAAATTATCTTTTCCTTTTGTAAATGACCTTCCTCTTCCTCTATCTGGCCCTTTTAAAGCCGAAAAAGCCTGGATCCTTTGCTGACCAGGACTCAATATAACTTGCTGTGTATGCAACATTCAACCTTTATTAATTAGACACCTGTGGCCGCCACATTTTTTTCCCCCAATACTGAATCAGAAAATAGAGGAATTCAGTTTAGTGACTGATTTTGCAGTTCATTACATCATAAAACTGCTAGCTGTTTGTGAGCTTGAGAAACAACAGGATAGGTGTTTTGACGAGGAACAGATACTATAAAATGGTTAAAAGCTAAAAAAAAAAGTCTATTTGCATATAATGTGTTTTGCAATTATGTGGGTGTTGTAAAACCGCAGCAGCAAAGCACATAGATAGACATTATCCTGTAAGTAAACATTTGCAAATCAGATTCACTCCACCTGTAGTTCCAATGGGTTATTACATCCAAGTTTGCATGTAACATCTGAGTTTTGCTGTGTGATCTAATGTCTGCTTTTTCTGTGTTTCAGGTAAGTTGCTGTTTGTTCTTCTTCAAGCTTTGGCGTCACACTGCTGCAGATTTGGGTAACATGTCTTTTTTTTCCTTGATACTGGTTTAGAAAAAAAAAAAAAACACTTATAGCTCAGAGCAGTCTTTTTCTTGTAATGAAATACAGAGTCACATAATAAGTTTCAAATTGTATTGTGGCCTTCACTGGTAATGTGTTTTCTTCAGTCATTCAGACCTGCTCTTATAAACTGCTAGAAACAACTTTTGGTTCTCATTTAGCCACAGTGTGCTGCAATGACAAGGTGATCCAGTCAGACCTCACGGAAGGACAAATGAGACACTGAGTGCACTGCTACCAAACGCTGTTGACTTTCACATGACTGTTGGCTTAAGAGTGTTTGTTCTGATTGAGATATGGCTGTTTTGTTAAGGAGGAGTCTCTGTTTCTTGTGGAAAGTGATACATATGGTATCTTGCTGGCTGTTTTGTATATATTGTAACTTTATGACTGCCACCCAAAAGTATCAATCTCTTAGAAATTGTCAAGCATAAGGAGTTGAAATTGGCTGTTAAAGTAAATTTAGCTTCATTTAAACAAATTTACCAGCTTTAGATTAATATTTTGCAAAACATTTGACCAGTTTTGTCCCAGTTTGGCCATTTCTCAGGATTAAAATGTACTTCCTGTTTATGAAAGATGACATCACACTATGAAGTTGCCTATAGGAGCCAAAAGTTACCCCAGTTTCTCTAATGCTGCTTCTCAACATGGCAGTGGGTCACAAAATGATTTCTGGGGGTCTCCTAGATGTGACCATTGATACCTTGGACAAGGTTTGACTCTTTTCAAATGCAGTGATGAGTTCTTTTTGCACAACATAATATGTACCAGGCATTTTTATGTAAATTGGAACAATTATGGACGTCGTTGTGAAGTTTCCTTTGTATTTTATCTATGGTTATTTACCAAACTCAGGCGCCCCAAGTAATTCTACTGTGTTTTCATTAACTGTTTATACATTTTTTTAATAATGACTTTGTGACTGTTAGAGGAAAAATGTATTTGACTCGGAATGTAATCTGTGTTTAGAAAAACAACCAAGACTCAAAAGGTTCAAATTCGGATAAGATTTATTTTGATTTCAAACGGAAAACACAAGTTACAGAGCAACGTCATTTTATGATCTAAACCCCACAAAGTCTCTTGCGTTATTGTCCATGTGCGCCATTGCGTGATCGCCTGCTCTTCCCCCCTAAGAAGCCGAGTTCAAAGTGTCTCTTTTATCTGTCCTTCAAAAGTCTTTTTTAGCTTTGTTAAGATGATTGGTCCTCCAGTCTTCGGTTCTCACCATTTTTGGTTGTCACTCTCTTTTCTCAGAATGTCCACTCGATGATCTCATCCCAGTCTCAGACTTGGTGACAACAGTCTCAACTTAAACCTTGTCGACTTGCAAACCTGTAGCAAGATCATCAGTCTGTGACAGTTCAGAGGTCAACAGTAAACCAGTCCTTTGAAATGTTGGTCTTCTTCAGATATACTAATCTTTAGGCTAATTCTTTCACAAATACGTTTTACATCACATCGTTTAAACATTTGAATGATTAGAAATTATCAGCGCCTAAACACACATAGAAAATATTTTTTCTAACAGTGACCATTCCCTACAGATCATTCTCATATCAAACAGCATTTTTTTTTATTTCTGTCTTACAATTAATAAGCTAAAAATTAAACAACCTTTGACATGGAAGTAAAACCCTGTTGTTGTGGAAATAGAAGCTCAAGACGATAGATGTTTGAAGAAAGTTTGGACAGACCTTTGAAGATTGATAAAACATTGCTTGTGTCATTGCCAAGCAATGACACATCCTCCATAGCAAAGTCAAACAAATATAAAGAGTAACACCGAGGACCACAATGAAACAGTTCAAGGGGCGTATCTGGCCCACAGGCTGGAGTTTGCCCATGATCTAGGCGTATGTCTTTTCAAATAAAATCAACACTAGACATTTTTAATACATTTTTTCTCTTGTTCTTGATTCATGTAAAACTCAAATTTTACAACAGTTATTCATTTACTAAATCAAGTCAAAATGAGGAAACAGTTCAAGCCTGTCTAACCCGTCCTCATTAGCATCTGGCCTGTTTGATTTCTGCCAAAGCCTTATGAAGTTCATGTCCTTGAAAAAAAGATGCTGCAGGGGTTTTCTATGAATAAATAAATCCAAATGTGTCAGACTCACATGACTCCTACGCCCCATCTCACTCTAAAATGCATGTACCTGGAATGTTTGAATAATATGTAAAAAACATTTCTCAACCTACCAAACACGATCTGAAATTACAAGGATTATGTGCATTTTTAATGTTTTTTTGTGGAGATTTATTGTTGATTTAGTGGAGTCTCTTTGCTGTGTGTGTGTGTGTGTGTGTGTGTGTGTGTGTTTGTTTTTATCACCTTATAGGGACAACCACCGGACAGCACACTCTACAAGTGGGGACCTGAATTTTTGTCGGGACAAAAAACCCGGTCCCCACAAAAATGACAATGTAATTGATGAAAATAAGCTCCGGACAACACCCTGTACAAATTTGGGAAAAATCCCCACAAGTCAAAAAACCTGACTTTAAGTGTGTGCCCACACACACTGTGTCTATTTTAACAGAATAGCGCGTTTTAGAGGGGGATTAATGGAGACACTCAGTCCGCCTCTGAGGCACTCTGCTCTGGATTTCTGGTAGGGGGGTCATTGCTCACTCTCATGCCCGGGGAAGAGCACTCATCCCCGGCTAGGTTGCACGGAGGGTCGGCCCCTGTCCTCCGGAGAACCAGACAATTTTCTCACCCGATTTTAAACACTTTAATTCGGCCTGGGGCACTTCTTAGGGGCATGGATGGATGCAGCGTGACCTGCTCTTTAACCCTGGGTGGGTCTTAAGCCAGAGCACCGTGTATTTTTGACAGAATAGTCGGTTTTAGAGAGGGGGAATCCCGGGACATCCAGTCCGCCTCTGGTGCACTCTGCTCGGACTGGGTTTTGGGGTTATACACCCCCTGAGTTCCAGAAGAACCAGGGTTGTTTCAGGCTTGATTTTACCTTGTCTAATAAGATGCTTTGCTTGTTTTAGAGGCATGGATGGTGACTCAGATGACCTGTCTGGGTGTACCTCATCGGGCAGCCCTGCTTTCGTTCCTGAATTCAGCGACAGCGACAGCGACAGCGATGGGGACAGTGGAGATTCATTTAATTCATTCATGTCAACAGAAAGCAACCTGCCAGGAAATTCAAAAAATAGACCCAGGACACACTCAAAAAGCCCAATCCAACATACCAATGACACCCCTTCAGAACAGCAACAAGTACCAGAAAGTAGCTCATCACCTCCTTGGACAGTCCAACGCCAACGTTCACTGTCAGTGCAGGCAGTAAGTACAAAAGCAGATGGGTCTCGCCAGTACAATAAGAGACAATATTGCTTGTTCTGTAATAAAGGATTACTGAAAATAACTCGACATTTGGAGCATGTTCATAAAAATGAACTTGAGGTTGCACAAGCCATGTCTTATAATAAGGGATCAAAAGAAAGAAAGCTCCATCTTGAACATCTTCGAAACAGGGGAAACTTTGCTCATAATGTTGAGGTGTTAAACGGAGAAGCAGGTGAACTTGTTCCCCGGAGGAAACCATCAGTAAACACAGAAGCCCAGGATTACATGCACTGTGTTCACTGCCAAGGCCTATTTAGAAAGAAGATTCTTTTTAAACATGTCTCAAAATGCAAGTTTAAGCCTAGCGGTGAGCCAAATCGAGGAAGAACGCGGGTTCAGGCGCTCTGTGCATTTGCTGTACCACCACCTCCGGGCGTCAAACAAGACTTCTGGAAGCTGCTAAGCAACATGATAAATGATAAAGTTTCTTCCATAGTGAAAAAAGATCCATGTATTCTAGAATTTGGTGAAAATCTTTTTAGTCGTTTTGGCCATGATGCTGGGAAACATGAGTATATTCGTCAAAAACTGAGAGAGTTGGGAAGGCTTCTGTTATGCTCAAGAAAAAACCCGGCGCTAAAGACCATTGAGGACCATGTTTGCCTTCAAATTTCATGCATGTTGTAGAATCTGTGAAATGTGTAGCTGGATATGACAGGCAAAACAATACATATAAACGCCCAAGTCTGGCTCTCAAATTAGGGCATAGTCTGTCAAAGATTTCAATGTTGGTTGAAAGTCGTTCAAACATCCAGAACAACAGTGTTGCAGCTAAAAATGCCCGTACATTCCGACAAATCTATGAAGCAAGATGGCATGAAATGATATCTGCAGCGTCACTGAGAACACTTCAAGAAGCCAAGTGGAATGCTCCACTTTTACTTCCATTCACAAGAGATGTCCAGGTGCTTCATTCATTTCTGGATGCAGAGCAGCAGAAACTTCACTCCACGTTGTCTTCTCAAGTGTCACCCCAGGACTGGGCTGGATTAGCAAAAGTCACCCTGACTCAGATAATTCTCTTCAACAGACGGCGTTCCGGCGAAGTATCAAAAATGCCTCTGTCAGCATACATGTCTCCGCATAGCCAGGATGCGCTGGAAGACCTGGGTGATGCACTCTCTGATTTAGAAAAGAAACTGTGTCAACACTTCAGAAGACTGGAGATAGCGGGGAAGAGAGGAAGGAAGGTGCCGGTTCTTTTGACACCAGCCATGCAGGAAGCATTGGATCTTCTTGTCAGCAAGCGGGAGATGTGTGGGGTTGTACCGGGAAACAAATACCTTTTTGCCAGACCAAAAGCATGTTCATACTTTCGTGGGTCTGACTGTCTCCGGCATTTTGCCAAGATGTGTGGGGCAAAAAACCCAGAAAGCCTCACCTCCACAAAACTGCGAAAACAAACTGCAACTCTGTCTCAAGTTCTTAACCTGAGCAACACAGAGTTGGATCAGCTGGCCGATTTCCTGGGGCATGATGTAAGAGTCCACCGACAGTTCTACAGACTTCCAGAAGGCACCCTTCAACTGGCTAAAGTGAGCAAGATCCTCATGGCTTTGGAGCAGGGACGTATGGCTGAATTCAAGGGAAAAGGCCTGGATGACATCACTATTGACCCAGAAGGTAAAGATTTTTTTTTGTCTATCCACACTTGAGCTCCAGCAGATAGGCCAGGTTCCAGGTTAAAAAGCCCCATATCAGGAACCCCTCTTTTAAACCCCAGAATAGTGGTCTATGCTGGGCAGCAAGCTGGCCACTATCAGCTTCTGAGTCTCTGCCCAGGCCTGGTGCTCCTCTCTGGGCCAAGTGCTCTCACACTCTGCCTCCTGGAGCCTCTCCTCCACCTCCACAAGGCTCCAGGAGATCCTCACACTAAGTCCAGGTCAGGTGCACCTTACTGGGCCAACTGCACTGACACTCTGCCTCCTGGAGCCTCTCCACCACCTCCACAAGGCTCCAGGAGAGCCTCACACTAAGTCCAGGTCAGGTGCACCTTACTGGGCCATGTGCCCTGACACTCTGCCTCCTGGAGCCCCTCCACCACCTCCTCCAGGAGAGCCTCACACTAAGTCCAGGTCAGGTGCACCTTACTGGGCCAACTGCACTGACACTCTGCCTCCTGGAGCCTCTCCACCACCTCCACAAGGCTCCAGGAGAGCCTCACACTAAGTCCAGGTCAGGTGCACCTTACTGGGCCATGTGCCCTGACACTCTGCCTCCTGGAGCCCCTCCACCACCTCCTCCAGGAGAGCCTCACACTAAGTCCAGGTCAGGTGCACCTTACTGGGCCAACTGCACTGACACTCTGCCTCCTGGAGCCTCTCCACCACCTCCACAAGGCTCCAGGAGAGCCTCACACTAAGTCCAGGTCAGGTGCACCTTACTGGGCCATGTGCCCTGACACTCTGCCTCCTGGAGCCCCTCCACCACACTGTAAACCCGAACAGTTCAAATAGCTTACAACTTTTGATGGAAGAGAACTCAAAACCCTTAAAAAGTCCATCTAGCTTAAAAAATATGACTAATGTGAACTTTTTTCCAGCTAGATATAAGTTATAAGTTGAGTCAACAAGATATGTATGATTTTAATAATTTCAAACGATATGAGTACAGTTTACGTCGTGACGTTACTCTGGACGTGACCAATGAGAAAACAAGCCCGCCTGTTTTTGAACTGTTGCTTTTGAAACAGTTTGATTCAACCACCGCAGGTCCATGGATTCAACGCGGAGCTTTCTACACGATTAAGGTAACTGTTACATTCTTACTCAATATTTTCCCTTAATAATTGAAAGTTGGATACTGTATGTTATATTTCTCTGTGTTAACCAGTTTAAATAGTAGCTAAAAGGTTCGTTAGTGGCAAAGATCTGGCCTGGCTGGCTCAGTGAAGAAAAATGCAAGCAAATCTTGTACACTAGGTTAGCTTAAACCAATGCAATTCGTCTTAAAATGTCGGTAAACTTCGCCACGATTTTGCTTGTTTTAATTTCACAAAACTCGGGGTATTTTTAGTCCTTTGCAATGCCTAGCTTATATGGTTTTGTGTTGTTTGAAGTTTCGTTCGTGAATTGATTCAAAATGTCTCCCCGCACGTTATCTACCTTCAGATTTTAGCTACCTTAACGTTAAATGTATGCTGGAGTTAGCCACAGATTAATGTCCAATAAAAGTATTATTTTTGTAAAGTTATATAAAGTTAAACGCTAAACAATCTCTGACCCCTGACCCGGAGGTAGAGACGTGTTGCCATGCAACGGGGAGTGAGGGGGAGGTGTTGTTTTGGAAGTTTGTTTGGCCACGCACGATCTGAAGGCACGGTGCTGCAGTGCTCGGTGCTGCAGCTTAGACAAAGAAACTTAATCATTGTAAATGGATTAAAAAGCGACAGACGATCTATTTTATAAGAAATCTGTTTGCGGATTTGTCAGTCTGAGCTCGGATAAAGTGCTAACTAACTAGCGCTAGCTGTTTACGATGCTAACTGCTACAGCAGGTAAGTTCAAAAAAGCTATGCACGCATTCGCACGGAGATGATCAATGTCTGTAATTTGACTCGAGCTTTTCTTGTGTTTTGGGTTAGTTTCATGGTGAATTAACGTTACCTGAGCCGTAGATTCGTCACGTTGTTGTCAACGATGTTGTACTTTCGGTTCACGGATTTCATCGTAGTTTGTTTTGTTAATGTTTGGCATTTAGTTGTAGAAAAAATGACAATTTGAATGTAGAATGATCCGTGGCAAATAGTAATAATAATTTAGTTCAAAACTGAAAGTGAAATAGATGCAATCATTAAGAATTGGTTTATATACAGTTCAGAGTGAAACACAGACATACACATTTTCACGGACCGTATTAGAATCACACTTTAAGTCCTAGTCTGGGACTTATGAGTTTGGTGAATTACAGGAGGATAGTTCAGCATAAACTGTACAGACATTCAGAAATATTTGTATTTATTACAATTTATACGAGGTCCCAAGATAAGTATTATCTGTGCAGGCTTGTTTCAAGGGTCACCAGAGTAAAAAAGTCAAATGTGCACCTCTGGGAGAAATTTGTAAATGAGCACTCCAACTGCTGTGCAGATCTTTTAATGTTGAAACTTGAAAGTTTAATTATTTTTACATTTCAAAATCTAAAATTGTTTTGCACAGTGCACATACATATTATTGTTGTCTTTGAAGTATCATAAATGTGACAATCGTAACATAAGATATATAGAGGGTCAATATATTTCCATGTCCACTTTAATTATTTACAAATGTAAGTATAATATAGTGACATATAGGCAAACACATTGCAACTGAGACGTTTGTAGTTTAGTTTAAAATAATGATCTATGACTTCTTTCACTCTGTCCTTTAGTGCTGGCCAAGAAGCTGGTGCAAGCATCTTCAGAGCAGAGCAGGTCTGAGCTCAACATCATGTCTACCATCATCCACACGGCTAAGACAACTAAGCAGGTAAGACCCATCTATTCACCTAAAACTTACTCCTGAACTGTATCCGTATCACAAGTGATGTTGTCACTTGATGCTATGACTAGTTGTGGTGATTTTCTTCTTTTTCTACATTTTGCCACTCTTTATATGAAAACTAGGTGGTACTGGGCAAGTGATCTATGCTTTTTAAATCATGTTACAGTTGTATTTTCCCTTTTTTCCTTTAATCTTCTTTAATAGGCAACTGCACTTTTATTTACAGAACAATGGTCAAATTTGACCTCTTCTGTAAATGATTTCACTCTTAACACTTGTACTTGTAAATATTGACTGAGCGTTATATTTTTTAGATATTCCACATACGGAACTGTACCCTGGCCTCACAACGTCAACTGGACCTAGAACAGGTAAATACTCATTTTACACTTGTCCTGTACAGTATATGTTTAAGTACAGAATCAAGTAGTATCACTCATTACTTTATTTATTTTTTCTGCCCAATTTATGTTTGACAGGCACTTAAAGTTAATATTTCATTAACACATAGCTCATAGTTTTGATTCTTTAGTATGACTTATGTCAACTATAATGACTCTTTACAGCAGACGACTTGTTTTAATACATCTGTTTCAATATTAATAAAATAAAAGACGAAACACAAAATGTATTGACTTGGCAAAATTGACAATTCAGAGCAAAATTCAAATCAACCCATGATCAAACCAGGTCGAAATGAAAATCAAACACTGACTAAAATGGGATAAAATCAAATGAAGAGTAAACAAAAACAAATTTTCATCACATTATTTCTAAAGAAAATGCACTGCATTGTTAGAATACACATTTTAAATAGACTGTTTGATTTTGTGAATTCTTTTGTAACTTGTGTCTTTTAAAAGTGATATATAAAATTAACTGAATGTTTTGATGCTTTTTTTCTGACAGGACACAGGTGCATGAAGTCAACTCCAGGTAAGTCACTCTCTTGAAATTTTAGTATCATGCTAACATGACAAATGCTGCAATGAAACATTTCCTCTATATTAAAGCACATTTTAATCTTTTAGAAATCTCAACATGCCAGTGTGAAACGCTCTTTGGTGCTCCATGGTCTTCTGCTGCACCTGCACGAGGAGGATCTGCAATTCTTCAAATCTTGAAATGTGAGTTTACACCTGGTGCTGGACAGTCATACATTTTTTAATGCAGAATACTATCTATCTATGTACAGTATATATGTATTTTTCACATAAATCACGAACAAGTTTGTGAAGACAAGCTTTAAAATGGGTTGAAAATAACAGGAAGTAAAGCAGACTCTATTTGAGATGACATTTCATATTTTTATGATCCTGAAAAAATACATTTAGCAATATTACAATTTTAGTATATTTTTAGTTCTCAAATACAAATGGTGTGTTACATTAGGGGAGTTTTGGCCTAATTTATTACATAGTTGCTAGACAACTTTGTAGGGTGACGTCATCGTTTATGAACAGGAAGTACATTTTTAAATTCTCAAATGGTTAAGCTGTGATGAAATGTGTAAAATCTTAAATGGAATTATCTTAAATTTGTTCTAGTAAAACTAAAAGATCAACCTGTCATAAGCACTTAATTATAGAAACACTGCTTTCATTTCTTGGTTAGGCTAAATCTGTTGTACGTCTTTAGGAGAAAGTAAAATATATTCATTTTGTGTCCATTACAGACTAACTTGTCTTCTGAGCCTGACGCCCATTGGGATCCTAACTCTCATGAAGACCCAGATGCAGGCATCCTACTTGGTCTAGTGACTGTTGCTGTTAATGCTCGGGATAAAATTGTTCTTGATGACATTCAAGATGGTCAGAAGCTTTTCTTTTTTCCTTGCACTTGGACTATGAAAAGGACATTTACATTCACACAAAGACTTCTCATGGTGGTAAAGATTTGAAACGTATGTCTGCAAAACCTTCAAAATGAGCTATCTTTAATTTGTCATGTTGAATTCTGTTGTTTTTCTGTAGAGGTTATGCAGGTGACATCACAGCATCTAAATGTTCATGCTGAGTGGCAAGGATGCATTAGAGTTAATAGAGAGAAAGAACATTTTCTCTTGTAAGAGTTCAATAAACAGCTAAAACCGGAAAAATAAACTACAGTTTGATAACAAATTCAACCCACAACAAGTCTACTGAGCACTGGGTTTGTAACTGACATGTAAACAGCATAAATCAAGTCAACAGTTGTAGCAAAGTAGATAAACAACAAGACTTTAGCTTCTCACATTTATTTGACATTGAAATCACACACAGTTGAACTTATTACCTTTTTCTTCTTAAAAATATGTTTTTTAGTTTGTTGCCTTTAAAATGTCCTAAATCATCAACTGTTGTAGCAGACAAGCCGTTGTCACGACAACAAAGAAATACACTGAAGAAATGCCAGTTATTCTAAATGTTGCTAAGCATTTTGGAATAAAATGATGATGCTAAAATGAAGATAGTTTAAACTGAGTGTATTTTTGTAATACAAAATATTTTTAAATTAGTGAAATATCTTTTGAAATATTTCAGAATGTGAAACCCAGCAATTAATGTTCTTCTAATACTGTTTACTGAGTTTGGTTGAAAAAGGAACTTTTGCACTATTGTAATTTGCAAGCTAAAAATTGTACCTAATCTTGAGCAAGATGTGATCTCAATGGTAGAACGTCCACTATCAAAGTCACTATCTGCTAAGTTCCCTGCCACAGCCATGTTGAGAATGTGACACACACAGGAGTGCTATTACTGCTGAAAACAGATGTAGAAATGTTTATACATTGCATTCATTTTTACCTTAGCTACATTGGTATAAATAAAGATACAGTGGTTCAACTGATTTTGTAATTTTTGTTTTTAACAAGTTAGTGTGTAATGAGTCAGACTTGTACATTTTTTGTAAATGTATTTTCATATGTTTCATGTTGCAACTGAGAATAATTAGTATGTAGTTTATTGACATTTTAAAGGTAGATTTAATTTAACTAAACACACATTATCTGAGTTGGTAAAAGTTAAATGTTATAAGCATTATTAACTGTAACCTTATTAGTTAACTAGATCATAAATTTAAATCTTACTCAACTAATAATTTATAAGTTCATAAACTAAAAAATTGTAGGTGTAGTAAACTTAAAAAATATTAGTTCAATTGGTAATAACTTTTATTTTGGTTGGACTTAAAACATATTATTTAACTGACTTAAAATTGTAGGTTTGTAGAACACTAAGATTATAAGTTAGTTAACTAAAAAATTATTATGTAATCAGTTTCCTCATAAATTTTAAGTTCACTGAACTTATTTGGGTTTACAGTGCACCTCCTCCAGGAGAGCCTCACACTAAGTCCAGGTCAGGTGCACCTTACTGGGCCAACTGCACTGACACTCTGCCTCCTGGAGCCTCTCCTCCACCTCCACAAGGTTCCAGGAGAGCCTCACACTCTGCCCAGGAAAGGTGCTCCTATCTGGCAGGTGAAGACATACATAAAGTTGTACATTTCAGCTTGACTAAGCTGTTTCTTTACTTTTAACAGATCATGCCCTCCAGGACAGTGAGGA